>JACFYI010003776.1:602541-621946 GCA_014898755.1 Handroanthus guayacan
GTTATGCATGGATAAAAAAACACCTGTTTGAAACACACAAGAGCTAAAAGGTTTTCTTTTTTTTATTTTTTTATTTTTTCCTTCCCTGTGAATTTTACAAATATTAAGGGCTCATAAAAAACAATTAAATATTAAATTCTTAATTTATTTAAATTTGGTTGTACTTTCATGGATGAAATTTTTGGCAGCATGTGCCTCAAGTTGGGAGTGAGTGTGCAACTTGAAATAAAACTCAATACATTAAAATTTAATTAGAGCACACGAAATCAAATTCCGAATCCATATCGTTCAGCATCTCAATCAACAAAACTATCATAAATATCTATACTATATATAAAGGGGTTAAATGCAATCACGCCTCCTTAATTTTTCTTTTTTGGCACTCACTCTCGAATGTTTTAATATTTTGCAATGACACCCCCTCTATATAATTTCCATTCATTTTTTCATTACAAGATAAGATAATGACAAAAGTGTCCCCTAATCAAATAAATATGCATATCATTTGGGTATTTTTTTCATTTTTTTTTCTTCTAACATGTTATTTATATTTATGTAAGGCACATATTAATATTTTATAGCTTGTTACAATTTTATAAAATTTATAATATATAAAAGTAAAATGGAGAATATATTATTGATGAGAAAGCAAAAGTTAATAAAAGATAAGAATTATATTAATGAAATCTGATAGAATATTTTTTGAGACTTGAATTGGGTACTAATAATGAATTCTAATAGGTAATAAATATATAAATTATAAATTTTAGAATATATAAAAAGATATAAAATATTAACAAATAAATTACATAAATACAAATAATCCGTTGAAAAAAGGAAAAAAACACTAAAATGATATGCATATTTACTTGAAGGGCATTTTTGTCATTTATTTTTTTATCGAAAAATGGATGGAGTGTAGGGGTGTCATACTGTCATTGCCAAAAATTGGAAAATTTGAGGGGTGAGTGCCAAAAGAAAAAAGTTCAAAGGATATAATTGCATCTAACCCATATATAAAGTTTGAGGGTTAAAAAATAGTTATTTTAATGGTGTATTTTTATGCAATATACCTAATATCCTTTAATATTAATTCAATTTAATAATCATCTAGAACAAAATAAAAAATTATTAACTCACAAATTTATCTATTATATTAAGTATATTGATAATATGCATAAAAACAAATGTGCGTTATATTTTAATACATATGAAATATATTAATTATTTTATACACATGCATTGAATATATAATTAACGCTAGTTTATATAAGCTGAAGAAACTCGAACTAATATTCATAATAGAACAATTTTTTATTAGGAAACCTAAATTTGCGTTCATAATATTTACAAATGTGTCATTCATCGGTATAATTTGGTCCTCGGTTTGAAGGTTAAGGAAGTACATATGAGTGAAAAGTAGCAGAAATTTAGAACTTGTAAAGCATGAAGATGAATCAAAACACAGATAATATCGAACCGTTCCGCATCCCCATAGACAACCTGAAGGATCATCTTCTTGTGAATTAAGCAATATACTTTTAGCAAATACGTTGAGAGCTCCTTTACATGCTTGATCCAATAGATTAAACACTCAATTTGAAATCTCTAGAGTAATATGGGCTAGACCTCTTTCCCGGGTTCATTTCTCTTCTGAGCCTGTCTCGAGAGTTCTTGCACCAATGCACCATTGCCCAAAATAGGACTAGGATTGTAAACATGTAGAATTCATACTAGATCTGTGTGATTCCAGTCCAAATTTGAATCTCAAAAAAATACAAAAAAGAAAAAAAAAAAAGAAAGAAAAATTGCTTGTGTGTTTATATTTTCATAAAAAAAATAATATAATAAATAGTTTGTTATATCATTATTTATTCAAATAAATGATTATAATAACAAAGCCACATATTATAAGGAAATAACATTAAAAATGTAGCCACTCATATATAGTACTAATATCGAAGTATATATAATCATTTAGGTTTATTAAATAAAAAGTATAATTAAATCAAATTACACAAGTTTTGGATTTATTTTTCTTGTAAATTTTATTTTATATATTTTTATATATTTATATTAATTATTAACATTATCGGATTCGGATATTTAACATATTAGATTGCTTAATTTCATATCCAATCCATTTATTTAAGATTATGAATACTTATAATCGAATCTTACTCATCAAATAATTCAATCAGTGAAATATCCTAATATTCAAACCGGATTTGGAAGATTGAAATCTACTTCATTGACAGCCCTAAATTGGACTATTGCATATCTAATTCATATTGGTCATCCCAACATTGGCTTCACACTTTAAATATGTCCAATTTAATTAACTTTGTTGCCAAATTAAATTAATTCAATAATTAACCAGTCCTCCTAAGTAAATCTCCTATAATTAAATTAATTCAACTTTTCATTAAAAAGTAGTACTACAAAGATAAATAGGAATGGCAATGGACCTTGGTCAAGAGGGTCTTAGACCCAAATATGACCCATTTGAGACGAGTTCAGATCGACTAAATGGATCTCAAGTGGATAATGAGTCTTATTCTTAAAAGAGTCTTAAATGAGTTTGAAGTGGTAATGAACTCCCCTTGACCTGACCAATGGTAATAAAAGAGGTCCTCACGTATCACTACCTCAATGTGTAGAAAAAGGATAATAGGAGAACTGGGAAATTCCTTTCATGTGCGGGGAAAAATGTGCGTAGTTAGGCGTTATACAAACAATCTCTAACTTCTCGACGAGTTGTTTCAAGCTCCCTGATTGTTGAGAGTTGGAATTGACTGTTAAATATATCAACAACTCTCTTTTTCTAGAAAATTCTCCAAGCCTCTTCTTCTATTACCGACATGCAAATGATAAAAAATGACTTCTCACAGCAAGAAACTACTAGAATATTCCTTTGATTAAAAAATAGTATCGCTAACATTGAGAGTCAATTTTGTGCTCTAGCCACCGACTTTTTACTTGTATAAATAGGCAAAGGGGGGCCATCATTAAGTAGCTGGAAACTGTGAGGTTCCTTAAGAATGAAAAGAAAAGAGAGAGCTTGCCTAGTGGCATGTGAAAACTGTGAGGTTCCTTGAGAATAATAAGAAAATAGAGAGCTTGCCTAGTGGCGTGTGAGAAAGAGTATTAAGAGTGTGTGCATTGAGGGTGTATGAATAACACATATAAATTTGTATGTTTTCATAAAAAGTTTAGTTTAATAAAAGTTTTTCTTTTGTCCTCAATTTCTAAGAGCTCGATTTCGGGCATCACAATGTTCTTTCATTGACTGCATCGAGTTTTTAGTTAATGATAAGAATCATAAGAGGATTCATTGGATTAAATGGAGTGAACTTGGATTAAGCAAAAGAGAAGGTAGGCTTGGGTTTAGGGATCTAAGAGCCTTCAATCTTGTGATGTTGGCAAAACAAAAGTAGAGGATCCTCTCCCTTTTTGACAATCTTGTTTTGAGAATTCTTAAAGTAAAGAACTTCTTTCTTGCAACAAGTGGAGGCCATATTTCATCTACCACATGGTCCAGTATTTGTCAAGCTAAAGACCTTCTCAACGAAAGCTTGAGGTGGAGAGTTGGAAGCTAGGAGCCTATTTACGTTTGGAGTGACCAATGGTTATTGTGGCCACCATCTTTCCAAGTTATACTGAGTTGTCCAAGCCTTCTTATTCCATCTAAAGTTTATCAGCTCATTGATATGATGTCTGGAGACTAGAATTGGAATTCGATTAATGCAACTTTCTCTTCAGATCAATAAAGTGAAGCTTATTCTTTCTATTCTTTGGGCAAAGCTGAGAAACATTAATCGGCAAGTCTAATACTATGCCAAAAATGGTTCATTCTTGCTTGAGGATGCTTATTTCTCGTTGTTGATTTGATGTGCAAGGAACTGGAAGGCGCAATGGGTGGCTATAGTAACTCCAAGGCAACGATTTTCCTTTCATCTGGAAATGCCACCTGCTATCTAAAATAAGGTTTCTTATATGGAAAACTATTCAAAATTCTCTTCATTCCGCTGGTAACCCTATTTGTCATCCAATTAGTATGTTTGGTTCTTGTGATATCTGTGTAGATGTGGTCAAAATTTTGATGAATATGTTTTACTATTATCATTTCACTCAAGTACTTTGGGCTCTTTCTGGTACTCAATCTCTGGTGCTTTATAAAATTTGTGATTGCCTCGAAAATTGATCTCATAATGGAGTTGGATAAAGGGTTGTTCAAATTTTTTTTCTTGTATGCTGTTGGATTCTTTTGACTAGGCGAATCAAGCTATATGTTGAGGAACACCGTTTTGATCCACTAGAGACCATCTCTTTTGCTAAAAATTTTAACTGGTTCTGCCTATATGCAGAATCATTAAGTTCCATTAGTTAGCGAGACATTTAAAATCAACTCTGTTGCTGCAATCTTTTGAGACCCAAATGATGCTAGATTGGGTTTGATTTTAATGGTGCAACGTTCTGCCAGCAACTGTTGTAGCTATGACCGCAGGCTTGCTTTTGAGCCTACACTCATCAATCATTGTTAGATTGAAGGTGACTATTACAATGTGATCTCAACCCTTCGTCATTCTTGGGTTTCCTCATCAAATCTTTCTGTTGTAATTGACACTAAACATATTTGGGGTTTGTGCTAAATTACATGTTAGAAAGATGCTTAAAAATTCTTCGGATTAGTGCCAATTATTGTTTGGATCTATAAATATTTGTGGTGCGTTGTGGAGCATGTATTAAACTGTAGTATATAAGTGGGCATTGTCCCGCATAGGAATTCAAACAAAGATATGTGGACTTGTGGGAGTATAAAAACTACTGTCCCATATTGGAAGTTTGAAAAATATTGGAATACCCAGCTTGCCTATAAAAGGTTGTCCTTGGTTTGTGTTTAAAATACACCATAATACAAAACATTCTCTCAGAATTTCTTTCTGTCTCTTGTTTTTTCACTATGCATTCCATAAAACTGGGTTGTTGATTCTAGTGAGTTGAGTGTTGTTTAAGGTGAAACTACATATTGTGCAGTTTGTTGCCTCATAACGGTCTTATCCTATAAGAGAAGTTGCAGCACCCATGCATTGATTTGTAAAAGGGGTGCCCCCTTTTTTTCAAGGCAAGCAGTACTTTACTGTGATTTAATTAGGGCAGTTTTGTTATTATACAAAACTGTGAGATAAGTACATTCTTATTTACTAATTCAGTTTATTCTCTTGATCTAACTTGTACCGGTACATGCTCTTGGTTTCTTAATATAAACTGAATTGGATTAGCTTATCATTTTCTTACCTCGAACTTCGATAAATATATATGTGTGTGTGTGTATCATTGTTTTAGAACACGACCTCATTTAAATTTATTATCTATGCTTAATCGATAATCTGCGTTGCTAGGTTCTCCAACAACCATGTTGACCATAGCAAGTTCAACAAACCTAAGATTGTTCTTGGCTTTCTTGGAGGGACATTCCTTAGCCCAGTGACCCATCTGTCCACAATTCTAATATGGCCTGTTTGCTTTCGGTTTCTTATTGGCCTTGGCCTTGCCTTTATTAATAGCCTTAGAGCTAGGGTTTACATGGTTCATTTCAGTGTTTTTCTTTTTCCACGTTATCATATTTGTATTTGGTTGGTCCTCAACCGGAACAACATGAGTTTGATTTCGGTATTATTTTTCGATACTTATGGCAACCATAAGATCGTCTAAAGTTAGCCTCCCTTGTTTATGCTCAAATGTCATTCCAAAATTTTCTCAAGATTTCGGAGACTTATCCACAATGGACATGACCAGAAACTTCTTAGGAAATTTCATCCTACCATAATAAAGAGAATGCTCTAAGTTGATTAGCTCATGTATTTGTTCACTTACAAACTTACCCTCAATCATCTAATACTTGAGGAACTCGAAAACAGAATACTTCTTGAGGTCTTTACTCTTCAGTATTATATTTCCGATCAAACTCATCCCACAGCGACTTTGCCATATATAGGAATCGAGATAATATATGTCAAAAAGTATATTTGATAAGGCGGACAGAATGGCTCACTGACCAATCTGGTCCCGTTTTGACCACATGGCAATTTCAGCCATTTTAGGATCGGTATCAATCGGTTCAGGCCTAGTCACTGAATCACCGAAAGAAGACCTTTCATCGTAAATCAAATTTTTTTTTGTTGTTGCCAGTATTTGAAATATTAACCTGAGACTTTTCCAGTAAGAGGGAAAGGTCAACTTTGACCGACAACATAAAGACAGTATCATTACCACTTGTAGAACTAGATGCCATTTCAAATATATAATCATGTTTTAAAACATAAAATATTTTCTTCAAGATTGTTGGAAATAAAGATAGAGCAGATTATTGATTCAACACAAATAATCAATTTAAATGAGATAGTGTTCTAAAATAGTGATATACATACACACACACACACATTTATCAAAGTTTGAGGCAAGAAAATGATAATATAATCCAATTCAGCTTATATTAAGAAACCAAGAGTATATAACAGCGCAAGTTGGATCATGAAAATAAACTGGATTAATAAATAAGAATGTACTTACCTCACAGCTTTGTATAGTACTTGCCTTGAAGAAAACGGTGCCCCTCTTACAAATCAGTGCATGGATATTGCAACTTCTCTTCTAAGATAAAATGATCCTCAAGTAACGTATTGTACCATACGCAGCTTCACCTTGAACAACACTCGACTCCCGAAAATCAATAGCCCAATTTTTGGAACAGATAATAAAAAAGAGCAACAGAAAAACATTCAGAGAAAATATTCTGTATTATGGTGTGTTTTAAGCACCTAGCACGGACAACCTTTTATGGACAAGTTGGATACTCCAATGTTTTTCAAACTTTCAATGTGGGATAGTAATTTTTATATTCCCACAAGTCCACATATCTTTGTTTGACTTCCTATGTGGGACAATGCCCACTTATGTACCACAATTTAATACATGTTCCACAACGCACCACAAACATCTATGAATATAACCAATAATTGAAACTAATCTAACTAACTTTTAAGCATCTTTTTAACATGTAATTTAGCACAAATCTAAATATGTTTAGTGCCAATTACAATAATCCCCCACCAATCCATAGTATTTGGACTACTTGGGTTCTCGTAACTTGCTTTTAGCAATACTACTTTCATGTTTGAACCATTACCTAACTTATCCAACTTCTACCACCACAAGGACAAATTGATCGAAGCTTTAAATTTGGCCCTTGGATGTGGCAGTGTTTGTTGGTAACAACAAGCTCCAAGCTATGTGCTGCTCTTTAGGGTTGACATATTACGGCTATGTCCTGATCCTGTTCATGGATGTTTTCGAGGAATGACACATTACCTCTAGTTGCGGCCTAACAACTTCATTCAATCAGTTGGGCATCTCTAGGGATGTACTACTTGTATCTCATCAAAATTGTCTTGACCCCATTCAGAGTTAGAACTCTTACTTTATTAGCAGTTATCAGCACCTTCCAGATATACCAATGGACAGACTCAGATACAAAGTATCAGTTATAATTAGGTGCAACTTGATACACTCAACATTTTGTTTATACCACATTGAACTTTCCTTGAGGGATTTCCACTGGATAAGTTGGGTTGCTACTACAGATACATCCCTTATGGGTTTCTCAGTCATATCCCCATCATGGATTTATAAACTAAGGACAACTCAGGTCCCTTAATCAAAAGATCGGTAACATTGTCTTTAGAGCTAACAAAGTTAATAGTCATCATCCTATGAAACATAAGCTCCTTTACAGACTTTAGTCGAATTTGGATGTATCTCTTAGTCTTTTGGTTGAAGTTTGGTGTTTAAATTTTTGTAATTGTGGTTTAACTATCACAATGCACAGCGATCGCCAAAAGAGGCTTGCTTACCATGGATAATTGAACCATTGACCCATACAGCCACTCAGCCTTGGTCCTAATTGTGCCTAAAACACATAACTCTACCTCCAAAATCAATCGAGTTAACAAAGTCTGTTTTATAGACTTCCAGGAGACCGCATCCTTATCTAAGGGAAATATGTACCCACTACACCCATTACTAGCGAAGTTTTTGGCTATAAAGCAAAGCAAGCGACGTCGTGCCCTTTAGATACCGAAATACCCTATTTAAAGCCTCCCAATGGGTTCTATTGGGACAGCTTGTATGCTTCGAGATGGCGAATGAAATATTCGATCTAGATCCATTTGCAAGATATTGCAAGCTCCCAATTATTTAAGAATATCTCAACTGAGACACGAGAACATCACTCTCATTTTTGAAAAGTGCCACGGAAGGATCATACGAAGTCTTAGTGATTTTACATTCTTTATAGCCAAATTTCTCAATTATCTTCTCAACATAGTGGGATTGAGAAATAGCTATACCTCCAGGCCAAAAATCACATTAACGTCACTCATTTCAATTCAAATTTACTTTTTAAGAATGATTTTGTCTCATTTATTATCTCAATATTCGACTGTATTAACAAAATATCATATACGTGAAAGCATAGTACGATACAGTTATCATCTTTACACACTTAGTATTATCATTAACAATGAAGCCAAATATAATAATTTTGTCAAACTTTTCATGCCATTTTTTAGGTGCTTGTTTCGATCCATAAAACGATTTAACAAGGTTACAAATTTTTCACTCGTTTCCAAAAGCTACAAATCCCTTGATCCATATATATTTCCTCCTTGAGCTTATCATACAAAAAGACTTTTTTCACATTCATATGGTGAATCAAAAAATCATATACAGAATTCAGTGTTAATTATAAGCACCCGGATTGGGGTAAAATTCATTTTGGTCCCTGAGTTTCATATCAATTGCAATATAGTCTCCGTACTTTTAATTTACTTCAATTTCAACCCTTGAACTATTTTCCAACAATAATTTTTTGCCAAAAATAGTAAAATAACAAAAATACCCTTGAACTATCTTTTGGTAAAATATACATTTTGATTCCTCAACTATCAAAATATGTCTCATTCACTCCTCAACTATTAATTGTAACATTTCTGCCCTTGGATTAAATATTTGAGCAAATTTTCTCATTACACCATGTATATTTATATATTTTTAATGTATTTTGAGTATTTTAAATTCTTTATTAATTATAAAAATTAATTATGTTTTGTGAAAAAATATTTAGCAATTAAATTAAGTCAAATTTTGCAAATACATAGTAAATGAGTATAACTAATACACAAAAATTTAAAAATTTAAAATTCATTTTGATTTCTGAAACTTAAAAAATTAAGTAATTAATTATTTATTTAAAGTGCATCTCAAGGTCTTTTGAATAAATTTGAACTAACCTTCAATACACACTTAATGCATGTATATAAAATAATTAATATATATTTTATCTATATTAAATACAATGGAGACTTAATTTGTATATATTTGATAAATATATTTAATTTGAATATACACATTATTGAATATAAACGAATAAATTAGTCAGTTAATGATTTTTTATTCTGTTGTAAGTGATTATTAAGGTGAATTGATATTGAGGGATATTTTTGTCATGTCACGTGAAAACATTCCACCAAAATAACTACTTCTAGGCCTTACATCTTATATATAGTATAGATAACTATAATTTCAATATCTTTAGTTTTCATTTTTTAAATTGAACACTCATACATGCATTCATTTTTTATGCAAGAAAATACAAAATTCAATTAAATATGTGTTTATCCATTTTATCAAATATGTACATATATGTCTGCATTTAAATTAGACAAATATGCTTATTCAACTCTATTTATAACGGTTGAAATTTTTTTATATTTGATAGTTAATAACTATTTTTAATTTAAATATTTAAAATATTAGTGTGTTTTGTACTCGAACCGTTGCAGGAACTGAATATAAAATGCTCAAAATATATTAGAATATATATTTATATATTGACATGGTATAATAAACAATTTTGTCCTAACATTTAATACAAAAGGGCCATTGATACGATTAATAGTTTGAGGGACTATTCTACAATTAATATGAAATCTCGTGGATAATGAATTTTACCGAAAAATGAAAGTCAAGGGCATTTTGGTCATTCTATTATTTTTTGCCATAAATTATTGTAAAAGTTTATTACAAGGATGAAATTGAAACAAATTAAAAGTACAAAGATTATTTTGCAATTAATATGAAACTTCAGTAACCAAAATAAATTTTACCCCCCGAATTGTAATCAGACAAGCTATAGGAGAATAAGTATCAAAGAAATTCATTCCTTCTTTCTGCCTAAAACTTTTGGCACCCAATCTAAATTTGAATTTATCTATGATTCTATCAAACTTAAGTTTCTTATTAAAGATCCAATTACATTCAATCAGTACACTCCGAAGGGAGATCGACTAATTCCCTATCCCGTTAGAGACAATGGAGTCTATTGCACTTTTAATAACTGTCTTTTAATGCTTTGCTTTTGACGAAGTCATCCTCAATATCGTAAGTGACAAAATCATTTCCAAAATTTCTTGACAACTTTAGCTCTCTTATTCCGTCTAAATTTATCTAATTCTTAACCTCGACCTTTGTCATTTTTTCGACATTTTTGAGAATTAATGAGAATGTTAAGAGCTGAATCTAAAGTAACATCTTCAAGTATTCATGTCTTTATGAAAAACATGTCCTCAAAGAACGTAACATCATAGAATTCCGCCATTATGTTAACATTTATGCCAAAAAAAAAAATTTATTTTATTATCCAATTGCACTCAAATAGTACATAATCAATACATCAATATCAATGCTTCACACATCCAAATATACTAGCACAAAAAAAATTTTCAAAGCCACTACATTAGAAAATGCAAAAATCTATCACATGATAATTTATAAAATTTATTGGGTTAACTACATCTTAGTACCCTCTACAATTATGAAATTACCAACTACTACCCTCATGATTTAAAAATTACAAATTAACCCCCATAAGTTTGAGAAATTGCCAAATCATCCATTGTAAAATTTTTTTGCCAAAAACTACTAATATTTTCCAATTTTTTCATTGCACTAACTACCCATTATACATTTATACTTAACCGTTGTAATTTTAAAGACTAAAATTGAAGAACGTCATCAATTTTACCTCAAAAAACCTAACGAAATAAATGATTTTGTAATTTTCAAACCACGAGGGTAGTACTTAATAATTTCACAATCTCAAAGGATAGTCAAATGTAATTAATCCAAATTTATTTTATGTTTTTTGACTTATCATATGCAAATGCATATGGTAAATGGCATGTAAAATACACTAGTCCTTTTGAACACTCACTTAAACGTTTTAGATTTTAAAAAACATTTTAGATTTTAAAAAAGCCCTCCAGATCCCTGTATTCTCTATATAATCATGCAAAGTAACTGCTTAACCTAGCGAAACCATTTTTCAATTTTTCGTTTCTACTCAGACATTACTTCATAGTAAGCTTAAAAAATTTTAAGATAATATAGACTTATCAACACAATATTGTTCTGGTTAAATATAAATACATCTCCTATTTTTCATATTTTTTCCTGACAAATTCATAATTGCATCATTGTAAATACGTTAAGACATTACAATGACCCGAGTTTAGACTCTTTTTTTTCTTTTTTCCCTCCCCTTTTTTTCCTTTTTTTGATAAATGACTCGAGTTTAGACTCTTCAGTTCAGGTCTCCAAAGATTTTCCGCACACTAAAAACTCAGGAAAGGCGAAAGTATTATTCATCATCATCAGAGTCTAGAACCCAAAACCTCTGGATTCACCAAATAATACAAAAACAAAATTTTTAAGCAAGGAAAAAACCAAAATGTCATCTCTATTTCCATAAAAATTAATCAAATTATCAAAACATGAATAAATAAGTGAATATGTTGGCAAGTAGGGGCAATATCGTTCCTCTCAGACAAATGCCTCGATTTGTCATCAATATTTTGTAGAATGGATTTCAATCAGACTCGTCATCTTAGTTTCTTCATCACGGAGAAAAATATAGCCCCCTACCACAATTCTATATGATGTAGTCAAGACAAGAAATGCAGAATAAATACTCGTTGAGATTAATTATTAGTTTAAATATATTGAAATAAAAAATAAAGTAATGGGAATGCCTATAATGACAAGAAAATGCCCGGATTATGTCTTTTCAGCTCGGGCCTCCAAAATAGTTCCAGCACAGATCACCTCAGAAGAACGAAAGTTATTTAATTTTAATCATCATAAGAAAGACATAAATCTGTGAAATTATTGTGAAATTGCAACAAAACGAAAAAAACAAAAATGGGCAATAAAATCAAATTTCCAACTTCAAAATAAGAGGTTCAGATGAAAATTTGAATCAATAAATGGAAAAAAGACAATATAGATTTACAGCTTATTAAGCCTCTTCAGTTCAGGTCTCCATAATTTTCCGCACGGAACATTCTCAGAAGAACGAAAGTTATTATTTACGATCATCCTCAGAGGCCTATCAACAAATGGAAAAATTAAAAAACGGAAATGGAAATCAGAAAACAGCAAATTAAGAAAGGGCAAATTCTTCCAGTCAGTGCAAAAATAATCTCGTTTCCAAAAACTGAAATATAGAAAGAAAATAAATGAATTCTCTTCAGTTCAGATATAAATTCAGCAAAAAGTTTCTTCTCAGATAAAAGGTCGATATACATAACTCATCATCAGAGAAATAAAGGAAAAAAATTGAAGAAAATTTGAAAAGTAAAATCAGAAACCAGAAAATTAAGATAGGGTAAATTCTTCCATGCCTAATGCTAAACAATCTCGTTTCGAAAAAAATAGAAACTGAAAAAAAAAATTAAAAAAAGAATTCTCTTCAGTTCAGGTCTCCATAGAAATTCAGCACAAAAATTCTTCTCAGGAGATAAAAGGTCGATATATATAAAACTCATCATCAGAGAAATAAAGGGAATACTGAAATCAATGGCGCAACGAAGAAGCATAGGAAAGAAATTAAAGAAACAAGAAAACAATACAACAAATCCTACGCTTAAGTAGGGAAAAATAATAGAGAAATATTCAAAGTTTGAGATTGGCAAGACAGCAGAGAGTGCCCTGAGCGTTGAACCAGATGGCTTTCGATTCTGTATATAAAGAGCATACAAACCATAAACCCTAGAATTTTTCGGTAGTTACTGGGGCGATATGTATGGATTGCAACTTACTGGGCCTGAGGGGAGAACTTCAACTGTAAGCGCACTTAAAAGATCGGCCCACACGAATTGGTTCTCGGTATAAAAATAAATATTGTTTTGTTTAACAATCACATAAAGATAAAAATAAAAATAGAAAATAAATTATATCCACTATTAGTATAACACCCTAATTTTATTCGAGGTAAATTATATTACATTATTAAGTTTACGTTTCTATTATAATATTTAAAGTGAGACTTGTTCATTTATTTGTTAGAATTTAGAAATTATCTCTTACATGCGTGCAACTTGAAATTTAGTATATAATATGTGCATATTAATTGTGGTGCGATAAACTATGTATAGAAATAGAATGTGGATATTAATAAGCGAGGTTAGGAACATTCTAAGCCCAGGCTAAGATGGAGTCCATCTTCACAAAGCAGACCCAACTAAGAGAAGTAACCCATCCCAAACGACTTCCAAGCAATTTGCAGCCCATAAACCAAATATGACATGACAAACTAAGACCAAGGCACCGTCCCAGTACGGCAGAAGCAAAGGTTGACTCTTTTCAAAATGCGTCATGGCTAACCAAGTCAGAAGCCTAACTAGCGCAGCAACCTGGAAACGTAATTGTCCCTGAAGACCATGATGAGCAACGTGGCTTAGTGGATAGTTATCGAGAATGGGTTTTATTTATGTGACTAGAATTTGTACCTAAAAGGGGATATAGACGCAAGAGAAAAATACACGAGTGAAAAAGAAAGATTGTGAGAAAATTCTTGTAAACACTCCTTTTTAAATCCAAAAAAGCAATAAAAATATTACTATTTTTTTCAATTCCTAATGCTATTTGTAATAGTTGGAGTGGAATATTTCTTCCATTAGAGAGGCTTAGTTGAGAATCCTTAAATTAAAGAGGGAGTTGGGACAATTCTCTAAGCCTAGCCAATCATCTGAAGATATCTCATTGGAAGAGATTTGTGGCAACTCTTAAATTGTACACTTAATCCCAGAAAAACTATCTACCTATTAACACATGCATTATGCTGAAGGCATCTTCTCTTCCTTGTCTCTTTTAAATTGGCCATGAGGAAGTATAGAAGATGAGAGTTTCTTCATGAAAAACTTCATCTCCACTATTCAATATCTTCTTATGTACTAATACCTTAACCATAAAAAGTGCATTTTATTTTTTATTAACGGAGTGTAAGGCATTAAACCAACCAAGAAAGAACCCATTGTATCGGCTTCTCTATCGGTGCAACAACCTTAACTTTCACAATCCAAAAACATAACTTTTACTCGTCCAATCACACAAGCATTCACACCGTTGAAACCTCTTCTGGTGTAGATAATATTAGGACCAACAATTACTCAAAATCTTGAAGTAAAATGTCTGGAAAAGCCAATTGAAAGCAAACTGTCACTAAAACCGAGAACAGGGCAATAGCAAAGGTATACTTTGGATAGGTGTAGCCGAATATCACACCTCTAGATCGTCAATTGGAAGCTACCACTAGAAAGCTTGTCAAGTTAAGATAGCTACAAAGGTAAAGATCACCACAAAGTTGTTAGCATTTGGTCGAAAATTTCTCCTTGATCAAACTGCATAAAAAACAACTTTACTAGCAATATGTATTGAAATTGATGGTCTTTGTTCTTATGTGAATACTGATTTTGGAACAATAATTTTAGTGTATCCTTGATGAAATATTGATGAATTTAAGTTGATTAATTGCGTGAGAAAGTTTGATAATCATTTGGAGTCTTGCATTGGTTATGAATGATCGTGTGTTTTGCTCAATATGAAATATTAGGGATTTGGAATAATGATGCTAAAATGCTTAAATGAATTTGGTTTTAATATATGGATGTAAAGAAATGGAACATATCATGTTTGATTCTTCGGACAATCAATTGAAATGGTTTTAAGAAAATGACTTGACTGAATTATAGCTGTAATTTTGCTATAAGATGAATATTAATCTTTGGGAAAAATAATTGTGAGTTTAAAATATTTGATTAAAATATGTTTTAAACAATTAAATATATTAAAAAACATTCTAGCTTATTAAAATTGAGTGCAAGAGTTGGTAGCTCTTCTGATAATAAATTATTGCTTTATGTGTAATGAAGGAAAGAATTTTGAATAAACTAGGTGTTTGAGCTTGCAACCTGTCACTGATGGTAAATCGGATAATTCGTGAGGATCTCTAACTTTTCATTATTCCTTGTAAATGCTTTAGATTTCTTGTGTACATATCATATTGTAAAATTATCGTAGCTTTGTTATTTCTAAATTATTTATAATGTTTCCTCGTCATTGTTTGGAATATAGTGAAAGTTTTCTATCTTCCAATATCTTTTTGTGAGATTCCTCAGCCTTCGCAATATTTTACTTGTTCACTTTCATCATTTCTATCTAGATGTTTACATCTTACTTTTATCTCCAATGAGGGGGTTTAATGATAACATTGATAGAGATGTTGAGTGGATAGGGTTTAATGAGGGGTAACTAAGTGTCAGTAAACCATCCATGCCTAGTGAAGTTAGAGAGGGCAAATGTGCTTGTAATCCAGCCTACAAAAATATGTTCAATCCTAACACTGACATGGAAAAACCTATTTTCAAAGTAGGTCAGTGCTTTTCATCAACAGACATCTTTAGAGCAGTAGTCAGGAGACATTCTGTGTTGCATGGTAGGAATATAGTTTTTCTAAAGAATGATCCTAATAAAGTTAGAGCTAAGTGCAAAGATGATAGGTGTCATTGGTTGATATATGCTTCATATGTGCATGGTGAGAAAACAATGCAAGTCAAGACCCTCAACCCAAAACACATTTGCCACAGAAAAATGCAAGTTACTGCTGCTAATTCTAAATTTGTTGTGTCTAAGTATCATGATCATATTAGGACAAACCCCAATTGGCCTGTTAAGTCTATGACAGCAATTGCTCAGAAGAAGTGTCAACTAGATTTCTCAAGGTTCAAATGTATAGGGCCAAGAAAAAGGCCTTAGAACATGCATCTGGAACTGAGACTGAATAGTGTGCAAGGCTATAGGACTATATTGAGGAGATGAAGAGGACAAATCTTGATTCAACTGTGAAAATCAAGTGCCCTGTTGGTGAAGACAAAAGTTTGAGATTCAAGGGATATATATCTGCTGGGGGCTCTAAAATAAGGGGTTGTTAGAGGGCAGTAGACCTCTTATTGGTTTGGATGGATACCACATCAAATCCTCAAGTGGTGGCATTCTATTGACAGCTGTAGGCATTGATGGGAACAATTGCATACATCCCTTTGCCTGTGTTGTGGTTGAGAAAGAAAAAACATGTACATGGGAGTGGTTTATTGGGCTGCTAGTAAAAGATCTAGCGATTGAAAACACCTATAAGTGGACCATCATGTCTGACAAACAGAAAAGACTTGTAGAAGCTATTGAGAGGTCACTGCCAAAGGCACATCATAGATTTTGTGTGATGCACTTGTACTCGAACTTCAAACTTTCACGTAGGGGCCTCCGATTAAAGGAGCTATTATGGAGAGTTGCAACTGCCACAAGGATATGTGATTTCAATCTGGGCAATGGCTGAGCTAAAACAAATGGATGGGAACGCATTCCAGTAGCAGTCTGAGAGATCACCAGAGCATTGGTCTAAAGCATACTTCAGAGCAACTTTGAAGTGTGACCTTCTTTTGAATAACTTATGCAAGAGCTTCAATGGTATGATCATGAATGGTAGAGATAAACCTATCATTGCTATGCTGGAGATGATTAGAGTGAGGTTAATAAAGAGAATACCCCAACAAAGAGATGCTATCATATAGAGCAATGGGACACTTACTCCAAAAGTGCAAAAGATGCTGGATGAGAATAAAAAACAAGCATGTGCTTACATAGTAGAGTGGAATGGGATGGATGAGTTTGAAGTTCATGGAGCAAATAGAGAGAAAATGGAAGTAAACTTAGAGAAGAGAACTTGTAGCTGTAGGAGAAGGGATCTTACAGGTGTCCCCTGCAAGCATGCAGTAGCTGGTCTTATGTATATGCATTATGTCCCTGAGGCTTATGCAGATGATTGTTATAAGAAAGAAACCTTTTTAAAGTCTTATTCCTATGTGTTGAGGCCACTAAAGGGGAGGGATGATTGGCCAGTGACAGAGTGGACAAAGATGTTGTCTCTATTGATTGAAAGATAGCCAGGAAGACTTAAGAAGCTAAGGAAGAAGCTAGCCTCTGAGGAGAAGACAATGAATGGAAGAAAGAAGCTAGTTAGAAGAGGAACAAAACACAAATGTTCACAGTGTAAAGAACTGGATCATAATAAGCATAATTGCTCCAAGAAACAGACACAAGATGAGAGAGCTAATGAAGAAAGTGTATTAAACATTCCAGAAGAGTCATTGCTAGTGAGTGGGAGGAAACATAAGGTATTACCTCACCTTACCCTTTATGTGCCTTTGTGCATCAAATTTGACATTGTTTTATATATCTTCTCTGTCATTGCAAGTGAGGAGAAAAAAATAAAGGCCAATTGAAGAGGAAAACAATGTAGGAAGTGTGGACAATAGAAGCTCAGTTCAGCAGGTTAACTTATAAGCCTTTTACATATATTTGTCAACCAATTGTTGTATTAAGTGATTATCTATTTCAAACTGACACATGTTGTTGATGATAGGATAATGCTGGTTTTGACGCTGATCCTAGAGGCAATCAGATGCCTATGTTGACTAGAGCAAGAAAAAGGCTTTTAATGGAGGGAGAGAAAGGTACTCAGGTGAAGAACAAAAAATCAATAGTAGTTACAAATGATGGTGTGATGATAAGAAGTAGAGCAAAACAATCACCTGCTAAATTAGAGGGAGAGATTAGAGGCAAAGCAAAATCTACCAAGAAGCAGACCGTATAGAAGAACACTGAAACCTTTAAAGCCAAGAAGCCAAAACCTAAGAAGTCACCAAGAAAAGCTGCCGAAGAAGACATTGTGATACCAACTCCAGCAATGGAGAAACCTACTGTGAGAAGAAAAAATCCAAAGGCCATACACAACAGGAAGCCACAAAGAGAGGAAACAGGTACTTCAAGAGGTTCAGTTGCACTTGGTTCATCAAAGCCTAAGTCAACAGCTGCTGCAAAGGAGAAAGGACTGATTTTTGGGGATAATATACCTAATTGTATGCCATGGTAGATTATGTAGAGGCCATTGTAGGAGCCAAAAACTTGTTGTGTTACATACTTCTATTTTGATAGATTGTGCTTTTTTTATTGCCAACTACTATTATTTTGATGACCTAATGTTGCCATAACCTATTGTCTTGATAGCGTGTGATGCCCATATTATACTATATTGCCATTGTTGTGATTGGGAGTTATTTAATGAATTTTGATGCCCCTAGAATCTCGTAGCTATTGTTCTCCATTTTGTACTTAATGAATTGTATGCGTATCTTTTGGACATTTTTTTATGTGTGTTGCCAAGAACTTTCATATTTAGTCCAGACACATTTATCAAGGGAGATCCTTTTTTATTTTCCATTCTTTGCTTTTGCAATTGAAGTCCATTTCTTTTCTTTTGATTGTATTGACAGCAATAGCAGTGGGGTTCCATAGAATAAAGTAAAGGTAAACAAAGATCCAACAAAACATTTCAAAAGACACCTTATATTGATTTTTGACAAACATGGCATTTTTACAAACCCCACAACCATCGAAAATTAGAATTGCAATGAGGTTCAAACAAAATCCTAATAAAATACACCCCACCCAACATATTGGCTCTTTCAGCTGACAAAAAAAAAATCACCACTTCATTTTGTCCTACACTGTTCTACAACAAATACATTATAAAACACCATGACAACAACAATGAAATCCAAAGTGCCTTCTCCCTTTTCTTTCTTTTGGTTGCTTCAGCTTCTTCTATCTTCAGTCGACTAAGCAAATCGAGTATAATTTCAAGTGACCTCTTGCACATGGGAGGATTATTCCACAAAAAAAATTGCATCCTCCTCTCTCCTACCACGCATGAGGAGAATGAGAGGATAAATATGCAAATTTTGACAAAAGAAGAATAGAAAAAGAGATAACAAAAGGGAATACAAACCTTGAACCTTGCACACGAAGAAAACCTGTATCCTGGATTGTGGTCAGTCCACAATGTACGTACAATAGTGGCATTCCTACAGTAGCAAAAATCATCCTCCATTTT
>JACFYI010003776.1:632245-654101 GCA_014898755.1 Handroanthus guayacan
AAAAAAAAAAGGAAAAATAGGATCCACGAGCGGGATCTGGCAATGCACGCGCATCCCTACCTACTATCTAGAGTAATATATACATATATAATATGTTAAATGCTAACAATAATGTTGCTAGAGATATAGTTAAATGCTAATAACCGTGTTGCTAGCTCTGTCACTTAACTTTGATGTACCCAACTTAAATTTTGGTTGTATGACTAACTTAGGTACTTGTGTATATGTGTATGGCTATGCAACGTTATGCCTTTTTGGCTTAATCTTGGGAAATATTGATTTTCTTATTGCTGATTCTAAAAAGAGGAATTATTTCTAATCGGATTGGGAATGCAGTGTGAAGTTTTCAGGTCTTCGAGGAATCACAATTAATGTTTTGGTGCAAAGCACTGCGCGTTGGGCGCACACTAATATAACCTTACGAAAAGAAACGAAAATTGGGGTGAAGAAGCACAATTTTGACTTTAAGCAAGCCTACGATAAAATTCATTATTATTTTATTAATAAAACACTCTTTTAAATTTATTTTTTATTGTTATCAACTTGATAATGAATTCTGTACTTTCAATTTTTATTGAAGTAAATAATTTGAAATAATAGATTAGTGGATTACTTCTTAAGTAAACCTACGGGAAATATATTATGCAGTAGTTTCTTGGTTCATTACGATGATATTGTAAAATTATTATTTATCAAAAGTGTAATATATTATTGGTTATCTCTATTTCTCATCAATTATAAAATAATTGATTTATTAATTCAAAAAAAGAATTAATTACATGATTTTTGTTTTAAAATTAAGAAGAATGAAAGAAATTGGAGAATGGATAGAAAAACGATTACAACCAATTATACATTAATATTTTTTGTTGTATAAATACATTTTAAGGATCAAAATACAATTCAAAATATTTTAAACTATCATTCGGTAGACAAATATAATCATATGATAGACAAATACCTATACGTTATTAGTGAGACTCAAACTTTGCATCTATCTTATAAAAAAGTGAAGACGGTGTCAGTGTCACTTTAACGGAAAGGGGGTGACAAATTAATTAAGAATTAGAAAACAGAAAATTAAAAAATATATATATATATATGTTTTTTCATTACGAAAAACGTGAAGGCAGAAAAGGGAGATTCGCGAATGTGGCCCCCACAATAACCGTTTCGTATAAATACCTCTCAGACCACTCAACGTTCCCAACCGTCTCACACAGCCCGCACACGCACGCAAAATCTCTGAAACTCTCACTTGAGATCATTGACACGCCGTCGTTCTTTTTTCACCAATGAAGCGAAAGCTCAAAGCACAAGTTACTGAAGAAGTCGAAGCATCATCAGCGGGAGAGCGACCTCTCTGTTTCAAGAGGAAGCAGCTACGTTCGCGGCTCTCTCGTCGCAGGCGACTTCACATCTCTCCTATTGTTCTACTTTCCAATGCCGATTCACATATTACAGAAGCCAGTGAGCTGTCATGCGATTCCAGCATCGCTTCGGTCAGCAACCAGAATCCGACTGAGTTTCGAAATGAGTTCCGGAGAGTTGTTACTAGATCGTATTATAGGAAGAGGTTTAACAATAAGAATGGAAATTGTAATGAACCGCTGGAGTTATCGGATTATTCATGCGTGGAATCGTGCTCAGAAGCAAATAGAGAGTTGAAGCTGAAGAGTGCAAATGTGGAGGAATTAGAAGTTCAAGGAGGAGATGCTACCAAATCTGAAGTTTCCAGTGCTTCGCACTATTCATTTTCCGAGAACGACATCGGGAAGGTGAAGGAAAAGGAGAGTTCCTTTGAAGTTACGCAAAACGAGGTCGTGTTTGAGATTCCCGGCGTTCACCGTGAAGAGGTTGCAAATTCAGAAGTTGAAAAGGACAATTCACTTGTAAACGGCGCCGTATCACTTCCTTCCATTGAAAAAACATTCAAAGCCCGTGACGACAGAGCTGCTTCTCTAGAACCACGACTTCCAAAGGTCGGATTGGACTTTGATTTGGCTTGCTCCGAAAAGTTATCGAACTGTGATTTAATAAATGATGGTGAAGAAGAAGAAGAGGAGGAGGAGGAGGAGGAGCACAACTCCTCGTCGTCAGAAATTTTCCAGGTAATTTCAGATTCGGAGTATGGAAGTTCCGAGTATTCCCCTTCTTTTTGGAGCTATGCTTCTGGAAGTCAATTTTCGGAGAAGTCCAGTGGAGATGAGAGTTCTTCGCCTACTTTTGAATTGTTCAAGCAGTTTAAACAGCAGTTCTGCAGATCAGCCTTTGCTTTGAAGTCTTGTGACGATCACAATTCTCATGAAATAAATGTAAGTTCGTATGATATTGTTGACATATAAAATCTGTTAAAAATGCAACTAATTATAACCTGGAATAGCAATTCTCTTGAAGTAACTTTGAGTTTGACTATTTTTTGTATCTCTTAAAGTCGTTATCATTATGTAGCAATTGCTCTCTGTAACTTCCTATGATGCTGTGAATATTAGCTGTGTTTTTTAGTGGATAGTGATTCTCACCTTTCTACAGAAAAGAGCTTTTTTGACGTTGTTTTGTGAGTGTTGTTTCAATATGAATTTCATTTGCATTTATGATCAGAACTAAAATGTTAATTTGATGGAGAATTTCGATTTGTGCATGATTTTGATTATTGATTTTATAACAATATTTGAATATTCACTAATAAATAATATGATGATCAACTGTTGTGGCTTGTGACTGTGATTTGTGAATGAAGACATTGGGACTAGAGGACGAAGAAGATGAAGAGTGCTACCGGATGATGAGGAAAAGAGAGAGAAGGCAAGAGTATGTGCATGATTATGCAGAGGAATACTGTAATACTACTAACTATGGCGAACTTGTCATTCAGCAACGCTTACAAATGGTCCACTGGATTGTTGAGGTCAGAATTCTTTCTTTTGATTTTTTTTCTTTTCTATAATTTATCTTTCTCTATTAGTAGGTACTGCTAAAATATTGAAAGCATATTCTGACGGAAAATCGAAATATAATTTTAAAATGTGAAAAAGGTGACTGTTAGTTTAAAGGAGACAGAAATATGCACTGAATTAGTTGGTGAAATCTCCGAGTATGAGTGAGCAAGAGCTGAATTTGGTGTGGATCTTTCTCCCTGTTGTGGGTTTTCACAAGGACCAACTCTCTTTTTCACTGCAATTCCTGGACTTTTCGATTTGTAATTGTCTTGCGAGAAAAACAAATTCCAGTTTGATTTGGAGTTAGTAGGTTGTTTAACATTTTTAAACTTTTGACTTTCGTTCAAATCATGAATAAAAAAATTTTGGGTCACATATACAGAATTAGCCAAAATATACAATTTGTACTGATACTTCTAATGGCTACGAGCCACGTCAATCATAAATTACGAAGTTGAAGCTGCAAGATGTAGAGCAAGGAGTTTCCCATACAGGTGAGATGCTTCAGTGTAACAAGAGTATGCATGCTGATGCAGTGACGAGATGACACTTGCAAATCATGAAAATATTTTCAAATTAAAGCAAAATATAAAAAAGAATAGGTGATCATTAAAATTAAAATTAAAGCAAAAGAAGGAAAAAAAATAAGAAAAGATACTGATTGTTAGAAATGGGAGAATTAACTAATTTTTTTAGTAGAAGTCAAATAATTATTCATACACCCTAATCTGCTGATCATACACAAAATCGGATAACTCAAAGGTTTAATTATTTGATCCTGGGATTTAATTCTGCAGCAAGCAACCAACAATGATCTTCAGAAGGAAACGATGTTTCTGGGAGTTGGTCTTCTTGACAGATTTCTGAGTAAGGGATACTTCAAAAACATGAGAAATCTTCAGATTGCTGGCATTGCGTGCCTCACTCTAGCCACCAGGATTGAAGAAAATCAACCGAACAACTGGTAATGATTTCATTACTAGTTGAACTGTCTTTTTGGCTGATAGGGTTGGCACTCTTGGGAAATCAATCCCTTTTAGATTTCTTAATGATGTCCTTTCAGATTAGTTGAAAGAGAGAAATTATACTGCAGCCATAACCTAAACCAGAAAAGGAATATGTGTGAAACAATGAAATAATCATGATGTAAGTAGTAAACTTTCACTGAGTAATCATTTTATGAATCACAAATGCAAAGTACTTGTTAAGGAATAACGGAACATGGTGTCAGAAAAAAATGTGATCATATGGAAGAGCAATGGCACTTCTATGGGCAATCATAATAAAAGTTCTACTTTATCATCTTTAATTGCTTGGCAATAGAATGATTGTTCAGCTTGTCCAAAATTTTCCTGGCCTTGTAAGATGGATATATACCAAGTTCTATATACCTGGGCCAAACATCCAGATGTAATTCTCAAAATGCTTATTTTTTGCTAGTTTCTGATGTGCATAGTCAAAGTTTCGTTTCCTGTGTTATTGCTCTCTTTGAGAAATGAGAACTACAAGCAGTTAAAGTTTTGAGAAAATTATGAACTCATAACAGATCTTAAATTGAGTTCAGAAAGGTACTCTCATCAAGAAGAAATTGTCTGTAATTAGGAGGATCTAAGATCTATGTGCTAGATGCAATAATGCATTAAGCGCCACACAAGTAGTGTTCACACTACTATTCTGTTTACCATTGCTAATTAGTGAGAGAAAGGTATAATTTCAATCACTGTTGGATAATCATTGTTCCCAGTTACTTTTTTAAATCAATGGCTTAATTTTGTGGAGGATCTGCAACTGACTTAAAATACATATCAGTGTGCGGAAAAAGACATTCAGTGTGGGAAGCAGTGTATATGGTCGGTGTGAGGTGGTGGCTATGGAGTGGCTGGTCCAGGAAGTCCTGAACTTCCAATGCTTCCTACCCACCTTGTACAACTTCTTATGGTATATATTTTATATAACTCATTCCTGTCATGAATTGTACAACTTCAAATTTTGAGTTAACTCTTTATTCATTTACTGTCATCCTCGTATGAATCTAATCTTGGAAGCAATTGAGTGTTTCCCATTAAGTATGAATGTTGTGAATGTGGATAGGTTCTACCTAAAAGCCGCAAAAGCTAATGAGAATGTGGGGAGGACAACCAAATACCTAGCAGTACTCACACTGATGGGCCATCAGCAGCTTACCTATTGGCCATCAACTGTCGCAGCTGGTCTTGTGATCCTCGCTTCAATTGCAACAAATCAAGATGCATCCTGCCAACTGATTACGGCGGTAGGCATTTACAGTCTCTGAATTCTTCATCTCTCTTCAATACATGTATGGGAATTGTTCACAAGCGTGAGATCACCTTCAGTTCCAATAGCCACTTGAACATGTAGGTGATGAAGCTAATCTGATTCTCCCATGATAGTCCAAAGAAGGCATTTGACTTTCTATCATTACAGTGATTTAAGATGACTAAGAGTTACCATTATAACAATGTGTTTTTATTGATGAAACTCACTCACAACTTGACCTTGCAGATTCATGCCAAACAAAAGGATAATGATTTACCTGGATGCATAAAGGTATTATGACAGTATATATGCTATAAAGTTTGACATTCTGCAACTTTCTTGCTCCAAATTTTATTTTTGGTTAGGGTGTAATAACCTGAGTGGTTAAATGCTGTACTGTTGGTAGTCATATCATCTGCTAAATTGAATATGTTTGCAGTTTTCTGTAACCTATATCCTTTTGCATTTATTCATCCTGAACTTAGCTAAGATTAAGAATGTGGGACATTTGTTTATTCTGTTTGGCAGAGCCTGGAATGGTTGGTGAAGTACCTGTGATAGCTAGAAGTTTCAAGTGTTCTTAAGCATTCGTGAAGATAAATTTTGGAGGTGAATAGGAAGCACAATAGTTTTATTCTTTTCCTATGTAACAATTTGCCTTGAAGAACTGATAGAAGAATCTGAAAGCAAGTTTGTTCATTAGAATAGAATATGTAAACAACACTGTATATTTTTCCAGTAAACAGCCTAGCTCAAAAACTGTCAAGGCTGCAACTGGACGTAGTATCATTTTCAGACAATTGATTTTATAAGAAAAGGTGAGAAAAAATTAAGTTCAGTTAAATAAGAGGTGATATTATTGTGATTGTTTGGATGTACTTGGGAGAAATACAAATATATATATATATATATATATACATATATAATTGGAATTGACTGACATATCTTCCTTGTAAGATAGCATTAGGTTGTTCTAGAAAATGTTTTTCTTGAAAGTTGTTTAGATTTACATTTACTAAAAATTATTTTGAACATGTGATAATTTTTAAGCGAACTAAATATTTGTATGTTTGTGATTGTGTAATATTATAAATAAATTTTCTTGTAAGTAAAGCAATATATACATGCACCTCAAGAGATTATATGTATATATACACATTTATGTTTGTCATCTTTCAACTGGTATTTTCATACATAGATATATGCATATGTATTTATGCATGTATGCTGTATTATTTATGGAGTTGAACATTTTATTTAAACGTGAACATATATTTATAGATTCGTAGAGATATCACCATATATGTTGAGGAGTTTTTTGTTGAAATACTAAAAGAATAATAATCTACATATATGCCGAGCAGAGCATCCTGTGAAGTTTGTCTGGAGAAGCAGTAAGTTGACTTGGTAATCTGTGTAATAAAAAACATTCATCTGAGTTTTCATGATATTGTATCTACACAGCTTTTCCAATTTCTTTCGGGATATCAACCTTTCATGTTTCTTCAAAGACCCCAGACTCTTGAGGTTTAAATTTTCACCTAATTACAATAATATCTTCAGTGATTTGAAAAATTACAATAATATCGATTTCCATAATTCAGTTGATGGAAATTTAATGGAGAATAGTTGTGAGACATTATAATAAGACCTTCTAATGTAGAGGGAGAGAGGAAGCTATTGCAGACCCACAATAGATTTTCTGTTAATTAAACTAATGACAAGAAATGCTATTGTACTTTATAAAACCATAAAAAAAATTATAGTAATTTGGCCAAACCTCGAGGGTGTTGAGGTAATTCAGCAAAAATTAGAGGCTAGTGGAAATCTTTGAATTTATCATGATGATTACAAATAACATATTAACAGAAATCAGCCAGTGGTCTTTGCCTGGAAAACTTATAATCCAAACATTAGTGAAAACTTCACAAAGTGGTCCCAATTCAAGGGCATAGGCACAATATATATGACACTAATCAGACAAGCTTATTAGTCCGGTCAACTGAACTGACAGGAATAGCTGCAGATTCATCAACACCGGCATTTGTGAACTGGGAAATTTCCCTCTTCTCCTCCTCAGCCCTTTCAACTTTCTGCTTCGTCATCGCGCTAACATCCTCTGCTGCTTTCGAGACTGAACTCAAGGCATTCGTAACCCACGAAGCTCCCGTGGACACGTACCGATTGCTCATGATGGCCGATCCTGCAGTGCTGGCCTTCTGCTCAGCAGCTGCAATGGCCGATTTTTTCATTTCTGATACTTTGTACCGCTCATCCATTTCTTTCACTTTCTCGTTAACTGCAGCTGTTCCCATACTAAGCTTCTCGCTCAATCCTATCCTCTGATCGATGGAGGCAACAGTTGCTGAGGCATTTAATGTCAGTTGGTGCTTGTCATCAAAGGCCTTCGCTTTGTTGAGTGCGTCCTTTCCCAAGAAAAAGCCCCTGGCTAGCATGGTGCTTACCACGTCCTCAGCCTTCTTGATGGCTGAGCCCGTCGTAGTTGGGTTAGGATCCTTTGGGGGAAGAAGAAGTTAGTTGTAACTGAATGTGTTTGATGAATGTATTTGGAAATATAAGTTGAATTGACAGAAAAATGTGATGGAAGGCGTACTATCATAGGTACCTCACTGGAAATGGGAGGGAAAGAAAAAAAAAAAAAGAAAAAGAAAAATCAAACATTTCAATTCAAATGTAAAGACCATCTAATATCTGCAACTTGTATGACTACTAGCCTTCAATGCGCACTAGATGTGTATACATTTACCAAAATGTTCTGCATTTCTAGCTCAAGAATCTACAAAGAAAGTTCCACCTTTTGCAGAAGTAGGCACACGATCAAAAATCAGTCATGAAGTTTAAGAAAAAGTTGCAGTTGCAGAATGTATTTAAGTAACATAACAATAAGAATTAACTTACTGAGGTTAAATAAGCAGCATTTGGAGGCAGTTTATAGTTCTCAACCAGAGTTATGGATACGGAAAGACCAGCTATCACGGCTCCCTGAAATTTTACATACATAAAAACAGTTAAAATCATCTTGAGTAGTTATGTACCTCATTGTCGGAAAACTGACTGGAATAACTAAAGAAAAGGGCAGTGTCAGAACACTGGAGATTGTTGCTTCTTACATGCCCTTCATTATGTTTACTTTATGAATTAAACTGTCTTTGTACGCCAAAACATCTGAAATACCTCTTTTTCTGACACTTTATTGATTTTCACAAATAAAAATGGAACATAAAGTGTTGTTTTATCATGTTTCCTTCTGGTATTTTCTCCCCAGGTAACATAATTTTGCATGTAAAATGTTGCAGTAACTTCACTACCCTTTATCAATATATATATATATATATATATGTATACATATACATACATATGCATATGCATTCCAAATTATCATAAATAATCATGCAATGCATTAAGAAACTTTCGAAGCGGAAAGAGAATATGAAAATTTGCATTCGTAGTTAATATTGCATACTGTCAAAAGTGCAGCTGTGTCGGCTCCCTGTGAATCCCTGAAGGTGACATAAGCAACTTGAGTCATTTCAGTTTCCCTGAAGCACAGGATAAACACCGTTTCAGCAAAAATTTTATGAGAGTGAATCAAGTGCAAAGGAAAGCTAAAACACTGACCTTTGCATCTCAATATATCGAATTTCTCCAGAAAAAGAAAAGAATTCAAAGATATCCCTTTCGGAAAGGGCAACTGAGACATTGCTGACTTTAACTGTCCTAATCTGTCCACAATGAGCGTATCTTGTGAGTGAGTTTGAGAGGAACTTCAGTTAAAACAAAATTTCACCCATCTTGAAATTCCTATACTGCCAAAAACATCA
This sequence comes from Handroanthus guayacan, assembly GCA_014898755.1. Lineage (NCBI taxonomy): Eukaryota > Viridiplantae > Streptophyta > Magnoliopsida > Lamiales > Bignoniaceae > Handroanthus > Handroanthus guayacan. Next base: position 641,304 of record JACFYI010003776.1, read on the forward strand.
CAAAGTAATTGGGCTCGTCCTGTACGGACACCAACTAGATGAAACTTGAAAATTAAGACACATTCAGATCAAAGGTAATCTGTGAACCTCACATCTGAAACATCGATTGTCCAATTAGGAGAATTTGTCGGATGCAAAGTTTCTCCTTTGCTTGACTCAGTATGATCCATTGGTCCTGCAAATCATTGGCTCGAATTAGGTCCTAAAACACAATTGCAAAAGAAAACCGGATTTGAATGCATGTGATCATTGTATTTTTGGAGGCAAATGCACAAAATTAACCGAGGGATTCTGGCACAGAGGTGGAGAGCATGATTCGAGGATGCTATGCGGTCATGGGAAGAGCTACATGGACTAATAACCATTATAGACATCAAGGTAAAATGTTTGGAAACATGAAGTGTAGAAAGGGACCTTGTCAAAAGTAAGGCATCATTCAGTTGCTTAATACTGCAACATAACAAATCTCAGATCTTGTAAAGTAAGATTTTGCAGCATTTGTATATGTATTTTGGCACCGTATGGAAGGAAACAAAGTAAAGATATCACTAAGGACACACGCGAACGGCAATGAAACAGGAAACACAAGACCATATATCTAAAGGAACAAGAGAAAACTAACAGGCAAAAGAGGCTAAAGAAAGAAGAGAAGCCGAATAACTTCAGCTACTATAATCTCATATAGGTTTTAGATCTACTTATATTCAAATGCTATAGTTTTCTCTAGTTTCAATTAAAAGTACTCTACAGCTGATTTTGACATCCAAAACACATCATGGTAAAAGGAAAGGTATGAAAATCCTAATTTCATACTTTGTCCCTACATAAAGAGAGAAGATTGTATGTGCTTCAAGAATTCTCATAGTTCGACACTCTAAGATGAGTTTTCTACAACCACTGGCGCAATGATATGGAACATCGAGTAGTTTAGGAGTAATTCGTACATTTCTTTTTGTTCTTGTTATTTTCCCTGTAATTTTCTGGATTATTACCGTGATCAAGCACTTTTAACATCCTGACGGTGCATTACTTCAAGATCTTCAAGCGCTACACACTAAAATCCTTCTTATATCATTATTGACCTTAGCGTAATGTTCTAACATCAAGCCAGCACATACACTTGAACCGTTATCTGAATTATCCATTTGCAAATCCTCAGAACAATACTCTTTTAGGGACTTAATCAGTAAAGAACCAAGGATTTATGTCTTCAAACCAATTCCTACCAATAATACAGATATCTGTCATCTAAGAAGTATATTAGTCATCCGATTCAGATAACAAGCCTAAACAAGAATCTAGCCAGACCATCTTCGTAACTAGATAAGAGAATAGGATTCTCAGAAACTATCATGAACCATATCAACATGTTGCTATTCAATAATTTATCAGGTATATGCTAAACCTCATTATAAAATCCCATCTTCAGAATAATTTCTTGGAAAAATTTAGCCTTGTTTCAAAAAGCTACATAGAACACAACCCTTGACAAGATGTTACATAAAACAAAAGCATATTCTCCAAAGGAGATAAATTGAAACAAAAATGAGAATAAACGATTGTCCCACATAAAACGGGGAAATTCTCATTGTTCACAAGGAGATAATAAAAAAACAACATGCCCACAAACTAAAATACCCTAATCAAATAACCATTTTACAACAAATAAAAACAAATGGCTATTAGTTCTGATTTTCAAGACAATATTCTCGAGGCTCTAACAACACATCAACAACCCAGTGCTAAATCATACTTATGTTCATTTAAAAACCCATTAAATATTTCACGCCAAAATTGCAAAATAGTACATAAAACCAATGAAAAAAATATCAAATGTAATAGACAAATACAAAACGAAGAAGGGTTTCAAGGACCTGAAATTTTTAAGCAATGTCTTCAAGAATTAGGACGTACTGATAGCGAAAAATGCAAACGCAGAGGATTTTAATTCTTTCAACACAAATTAGTCATGCAAAAGAGAAAAGACAGAGAAATAGGGCATGATCCGTTTACGAATTATTATTATTAATGATCACTTTTATAAAAAGAGAAAATATCTAGACGCTCATCCCAATAAACGGGAAGTTCTCGCCACCCCATGATTTATCAGCAATATAATTTCCTTAAATAGCTTTATGTCTAGTAAGTTTATTTGACATACCTGTATATTTGTAACTTGCTTTCACTTGTCCCATATTAGATATTTTATTTTAAATTAGCACGAGGTGTTGGATAAAAATTGAGACATACATTATCAATTAATTATTACTTATGTTGTATGTTACTATTTTAGGTGAAATTGCATTTTAAACGAAAGTTGTTTTATTTCGAAAAGTGAAGTATATGAATTTTGTGAATGTCCTAATAGAACAAAGGCTAGTTATCATGAAATATCCAAACCTTCATTTCCAAATGCACTGTGCCTTCTATTCAAGACAGATAGCTTCAATTAGCAACAGCATCGACAACCACAATCACAACTAGAACCGTCTCGATACCCACCAATTTCAACAGAGTATGCATCCTCTGCCATAGAAGACATGACTTCAAATGGGCACGAAGTCGAAGGTCAATTTTTGGGTGTTTGTATTTATAATAGCGAGCTTTATGTCACATTAATCTATAAAGAAATGGCCCCAGTAAGCCTGTCTTAAATTTGAAAAAAATTGTGCTGAAATTAATCCCAACCTGTTAATTTAAATATTTGGCCACCTGGCACAAGATTTGTGTGAGTTTAAAAACTAATAATGATGTCCTCAATATGTGTCAAATGCATATGCCCCTGAATTTGACCATGATTGACATGGTTGCATTCCATCAAAGGCAATACATCATAATTGTATTTCTCTTATTTCTTTAAGTAAAATACTCCACACGCTAACTGTGACATTGCGATGGTTTTGTCTAGTACTTCTTCTTGTCATTCTTTCATTATTGGGAAAAGGGTAAGAGCGACGTAAACGGGGTAGAGAAGATCTAGCTGCTTTGACGGCCATGTATAATAATGCTTGATTTATGAGTAATAATTGTATTGTAGAGTTTTCACTTCTATTTGCATTGTGTTTTTTATTCCTATAACGTGTATTGTATCTCTAATATCTATTTGGATATTAGATTATGCGCTCTCATGTTTGTAATGTGTTCTTTTTGGTTTGAAGCCTGTTGTTTTACATTGTGCATATTTGTGGTTCACTAAACTCTAAATGAATAACGCACTATCTATAATCTAGTGAAGGTCTGCTGAAAACAATAAACCGTGCTATCTGTAAATTGATTAAGGTACTAAATACCCAACTAACATATCATCTTTGAACTGGTAAAGGTCCGAATTATGTTGTATAAACATACTATTGTGCAATGGGTACGTTATTTCAAGGAATGCATACTCTATTCTGGAAATAGAATACCCTTTTTTCACAAAAGGAGTACTCATAAGATTTAAAGCTCTATTGGACACAGGCAAAATTCATGAACCACATAAACCTTCACATGTGTTTGCATTATATTGGAAGATCTGGAATTGCTAAACATCGCATAATTTGCCATTATATCAAACAACATTATCAGTAATATCGTGGATTTTTCAAAAGATTTGCAATGGAGGTTGTGAGCAAAATTAGCAAAGAAGTGTCTTACAGAATTTTGGCTCTGACCTGAGATCTAGAGTAGGTATAGGCTAAAGATGTAGGAAGGTAACAATCTAATGGATCAAGGATGGATTGAGGCTATCCCTCTCCATAGTCAACTAGTAGTGTTGGCTAAGTTGCACATGTGCATTGGCCAGGGTGAGTGAGTTGGTGTTAGAATCTTACTAATTCGATATGTGCAACGGTATATTTGAAAGCCAACAAAATTCCACATGCAAAGTAGAAATTGTTGGGATTTGACTCGGTTATTTTGAAATTAAGTTTGACTAGAATTCTTAGTTTTTAAATAGTTTATTTTCTCTCTATTTGCATCCCAAGACAATCATATTGTGTCCCAGTATGTAGCATACTAATAATGTAATGGTTAGGCTGCTTGTATGGCACATAGACCTTTCACTTTTTGTTATCTTTTGTTCTATTCCCTTTATTGCCATATGCCAGGGCATTCAAGAATGCAATTATCTGCTTTCTAAAAAAAGCAACACTACCAAAAAAAGCTACTTTAAACAAATAATTCCTGATTTGATTCTAATAAGTGTCATAGAAAGACATGTTCCAAAACAAAAACAATGCTTATCGTATTCAATTAGTGGCGAAGAATGCATGGTTTCATAGTGAACTGAGAATAAACCAACCTAATTCATGTTATCAAACATGTGAAATATGAACACACTTATTTACCTATAGCATACGCTTTTCTATGACCAAAATATGCTATTGAGCTAAATTACCCGTGAGCTAACTAAATCATACTCTATTGAGATTATATTGTACCAACACATTCCCTAGCCCCTTTTTGCCTAAATATTATTGTTCATAGCCCGTAAAAAATTTCTACCTTATAGAGATATAAAAAGGTTACACATGAGGCTAAATGTTGATGTGTGCAAATATAGCTATCCAAAGAAGTTACTTTAAACAAGTAATGCCTGCTTTGATATCTCTAGAAAGCGTATAGAAAGACATGTTAGGTATGAATAAATGATGTTATTATATTCAATTAGTGGCCAAAAAGCATTGTTTCATGATGAAATTAGAACAAACCAACCAAGTTCATATTACGAAACACATGAAATGCAAATAAGCTTATTTACTTAAAGCATACACTTTTTTATGCTCAAAATATGCTATTGAGCTGAATAAGTACCCATGAGCTAAATAAACCATGCTCTATTGAGATTATATTGTACCGACAAATTTTTTAGCCCTTTTTTACCTAAATATGATTGTTCGTAACACCTTAAGCATAATCTTACATACGGAGATATAATAAAGTTACACATGAGTTTAAATGCTAATGTGTGCAAATACGGCTATTCAAAGAAGTTATTTTAAACAAGCAATGTCTGGTTTGATATCTCTAGTAAGTGCATAGAAAGACATGTTAGGTATGAATAAACGATGCTTATCATATTCAATTAGTGGCCAAGAAAGCATGGTTTCATGGTGAAATGAGCATAAACAAACCAAATTTATATTATTAAACATGTGAAATGCACATATGCTTATATGCTTATTCACTTAAAGCATATGTTTTTCTATACCCAAAATATGCTATTGAACTAAATCAATATTGTGAGCTGAACAAACCATACTTTGTATTCTAAAATAAGTACTCAATAATGCAAAACCATATCTCGAACCTAAACAAGGGATACTCGGAATTAGCATGCAAAAATTTTATACATCATTTCCGCCATACATCATTCTGCAATACATGAATCCATAATAAACTTAATCCAAAATAACATTATCGACAAGGAAAAAGCCATCAAAGTGCTCCATGTAGTAGACATTCTCATGACTCAGAATCCTTGTGGCCATCAGTGCCCCATATGAGTCAATAGAACATTCTTCTTGATAATCCCAAAACTACCTTGTGTCTATATAGAAACTCTCTCCCCACAAGTACATATATATGCCAAAAGATTCTTTATTATCAAGGGAGATAGACTAAGCCCGTAAGGAAGTCACCTCCAGGAGTAACCTAAAATTTGTGATTGGAGACCCCATCAAGAAAGTCCAATGTGTAGGAACAACCGGCACCACATGACTTGTATAGGACTAATTTAAGGGTAGTGTACATGAGACACCTCCCTCCCATCCCTAGGGTGAAATGCTATGAAATGTGATGTTACAATGGAAGTTTGGCCAAAGGGCCTAATTCAAGGCATAGTCTACTATAACTCCCTCAAATGAAAATTATTTTGGTAAGTGTAGGCTCAAGCATGGAAGGCCCCTATACCCACTGCATAGTTTTCAATTGCCCCTGCTATTATTTTCCTACATATATATATATATATATATCTTTGAAGTTTTAAACCTTATGGGTGATTGTCACAGATTTTTACAAAATTCGAAGTTTTAAAACATCAAAAGTGGTCAACATTTTCATTTTTCATTTTATTTAAAATCATTACTCATTTTAATTTTGCAATAACACTCACACTGATGGCCATTATTTGGCTTGAATTTGTTTTGATCATTAAGGTCTTCATCCTACACTAGAATAGGCTATTCAGGAACAAATAAACCAGTTTCTACTTCAGGAACAAGCATATATAAATTGATCACTTGTTTAAAGGTTTAGCGAAGACACACACTCACAAGTATTACCTACACTTGCATATTATATACTTAGGCAATTGACAAAGTCTTGTTCCTTGTTTCCATGTGATCACGCTTATAATAGGAGATATCCATATGGCCATTTTATCTTGGGATTGTGATTAGCTGCCAATACCTGCACGAGGGCAAGTAATCACTTTCTTAGGATAGCATCAAGTAGGGTGACTCCTAATCACCCAAATGTTTAATTTCAGTATTATATATTGTATACTTGTTTCTTTTAATTAATTGTTTGATGTTGTATTTGCATAATCCTTTAAAATTTGTAAAACATTAGCTATGCCACCTGGGAGTTTTTTGTCTGCGAAATTGAAAAATAGTGGGATGACATGCGGCTGACACGTCACGTCTAGTGAAGATATATGCTAGTAAAGCCAAGACTAGAATCATGAGGGCATTCAATCTTATCAATACAAAATCATATCAAATTTACCATATACAATATAGTTCACTTGCCATCAATCCAATGATGCATCTATCAATATACTTTTCCGTTCCACCATACTGGGTAATTTCTTTCACCAAAAACTTGTATGCTGCATCTCCCCAAGCATACTCATGGATTGTACTCAAGTTATCTACAGAAGAAGAAACAGACCTCAATGTAGAATAGTTGCCGAAAGGAAAAGAATACAATTATAAACAAAACATACATCCTAGCAAAATCTTCTATATCAGTCTCGTTCGTCTTAACCGCCAACTCTTTTAATTTCCTTACAATGACATATATATGCTAATCTTACTATATCTTCCCTCGAAATGCTTAGTTAAAGTATCCCCATCCATTTTCGAGTCCAGTTAATGGGATGGCCTAGATGGTGCAGACCCGAGATAATGGAAAATTTCGATACAATAAATGGAATTTCAATATTATCGCCAAAAACAAAAGACCTAGACTTTGCCTGAAACCTATAAGCAGAGCATCAATGGGGCCAAGGCTAATGCTTAGTTTTGGCATTTCAATGTAACAGTTAAATGGCGTTCTCTTCAATGCCTCTTTGGGCACACTAGACATACTGTTTTTCCAATTCCCTTATTGCAATATTGAAGCGTGTAGTGAATAATGATCCTGCAACTCTCTAAATGTGGAGGCTTTTCTCCAACAAATCTTCCAAAAGCAGAAAGGTCACCTTCTGTTTGAACAATTTTCCCTCCAAACATGAAATAAATAAAATTAGGTGATAATAACTTTTGTATTGTCACTATATTACTCATTAGTGACAGAAAAGTAATGTAGTATTTCACTATAAACAATTAGTAGCACACATATATATAGTGACAACAAAAATTGTGACTGCAATCTGATGACAAGATTTTTAATATCACTAGGTAGTCATTATAGATATGTCACTAATTGTAAATAATGATAATATAAACACATTATTGTCACTATTAATTTTGTTAAAAATCATTCTTCTGTAACAAAATATAAATCTTTGTCACTTTTTCTATAGAATTAGTGATAATTTTTAAATCATCACTCAATTTTTTGTTACTCATTCTTTTTTTTTGTCCCTCCCTTTTGTAGGAATTGTCTACAATCTCAAGCTGATAAAGAGGAAGAATAATAATTTGCAGCCAGTGCTAGGAATACACAAGAGGAAAATATTGCATACAAAATACATTATTTTATATTTTATCTATTAAAATGCACAGCTGTTTATAACTTTATAAAGTTTTACATAAACACAAAAATAAATTTTTTGTTTAGATATTAGAAAGAGTTCTTCAATTAACATTTATGCTTATATGACGGCAAGTTCTGCATCATATGACCCCATTTTGTCTTTTTTTTTTTTTCCTTTAATTATTTCTCACACTAACTAACTTTGAGTTGTCTTTGAATTTTTGTCTACTGGAATGATTTTTTTAAATTTTCACCATATAGCATAATTTTGTTGATGTGATTCGAACTTGGATCTTTACTGGAGAGACTTCATTGAGAATCAAATCTTTTGTAATTTTGAAAAACAAGGGATATAAAACTTGAAGGACTAAGTACAATTTAGCGAAACATATTTTACGGATTAAGAAATGTCATTTTTTCATAAATACATGTATTGTTTCATACTAGCTGAGTGTAAAAATCGGATTTGGTCACATTCAACAATCATATATGTCGTGTTATTGCATCTATCATGGGTGCATTGCAATTTCTAGGAAATAAGAAATATGCAATAATAATAATAATAATAATAAATAAATAAATAAATAAATCCATAAAAAATAAAATAGGCATTGAAACTCCATATAATTTTAAAAATCATACATTACATTACCCTCTATCAGGCATAGTGTAGCTTACTTTTGCAGATGTTTTTGTTATTTTGATCTATATAATGTCATCTTTGCCATCTGATAGAGGGAGTATAATTTAAGATTTTTTAAATCATAAGGAATTTCAGTGCCTATTATTTTTTCACATGGATTTTTTTTTTTTTTCCCAACACATTTCCTACTTTATGGGGGATAAATTGCAATTTTACCCGTTTATCATGTAATACTTGACATGCATTTGGCCCACGATCACTTAGCCATCGGACAAAATTATTGTTCGAAGAAGGTTATACCACAGTCAATCAATAGCACAGCAAATGTTACTGCACTAATTTACCATATGATTTGTCACTTTTCTTGGACTATGCACAAATTAAGTGAAAGCATAATTTAATTATCATGTCATGGGCTTTGATATAACCTAACCTGATTTGGAAAGAATTTTTGTTTTTTCCAATTTTTGGGCTTGTTAATTATATATATAGTCCAATAAGTCAACCATTGAAATTTTGAAATCATATAATTTGGTAAAGAAAACATTGTATTGTTTTGATAGAAATGTGAAGATGTCATTGTTAAACTTCCTCTTTTGAACGTTTACCAAAAATGTTGAAACACAAAAAAGAATGTCTATTGGTTTGGATAAACTTCTTCAAGACATACAAATTAAGATTGAAAGTGTTAGAATAGATGGTTCAACTTAAGAGAAAAATTTTGCGAACAATGTAGAAGAAAACAACTCTCACGAAACTTCGAGGAAATTTCATGAAGATGAACTTCTATTCTAATAAAAATGAAAACAATACTTAGAATTGCAACAATAGAAAGTGCACGCAATTTGCGTCTTTTAATTTTATTCAGATCTCGACAATTCGATCTGCCCGTAAATATAAAATTTAGTTTTAGGATTGTGAATGTTGACATCTTATATATAAGGATGCCACGTGAATTCGTATGGATGATAAATCATTATCACTATAAGCATACCATGCAGAAACGAAGTAACTTTTTCACTATTTACTAGCCCCCTCTAATCTCTTTTAATTTTTAAAAACATAAACCAACTTAAGTATTGGAAGATAATATATGGCTAATGGCCACTTTAACTAGCCTAATGATGTAGGGTTGTAGACTTTCTTTTATATAAAAATATCAAAATTTTGATATTTATCCTGAAACACTATATCAAATCTCACCTAACAATGTAGGGCTGTAGACTTTCTTTTATATAAAAATATCAAGATTTTGATACTTATCCTGAAACACTATATCAAATCTCACCTAACGATGTAGGGTTTTAGGTTTTCTTTTATATAAAAATATCAAGATTTTGATACTTATCCTGAAACACTATATCAAATATCAAGATTTTGATACTTATTCTGAAATACTATATCAAATCTCACCTAACGATGTAAGGTTGTAGGTTTTCTTTTATATAAAAATATTAAGATTTTGATACTTATCCTGAAATACTGTATCAAATCCCACGCAATCACACTGGAAGCTGACCCCCCATTAATATTATAAATATAATCAGTCAGTGAATTAATCACTCGAAGGGTGAAAAATATGGAGGTTACCATGGAAAGAGCTTATGGATGGACAGCTCGCCTAACTAATCAGCTAGTCGATCCATGCAAGTCAACAATTGCGGGTGACCTCTTTAATATCGCTAGCAATGCGTTTTGTCGTACATGGTTGTCTTTGCACTTGAAAACACTTTTGCAAGAAAGGGATAATTACCTCAACATCCCCTGCAATTTACTATAATTATCAAAACATCCCCTAATATTTGAATAATTACTATTACTTCCACCTAAGATTTGGTAATTATCTAAACATCAGGTAATATTTTGATAATTATGGTAAACTTCAGGAGATGAAGAGGTAATTATTCCTATAACAAAAGAAAGATTCTTTTTGAGAATGTAAGTGAAGTGCTGTTTGTTGCATTTTTAAACGGTTTCTTTCGATATTTCATTATTTGAATAATTTTTTATATTTTCCATTGAAAATATTATTTTTCATTTTCAATTTTTTGTCTCCTAACTTACTATCGTATTATATATGACATCAATCAAAATCAAATTTAATTCATGCAAACTACCTAGCTATCATCTAAGGGAGAATGATGTTTTGAAAGTGGGTTTGGAAAATGTGAGTGATGTTTGTTTATATTTATGCAATAGATAGAAACTGTTTTGATAAGTGAAAATTTAGTTATGTTTTGAGTAGACAATTTGTACTATAAATATCAAATAAATTACAGTTTATTTGCCTTGCAGGGAGAATTTTTTAAATTAATATTAGTCTTTGCCCAATCAATTACATATTTTTGTTATAAGTGGAATGAATTTTTAATTTAATACTAGTTTTTTTTATATAGTTTTAATTGTTAAAAATTTACCATATATATTGATGTGCTCATTATACCTCTCAAGGGCATTAGAGTAATTATAAAGTCAAATAATTATAAACTGGAACAATTGCAAATCAAGTAATCAATAAGATTAAATAAAATTCTTTTTTAAAAAATAGGATTAAATAAAACTGATAAAGGAAACGGGCCTACAAGCCTATCGATCCAATGACTCCTAGAATAAGGGCTATAAATACCCCCAAATGACAATAGAAAATGGAAAATCTCTCAAATGAGAGAAAAATTTTGTAGAGAAGTTTTGGAGAAAAAGAAATCCCTCGATCCAAGTCAGCTATGTTCTCGAGTCAAAGATCTAACTTATTATTATTTGATCATTGGATTGACTTTCAAACCAAATCAATATATATGGATGATATATCTATACTAAATATATAAAACAGAGTGATGATTGTAACAAAAAAAAAAAAAGAAAAGAAAAGAAAAAAGGGGAAAGAGTAATTTTTTCAATTTTGAGTTGAGGCAATTTAGAGAAATGGTGTTGCCCATTAATTTCCTCCATATTGAGGGGCATATATCCAAACACAGCTACATAATTGCACATTAAGTCTTACAATCGCCTGCTTGAATTTTATACTATTCTCAATTTAGAATTTTATTATAGTTCACGATTATTTTTTCTTAAAAGTCATAAATTATTATTTACTGAGTTGCGTTTTGTTGTATGCTGAACGGCTAAATTCCTCTTAATTTATTCCACTTAAAGAAATTGATAGTTATATTAATGTCTCTTAAAATTTGAACTACTTATAGAAATACTCCTTGTGGCCGTTCAAAGTTTTCAATAACATTTTTTGTCATTAGTTCAACCATAGTTTTACACATACATTACAGGAGGTCTAGATGTCGTCAACTATGCAATTGAAACGCAATGCTTAAAAAATGAAAATACTTTGCACATTTTCATTTTATGACACGCTTTTTCCTAAATTAAATAAAAGGAATTTTGCACCATATGTGTGTGTGTGTGTGTTTATATATTCCTAAATGACGCTTTAAAGCTCTTTAATATTTAGGGTTAATTACATTTGACTACCCTCGAGATTGTGAAATTACCAAGTACTCCCTTCATGGTTTGAAAATTACAAATTAGTTCCCATAAGTTTATAAAATTACCAAATCATCCATTTCGTTAGGTTTTTTGATAAAAAACTGATGACGTTCTCCAATTTTAGTCTCTAAAATCACAATGGTCAAGTACAGAGATATAATATGTAGTTAGTGCAATAGAAAAATTGGAAGATGTCAGTAGTTTTCAGCAAAAAAATCTAACGAAATTGACGATTTTGTAATTTCATAAACTTATAGGGGTTAATTTATAATTTTTAAACCATAAGAGTAGTGGTTGGTAGTTTCATAATCTTAGAGGATAGTGAGATGTAATTAACCCTTAATATTTATTTTTTTCTTTTTTCTTTTCTTTTTTTCTTTTGTTTTGGTTCATCACCCCACTTTCGTTGCCCATAACCCAAATATTATATCTTTTTTCCAAGATTCATTGTAGTTGACAATGAAAGCACCTGTTTCACATAGACAAATAGAGGTACTTAGTTCTAGGACTATGCCGTTCAAAGTACTTCTTATCGGCTGCCTAAAAGTTAGTTCAAGGAATAAATAGACAAACCCTAGTTACATTTATATTTCCTAAAAAAAATAAAATAAAATAAAAAACATAAACTTTGGGATGTAACACGTATTCGTTGCTAAAAAATTTTAAAGCTTGTAAACAACTAGTTAAGGGCAGACTGTGCGATGCGCAGTCCCAATGCCCGTTGGTATATCTTTTAGATCATTTTATTCTTAAAT
>JACFYI010003776.1:654201-671790 GCA_014898755.1 Handroanthus guayacan
ACTCACGAAGTACATCAAATCATAATTCAAAAATTAATTATTCAATTTATCATCAACTTCTATTGCTGGAATGCTGGCTTAGCTCATATATTAGCATCCTTGTATTTTTTTTGTCTTCTGCAGATTGCGAAAAATTAGCAAGAAATATGAACATATCACACTGTGAAAATAATTTTTCAAGTTAAAAGTTTGTATAATATAATTCAAAGCAAGGTAAATCACAAAAGATGAAAAGAAAACAGACAAATAGGAAATATTCAAGATTAGTATTTGTTTTGTTTTGTGGATCACTTTATTATTAAATTGTTATATCAAAGTACGTTATTTTAATATGAGTTATTTGTTATGGTGTTGTCATAATTAATGTAAATATATCATAAATTACTCGATTCCTTTTTAAAACAAAAGAATGTTGCATGGATAAAAAGTATGAACAAACTAATAAAATGAGTGTGTAATATTAATTTTTCATTAAAAGTGATGATTAAAAAGTTGTTTTCTATTCAATAAAAGTAGAATTTTTTATGTATATTTATTATTTATAAACCACTCTTTTTTTCAATTTTCCCTTTAAATGTCATGATAAGTTTTGTTTCACAACAGGTTATGTTACTCTAGTTTGTTACTTCATATAATTTTTACATTATATTACTAATCTTATATTATTATATTATTTAAAATAGAGTCCATTCCATGATTTCATCTCTCTCTTATGCGGATCATGGGGTGGACAAGCTTGTATTTCTTCAAATTGCCACATATGCATATATCCATCTTGATTTTTCAATTACTTAGAGGCATTAAATGTGATTCCTTCCATATTTTTTATTTATATAGGTAAATATTAAATTTTTCTTTATCTATTTATATATATATATATATATTTCAAACACCTGTCTCTCATGCTCTTGTATCACTTTCTCAGAATTATTCATAGTAATCCTCATTAGTTTTCCTTTCCATATCTTTTGTAATTATATTGTTTGATATTCCTAATTTTATATTTTATTACATAATTTCTTTTAATTAAGTTATGTGTTATTTCCCTTTACACACATATAAAATTAGCCCAATAAAGTATTAAATTAAAATATATTATTATGTGGAGACATGATTTAGATTAATAATCAAACTTATATTGAGTTTTTAAATTTGAATTGCATGCAATTATATTCTAACAACTGCAAAACTGAGTGAAATTCAAAGCAATTATTCTCTTAGGCTCGTTTGCTTTATATGATAGGATTCAATGTGATAGATAAAACAAATGATGTATTTTCTAGAATACATATTAATCCAATTCTATAATGTATTTGTTTACATGGATTTGAAATAAGAATATCTCATGTATTATCCAATTCATTGTTTGGTTCATAGAATTAATTCTTGTGATAATTGATGAAATATCATGATTCACCTTCACATTTTATTATAATTACTTTTTTATCCCTTCATAAATTATATATTAGAGTTTGATTTAATTTAATTTTAATTCTTTAGGGATAATTTGTCTTTTTCTTCATTAATCCTAAAGATCTATAATCCTTGGTTTACGGATTCAGCCCCTAGCATGTGATCTGTAATCCAAAAACAGTTGGAATTAGAGACAGGGCTACTTATTAATCATGAACTATAAATATGTCAACCAAATGTCCAATTAATATGGATTACGGATCAAGTATAAATTTTCCAGGCTGTGAATACCTTTGTAGAGTCAAAACTTTCTTCAAACAAAATAAATGCTTCTCATATCCAAGTGGCAGGGTTAATTCCAAAAATTTAGGAACAATATAAATAATTTAGTTATGGTTATATTTATTATGATTTGTATTCCAAATATAAAATTTTGTTAAAAATATAAAGACATTTAGTCTTCATTTCTTCTCCATCTCTTTACAATCATTCATTGAATGAGTTTTTTAATATTTTTTATGTATTCTATATGTATTTGATAGTTTTTTTGATTATTTTTTGTTGAACCAGGATAAATTAGGCAAGAAAATTTGATTGTCAATTTTAAAGTATATTTTCAAGTCATCCTGGAATATTTGCTAATCATGTTATAATGAGATTCCTATAGATTTTTATTTTAAAATTTTCACTAATATTATTGGTTGAGTTGTTTATTTATTATTATTATTATTTCTTTTATGAAGTTTGCAATATTTCTATGTATCCACTATTTTCAGTTATTTTTATAAATCAGGGTATTTTACGAAAGAAAATTTGACATTTCAATCCTAAAATTTTTGCTAATCATATAGTAATCCGATTCTATTTATAATTTGTATTCTATATTTTTTGCTAATTTCATGTTATAATATGATTTATTTTTTAATTTCTCATAAAATAAAATAATATTTTATTTGGATGATTTTTTCCTTAATTTTTATGTTTATTAAACTATAATAATTTGCATAAGATTATTCTAAATACATGAATTTAAATTGAGTAAGTAAAATAAATTTTATTTTCCATAATTGCAAGCTACTTTTTAAATGGAGAGGAAACAAAAAAAAAAAAGAAAAAAAAGAAAAAGAAAAAGGCAAGGCCAACCAACACGCGCCGCACACTGTAGCCATGCGCATCGCCGCTTATAGATTAGTAGTAATAAAATGCGATGGGAATATGAGGTCAAATATTGGGCTCAACGCATTGTCCTGCCTAGAAAAGAGTAGTATTGCTTCGATCGATTTAATAATAATAAAATTATAAATATTTTTTTTGTAAATATATAACGTAACTCATGCAAACTCAATTAATGACGACAAATTAAATAGAACCAAAATTATATATAACTTTATATTTCCACACAAAAGGAAATTATTATTTCCAGGTTCTCCTCAAAGTATTATTAATTTAGACAGTACTTACAATTGATTATAAAAAGTACTTATAAAATTATGAGTTGCTGAAAATTATTTTTGTGTATTTGAAAACTATGATTCTATTGTAAGTTCTTTAAAATTAATTAGCAATAATTAATAATTTTATAGCCCTCTTGGGGTTGCTTATGAGGTGCTATTAGCTATTTCGAATAAAAATAAGTGATTATAATTCCAAACACTATTACTTTTTGTTAACTTATAGTGAATTATTTAATAGTTTCCAAACAGTTAATATTTTTTATTTAATATGACTTACAGTGACTTATGAAGTGTTTATACTTTTACATAATTTGTTACAAACATCACCTTTGTTCTCCCATTACCATTCAAGTTAGGAACAAAATTCACTTGGTTCCTTTTTTTTTTTTCCTTTTTTTTTTTCTTAAGCAAAATTCATTTGGTTGGTAGTGAAGGAGCCTGCCGCTTTTGTCGCAATGTAGGGAAGTATCCAGCAAGTGATTGAAGACGTGGCGAGACTTGATTGGCAGGTGCACGAATTTCAAAGCTTATCCACGAAATAATAATAATAAAAAGCCTGCTTTGATTAATTCAATTCGCAGCAATTGATAATAATTATTTATAATTAATTAATATATATATATATACATATAATTATATATATGTATCCCAGGTAGCATAGAGCCATGTACTGTAAGGATAGGCCATGCCGCTGCCTCGAGAGCAATAATTATACGACAATGCATTACAGCCTTAATCATATCTCCCGGATTTACATTAATTTTATTCGTCTCTAATTTTATTATTGTATATAATATATAAACCCACTTTTTATCCATTTAGGACAAAGGCTCTAAACAATAATTATGAGTGCTAGTACTTGTGACATCTTGGATGTGTATATTTAAATTTTTTTATAAAGTTAAAAATATTTATGTATTTTATTTAATAATAATAAATATTTTTTGTTTATTGAATATTTTTACTTGATTTTATAGTATATATAATAATAACATGATTGAAAGATAATTTAGAGAACATATGCTGGAAAAAAGAAAACTATAATTAAAGAAAAAATGGAATAGTAAACTAATATTAAAAAAAATAAATAGTATTATGTTATTATTCTTTGTAATTATTTTGTAATTACCTTTTAGAATATGGCTATTTTTATTCATTCATTTAATAATGGACTAAAATAATTACCTAAGGTATTCTTACTTTATATATAGTATAGATGGTAGTTTAGTTGGTCTCCTCGTTTATTTATTTATTTATTTTTTCATTTGAATTTGTTTATAACATTAATAGCTCTTTGTTGGTTATATTAATTTGTAGAGGAGTAAAATTGGTCTGTTGGTGGTACTTCTTTACTTTTTCATTTGTTAATAATTGAAAAGGTATATTTCTCAATATATATATATATATAACATTTCATATTTGTAGTATATTTGGATTTAAGAAAATTTTGGTGTTGACTGGGCATAAGCTTGAATTCACATTTTTCTGGTGATTTTTATGATGTCGTCAAATTAATGATAATTTGCAAAAGATAGTACAAAGCGGCTGCAAAAAAAATTAATCCATCTCGTCTTATTTATGTGTCAAATTATTATTGCTTATGGACTTGAATGTGAACTTATAGGACATAGAAGTAATAATGAGTAATCGCATAATTTTTTTTTATGAGATTATTATTATTATTATTACTACTAAGAGTGATGAACGAAAGTTCCTAATTTACCAAAGTAATGATAACATCTTTTACAAAATATATTAATAAGTAAACTTTTATTTCAATATACATCTCAAAAACTAAATAAATATGGAGTTATGGTTGCTATGGGCTATTGATTATGTTGAAAAATTCACCATCAAACTTGACGATATCTTTGTTTAGTTTAACGTTTCATTGCATGTCACGTCCATGTGATGTTGAAACTAATTATTTGTACACATTTCATGTATACTTATTTATTTATTTTAAAAAATAATCAAATATATATTTAATCATTAATAATTTATATCTATTAAATGCGAAATTATATTTTTTTATAATTAACACAGATATCAAACATGATAAAGTTATATACAAATAGATTAGGTTTCTACAAATTTTCATTCCAGTATTGCAACAAAGCACTTTGAATCCCCTATTACAATTTATATTTCATTTTATATTTCATTATACGAAGTAATGTCAAAGATATATGATATTTATAACTCTGTATGTTTTTATAATATTTAATAATTTGATATATATGAGTCTGGCATAAAATATGAAATTAAATACTATCAATGGAACTGGCAACAAAGGATTCGTTAATATACATAACTTGTACTTATCAATTATGATTTTTTCAATATAAAATAAATCTCAACGGGGAATGAAAACGAGAGACAAGTTTATATATATATGAGTATATATTTGACTGTATATATATATATATATATATGACATGAAATATGAAATTAAATACATTATTTACGCATCTGGCAACAAGGACTAGTTAATATACATAACTCGTACTTATCAATTATGACTTTTTCAATATAAAATAAATCTCAATGGGGAATCGAAAACGAATGAGACAAGTTTAAGGTTAAAATTGCACGAGTTTCGTGGGTGATCTTAATTAGTCAAAATCACAATAAATTTGGTCAATTTTTTTTTTTTTTTCAATATATATGCACACCCATCAAAGTCTCAAGTTTGAAGAAAATTGATGTCTAATAACATGCTTGTATTTAATATATATTTTATTTTTTTGAATAAATTTAATATATTTTATTACCAAATTATATTAGCATTTTAAATTGACTCAAGGTATTTTCTTTCTTTTTTTTTTTAAACAAGAAACACTTTTTAACATTCTATTAAGAAATTAAAATTGTTCTACTAAGAAATTAAAATTGTTAAGTTACTAAAACCCTACTCTTGTTATTAGCCTATTTTTGTTTCTTTTTTTTTCCGTGATAAGTTTTTGTTATCAATTAAATACATATGAGATTGACTTGTCAAAAAATCAAATTGATGCCAAATTATAATTAAACTCTTCTACAAATGAGCCATTTGTATTAGTGATTGAGTACAATTGTCTCATTTTATATAACATTATACATTATTTTAGAATTTAAAAGTCACACAACGTATTCAATATCTTATGAAAAATTTAATTTTGTCCGTCAAATTAAAAAGAAAAAAATTAGCTGCATCCTTCATACTCTAGTTAACTAAAAATTAAATAAAATTATATGCAATCATTAATTGTTACGACCATATCAATTAAAATAAACATAATATATGATACAATTTGATGAGTAGAAAATGGTAAATATTCATGCACCAATTGAAGAGCTTGATGCATGATCCACACACACCTTATTATTACGTAGTTGAAAATTTTTTCTATTTTTGTTTATTTTTGGGAGTGGGCAAATCATAGTGGACAATTTCTTTTGTTCTTTTTTTCTTTTTTGATAAATAAATCAGAGTGGATAATTCCAACTTGGACTATGTAATGTAAATGTTTTTTTTTTTTTAAAAAAAAAAACTAATTAAACCTTTACTTAATAATAACTGTACAGAAATGCACGTGCTTCAATTGCAGGCAACGTTAGCTGTCCTAAGACATGATCACAAAGGAGACAACGTAATAGCAATTTTCCTCGAAATCAGATTAAAATACATAGTTTATTAATTAATTCTTACCTGGATAATTTTATCAAAAAAAACAAAACCAGGGGGACCCACTGAGTTAATTTTAAACTAAAAATTTGATATTTAATAAATTCTAAAAATATCTTGTAATCAATTAGGATAAGAGTTTATTAGCGGTATATTCTGGTGCTCCCTATAGGATAGGGCCAAACACAGTGCACCAAGTCCACATGATCTTATCCGTAGTGCCACGTGTTCCAAAGTACAAGCACTTGGTACAACAGTGGACGTGGGGCCCACCACCCCACTGCTGTGGGCGACCTTTACGAGGCTCATTGGATAAAATCTCCCCTAGCCTCTGGTTCACCTAGTCCTCATCTTTAGCTAGCCTGTCATCTATCCGTTGACCAATCCCAACTTTGCCCCTCAATTTTCATCACTATTTTGTTTCCCACTCAAAATGAAAATATCTTGTGGTTAGATTAAGACATCTCAACATGAGATTGTGGATAATGGTACTCACGCTCAGGCCCATGTCTCAAAACCACCTGTGATAGATCAAGTAAATTATTATTATATTATAAAGTTTCAATTATTGGAATTGACATTGTTCTTTTCATTTTCATTTTAATTAAGATGTATGTAGTGGTATTTATTGGATATGGTATTGTGTATGTAGAGTCATAATGAAAAATTGGATCGGAAATTTTGACCTAAATATTAAGAGTAATGTAATAGAAAGTGAGTCGTAATAGACCAAGGAAGCTAAAAGAGGAGCTCGGATCAGATGAGTCACTGAAAGTATAAGCTGACATAGGTCAACAGTAAGGATTTTTGCCTAATTAGCCTGTCTTAGGGTTTGACTCGAACATATAAGATAACTCGATTTAGATAGCTCGATCCAAATAATTTGAGGATGACATAAACTAGGAAATGATATACAAAGGTTAAAACCACAACTAGTATGGTGGAATGCTAATAAGAATTAAACCTTAATTAGAATTGGAATGAAAGACAAATTAAATGTTGTGTAATTTATGGAGAATGATCAAGGAAGTTGTTTCTTACTAAAGTGGGTATGATAAATCTAAAAGACGAATATCTCGAATGATTATACTCAAATAAGAATATCAAATAAGAATATTTTAAACACCAAAATTTTTATGTGATGTAGGCTTTTCGCGGCTGCATAATTCTACATATTCGCAATCTTTACGATTTTTCTTTCCTTTTTGCTAAAAGCACTAATAACATACTTAAGCATAAGATGTTTTCATTGAGATACCCCTATATCTCGAGTCCTTGTGGTTGTACGAGTTCTTGATCAATCTGTGTGTCAGGTTTTCTTAATAATATGATGAAATGAGATCAATGATAATTAATTAGATAATAGAACATTATATGAGATTGTGAAAGTCTTATGAATTACGAAAATAATGAATGTCAATTAGAAAAATAAATAACTAATATTAAATAGACAAAAATAATAGATGGCTAAGATCAAAAAAAAAAAAAAACAACTCCTAAAGTATATAGCACATATAGAGTAGATCGTATATTTAATCTTCTATAAGTACCTTCCTGCTGAAAACACATTAGATAACGTTAAAGAAACGAATTGAAGCATTTTCACTGGAGTTGATACAAATTCATTTTCTTCGTAACAATAATGAGATGAATTTTTAATTATATTTACATCTAATAATTGAGGATCACATCAAATATATTTCGATCAGGCAAATCTTCAATTGTTTGAAAAATTATAATATATTATATTCTATTTAAAAAATAAAAGAGTAAAATCAACTTTCCAAGATTGTGATGATGATTTTTGTATGGCATAATAGAAAGGCTTAGATGAAAAATATCATACAAAATACAAATGTTACCCCCGTTAAAGACTTAACAAAAAGAACTTTGTTGCACATAAACAATTATTTTTAGAAAGTGCATTGAAATATTTTTTTAATATTTACTCCATAAATCTCAATGAAACTAATGTTTCTCGTGTGATGGTAAAATAGAAAAATGGTGAAACATTGTTAAATTCAAGAAGGATTTACATTAATTATTAGTTTCTTATTTACCTTTTCCCTTTGACTGCTAAAAGAGAATCTTACTCTTAGCTGGTTTAGTTTGCAACAATGGACCACATTGCCAGCTATTTGCTGTAATAATTATTTTAAGTTATCTGTAATAGATAGATGGACAAAAATCCAAAGTCCCAAAATTTTAAGTTTTTATTTAGCTCACATCAGTTACAGTACACTGATCGGTGTGTATAACAAGCTTTTAGGCACCTCCACTACAATAAAGATAACAAAAAGAACAGTTTTTTAGCACTCACTCTTCTTTTACATTTTCTTTTCTTTCCTAGAGTAGGGTTTTGCCACCTTTTGGAATTCAAGTGTAAAAAAGCTGGTAAATTTGGCTCCGCAGCTTGTTCTTGAAATTTTATCATTTATTTGTCCCTTTGCCAATTCTTTCTGTCACATCTTTATGTGGGCTCTTGCTGTTTCCTTCTTGCAGGTGAGGTATTGTCTTGTTCTTATCTTCTTTCATCTTAGATTGATGTTGTTTCTGTGTTTTTTGATCTGAAAATGTTTTATGTATTCTAGGTTTTTCTTGTTTGACATGAAAATTTCTTGTGTTGTGCAGACTGTATCTTGATTTGCTTCTCAAAGTCAAATCTTGAAAATAATTTCTTGAAACCTTTTGGAGCTTGTCTTGGTAGGCGCAAATTTTCCTTTAAGTTCCTGCTCTATGCGAAAAGAAAAGGTTCATAGATATTTATTAAGTGATTGTTCGGTTTAGAGAACATTTCCCAGGGGAGTTCTTTGGGGTTGTTGAGTTTTGGTATAGTTAGCTAGCAAAGAAGGAACTAGTATATGGTGTCTAGATCATATTCAAACTTGTTGGAGCTAGCCTCCGGCGAAGCTCCATCGCCTTCTTTCAGCCGTATGACCCGGCGGATCCCTCGTATTATGACAGTTGCTGGCATAATGTCTGATATTGATGATGATGGTTCAGACAGTGCTACCTCTGATCCATCATCTTCATCTGCTCAAAGGGATAGGATAATTATTGTGGCGAATCAGCTACCGATAAAGGTGCAGCGAAAAACGGATAATACTAAAGGTTGGACCTTTAGTTGGGATGATAATTCACTTCTCCTCCAGCTGAGAGATGGATTAGGAGATGATGAGATGGAGTTCATTTATGTGGGGTGTCTTAAGGAAGATATTCACCCAAATGATCAAGATGAGGTTTCTCAAATACTCTTGGAGACATTCAAGTGTGTTCCCACTTTTTTGCCTCCTGATCTGTTTAGTAGATACTACCACGGGTTTTGTAAACAACAGTTATGGCCATTGTTCCACTATATGTTGCCTTTATCGCCGGATCTTGGCGGTCGGTTTAACCGCTCCTTGTGGCAGGCTTATGTATCGGTGAACAAGATTTTTGCAGATAGGATCATGGAAGTGATTAACCCGGAAGATGATTTTGTTTGGATTCATGATTATCATCTAATGGTGCTGCCTACCTTCTTGAGGAAGAGGTTTAATCGTGTAAAGCTCGGATTTTTCTTGCATAGTCCATTTCCATCATCAGAAATTTATAAGACTTTGCCGATAAGGGAAGAGCTTCTGCGGGCTCTATTGAATTCTGATTTGATTGGATTTCACACATTTGATTACGCTCGGCATTTCCTCTCATGCTGCAGTCGGATGTTGGGCATACCGTATGAGTCGAAAAGGGGTTATATAGGCCTAGAGTATTATGGCCGAACTGTTAGTATCAAGATTCTTCCAGTTGGTATTCATATGGGACAGCTTCAATCAGTGCTGTCCCTCCCGGAGACGGAGGCGAAGGTGGCTGAGCTCATTAAGCAGTTTTCTGCAGAGGGAAAGACAATGTTACTTGGGGTCGATGACATGGATATATTTAAGGGCATCAGTTTAAAGCTATTAGCAATGGAACAGCTTCTATTGCAGCACCCTGAGAAGAAAGGGAAGGTTGTTTTAGTGCAAATAGCAAATCCTGCAAGGGGCAAAGGAAAAGATGTGAAAGAAGTGCAGGATGAGACTTATGCAACGGTAAAACGAATAAATGAGACTTTCGGAGAACCGGGATATGATCCAGTCATCTTGATCGATCAGCCGCTGAAATTTTACGAGAGAATTGCTTATTATGTTGTTGCTGAATGTTGTTTGGTTACTGCAGTTAGAGACGGAATGAATCTTATACCGTATGAGTACATTATCAGTCGACAAGGTAACGAGAAATTGGATAAGGTGTTGGGACTCCCGACGTCGACCCCCAAAAAGAGCATGTTGGTTGTGTCTGAGTTTATAGGGTGTTCGCCATCTCTAAGTGGAGCAATTCGAGTCAACCCATGGAATATCGATGCTGTGGCTGAGGCAATGGATTCGGCTCTTGTAATGGCGGAGCCGGAAAAGCAATTGAGGCATGAAAAACACTATAAGTATGTAAGTACTCATGATGTGGCATATTGGGCTCGAAGCTTCTTGCAGGATCTCGAACGAACTTGTAAGGATCACGTGCGTCGTAGATGCTGGGGTATTGGGTTTGGTTTAAGCTTCAGGGTGGTTGCACTCGATCCCAATTTCAGGAAGTTGGCCATGGAGCACATAGTTTCGGCTTACAAAAGGACTACAACTAGAGCTATTCTTCTAGACTATGATGGAACTTTAATGCCTCAAAATGCAATCGATAAGAAACCGAGCTCAAAAACCCTAGACATTCTAAATAGTTTATGTAGAGACAAGAATAATACGGTTTTCATTGTGAGTGCCAGACGACGAGACAAGTTGGCTGAATGGTTTTTGTCGTGTGAGAAGCTTGGTATTGCAGCCGAGCATGGTTATTTCGTGAGGTATGCAATTCACTTCGTTTGCAATTCTGTATTATAGTTTCAATATTGTATGGCATGCTTACGGAGATATGATTATTGTGTGTTCTAGGATGAAACGAGATGTCGAATGGGAAACATGTGTACCGGTAGTAGAATGCAACTGGAAGCAAATTGCAGAGCCGGTAATGCAACTATACACCGAGACAACTGATGGTTCGGTGATTGAATTTAAAGAAACTTCGATGGGTTGGTGTTATGAGGATGCTGATCCCGATTTTGGATCTTGTCAAGCTAAGGAACTTCTTGATCACCTCGAAAGTGTGCTTGCTAATGAACCTGTCACTGTCAAGAGCGGCTCAAATTGTGTTGAAGTTAAGCCACAGGTATTCACATTTTCTTTTCAAAACGAGTTACCATTTCTAGTTAAACCGTTTTGATGACCTTTTTCAGTAATCTAAACGCATTCACGAAAACACTGTAAATGCAAAGATACGTGTGCCAATGTATGTTGTCAGTTCTTGTTCCGCTCGTGCAAGTAGTAGTTAAGCACGTCAGTACTACTTTATTACCCATCAATTATGTCTTCCCCATATGTCGTCAACCTCCTATAGTCCACCATTGTCGAACAGACCCATCATCATAAAATCCGGAAATTTGCTAAAAGAGGAAAGACATTTGGCATTTGACGATATCCCATGTTTCTAAAACATAAAATGTGACATTTTTTGGTATTTCTTGTTATGCATAACATGCTATATCCCACGTTTCACTTGCCTCCGGTATACAGGGTGTAAGCAAGGGTCTCGTGGCCAAACGACTACTGATGTCAATGCAAGAGAACGGAATGTCACCAGATTTTGTCTTGTGCATCGGTGATGACAGATCCGACGAGGACATGTTTGAGGTTATTTCAAGCTCCATAGCTGGTCCGTCCATTGCTCCTCATGCAGAAGTGTTTGCATGTACTGTAGGCCGCAAACCAAGCAAGGCCAAATACTATCTAGATGATACTGTTGAAATTGTTCGACTGATGCAGGGATTAGCCTCCGTAGCGGAGCAGATGACAGCCGTGTAGACTCCTGCAAAAGTTCAAAAAAAAAAAGATAGTAAGAATGCATCACCTTCTTTAGTTCCTTATCAATTGTAAGTATAGACTTCATATAAACTGCAAGATTGTGTTTTTTTCTTGTTTCTTTCTTTTGTTTTTTCTTGTTCGAATACTCTCATATCACGCGTTTGTTTTGCGGAACTTCTGGTGATTTGTAAATATAGGTCTTAGCAGATTTCTGATTTTCACCCGGTGCTTGTACTGATCTGTTTTTAGTGATTGCATTTTGGATATAACTACGACTTAAGACTAAGTTATCTCTTGCACCGAAAGTTGAATTCGAATGTTCTATTTCGATTTTTGACAAGTGTTTCATCTTTTATTGTGTTTCGCTTGACACATGTTTGATTAATGAAATAATATGTTATGAAAACACTGGGTTGTGGATGAAATATATTTTTGACATGTATATGTCAAATGGAATAAGACACGAAACACTAGTTCGAATAATGTACCATCCAAAATATTGTTTTATCCCTATTTTGCTGTTATGCCTTTGGTTTTCCTTTTCTAATTTGGTTGAACCAGCTCCGGTTCAATCGGTTATTGACCGGTTTTTACTCTTTCTTACCCGGTCAATTTGCTCCCTGTTTCTCCAGCTCAACCGGAGCGGACTGAGCTTCGGTCACTGGTCAAACCGGTTGGACTGGCCGGTCCGGTCCGGTTTTGAAAACATTGCTAGTATAACCTAAATGAAAATGTAGTTTTTTCTATAGCTGATTCTGTATTGTTTCCTTGGGTATTATGTTGTCTAGTTGTGCACGTAAGATGATCTATTGTAAGAATTTTTTTTGTCTGATTGTTGTTTTAAATTGGTGATTAATTTTTTAAATCACAAGATATTTTTGTAACTAAAGTCAAACCACCGTATCTGGTGTTGAAATAATTATATTAACTTCCTATCCCACGTTTGGTAAAATAGTAAAATCGTGACTGTGAAATATGAAAAGGTCATGTAGGCTACAAATGTGTGCTTCCAAACAGTTGCCAGAAAATTTTCCTTTTGTTTTGGTTTTGTTTGGAATATTCGTCGAAGATACTTCATTGAATACCCAGTGGATTCCAAGTATACAGGATAATATCAGGAATATTCAATTTGTAGATTTTTAATGAATATAAAATATTTTATAAAATTGAAATTAATTTGTAGAATGCAATTTTATTAAAAACTATTTGACTTGGACCCCGTTTCTTTCATTTTACTTTGTGCTACTGCTTTTAGCCTATTTATTTTGCATCCAATTTTATTTGATTTTAAACTTGTACTACTCTATTTGCACTTATACCCCTATGTCAAGACCCTTGACGGCAAAAATATATTGCGGGTCCTGTACATGGGCGTAAGGTGAGCTCGAGCTTTTAAATGAGTCGAGTTTAAACTCTAATATAGAAGTTGAGCCAACTAGATTAAGATTCGATTCAAGCTCGAATTTTCCAGGCTCAAGCTATTAATCGGTCAGCTTGAGCTCTAACATGGATGTTGAGCCAAATCAAAGCTTAAACTTTTTATTGAGCTGAGTTTGAACTTTAATATAAATATAAATTTTCAAAAGTTTGTGAATTGATTGTTGAGCTTTTATTTCTATTATGTTTTTTTATGATTTTTTAAATATTTAAGTTTATTAGTAATCAAAAAAATCAAATAATTATTATTTTCATTAATGATGAAATGAAATTTAGTAATAGTTATATATTAAACTAAAATATTTATTGAAATAAAATATAAATAGTATTATATTACTAATTTTTATAATGTGGTATAATAGAAATAATTTTAAATGCTATGTTAATTAATTGATGATGTATAATATACATAGTTAAATTAAAATATAAAAAGAAATCAATTAAAATATTATTTTTTTTTAATAAGCTTGAGCTCAATAATTTTGGTTTTAAGCTCAAGCGTGAGCTTAAATATACAAATTTGTTAAGCAGAAGTTGAATAATTTTTGTTTGTGTTTGAAAAATTTCCCAAACTCGACTCCAGCCCAACTTGGTTACACCCCCAGTCCTGTAAATTGTCGATTATCAAAATTTTTTGTTTGTTTCGTTTTCAATTTTTCAGTTCATTTTTAGGAATTTTAATTCTTGATTATTACCAACTATATTAGGGTGGACCGAAAATTTAGAAAATGGGTCACAATTTTCAAAGTCTTGAATTTTAGCATATTTTTCTTTTCCACTGTGATGCAGAAGTTGAAAAGTACCTCATGTGATGAAAAGTAGTAAAAACAAAATAGCTTCTTTTTTTTTTTTTTTTTTTCCTGGGCCTTTTAACTTTTTTTTTTAAAAAAATAAATATTTTTAAATAATCTTGACATGGTTAAAGTAGACTTTTGAACTTTTCTTTTTGCCAAATATATATACACACACATATCTCTTCTTAATAACTCGGCTAACCACCGGAAGAATTCATGCAATTTACACCCAAATATTTCTCAAATATTGGTCAATTTTTTAACCAAAATAATAATTTTATGGTTTAATAAGTTAAAATGAACATATAAAGAATTGGAAATTTGAAATGAACCCGATTTACAACATCAACAAGATTGCATTTATGCTCACCTATGAGATTAGGTTTGGCCGTATCGCTTAATTTTTATTAATAAAAGTTTAATTGCACTTCCCAAATAATAGTAATCTTCTTTTGTTTTTCATTTTTTTTTTTTTTTTTTTAGAGAAACGATTTCATTCAACCAGTACATCATCATGTCAATATATTCAAGTAGATAAACTAGCATAGGAAAAGTCCTCCACAAGCTACGTATCATGCAGTAAATAAAAGCTCACACGCTACTGTTGAGAATCGAACTTTGACACTAAAATAAAGGCTTATCAACTAATCTTCTTCGGGTTTAATGATGCTAGAAAACGAAAAAAGAGAAAGAAAATGAAATTGGTTTTTATAGCCCTGTAACATTAGTCGTCAGTATTGATTTTAATATATTTAACCATCACGAGAACCTAAAAAGCAAAATAATTTCCTATAATGAATAATAGAATGCAAAAATCTAAGGGGAACTTATTTAAAAGTATCCAAACCAACTTTCATTTTAGAGATAACTCTCCACTTGAATTTTAAAAGAGTCAACTCCTCACTTATTAGTTTTTTTTTATAGTCCACTTCTTCCCCCTTGATTTGACCAAAATATCCTTATTTTTTTTCACTATCCATGCTTCTAAACACAAATACTCCAACCCAAATAAGGACTGCTGAAGAAGAAGCGGGAGAAGGCCACTGAAGTTGCTCAAGAAAAAGGGAAAAAAGGACTGCTGAAGCACGGGTTGCTGAAGAGGGAAGAGCGGCCAACATCACCTGCCCCCTGCGACCACCTGTATTTTCGTTTTCCTTTCAGTGCCTATCCTCTACTACGGTTCTTTGGCTATTTTTTTCACTGTTATCCCTTTTTTTTTGTGAAAAATGTCTACAAGTGGAGAAGAGTTATCTCTTCAAGTATTAGGGAGTTGCCGCTACAAGGACCAATTCCATGTTATGTCAATTAGAGAGAGCTCAACAGTGAAGGACCTCTACCTTAATCTTGCAAAGAGGTGGAGTGAAATAAACTCTTATATCTTCAATCTGCAATACATAGCTCCCCATGAGAGATTGTACGTGAGTCTGACCAGTGATGATGATGTCTCAAATATGATCATGCTGCATTTGATAATGAAATTGAACATTGTTGATATTCTAGTCACCTGGAAAGATGAGCCCAGTGGACATGGAAGGCAAGACAGTGACATATACAGGTAATTCTCGCTATATAAATAAATATATTACTTTCGTCTTATAATTGGAATAGAGTAGAGTAATACTGCGTTTATTTATCGGGAAGTGTACTGTTCTAAAATTTTAAACTTTTGAACGTCTTGCAGTAATTCTTCATTTATGAAAAATTATACTATAATATTTGAATTCTATAATTTGTTTGCTTCAGAGTAATTTTTCATTTATAAAAAATTATACTGCATTGTTTGAATTTTATACTTCTTGTATTCCACTATAATGCTTTATTTATAAAAAAATATATCACAAAATTTGAATTCATTACTTTTAGTATTTCTTGATAATGCTTCATATTTCTGAATTTATTGTGCACTGCTGAACTCAAAGGGATGCACTAGAGGAGGACATTGGCTCCACTAGTGCAGTCCAAAATGAAGTAGGTTCAGGTGAAAACTCATTTGATAGATGGAAACACTGTATATAAAGAGAGGGACAAATATTCAAGAATGCTGCGGAATTTAGAATTATGCTGAAGAACTATATGATTGCTAACACGCGGTTCTTTTCATTTAAAAAGAATGATAGCACAAAAGTCATAGTGGTTTATAGTGATGAGAATTATAGATGGCGAATTTATGCATTGATGTATGAGGTAGATAAGTTATTTGACATTCGAAAATGCAATTTGGTGCACACATATGACGAGGCAAATTTTCGCACGAAGGGACATCCGAAAGCCGATTCTGTTTGGGTTGCAAACATTGTGAAGAAAAAGTTGAGAGGAGAGCCAAATTACCGGTCATGTAATATGTTGAAAGATATTCATAAAGAGTATGGTGTGGAGCTTCCTCACCACAGATTATGATTGGGTAAGAAAATTGCTATGCATGACATTCATGGTGCAAAGAAGGGATCTTATGACAAATTAAGATGGTATTGTAATACTGTGAAGCAAACAAACTCGGAAAGTATTGCAGACTATGAAATTGACCGAAGTAGTCAGAAATTTCTTCGGCTCTTTATATGTTTTAGTGCATGTCTTTTGGGTTTTCTTCGTGGATGCAAGCCATTGATATTCTTGGATGGAACTCATATTAAAAATAAATACAAAAAATATTTACTCAGTGCTATATGTAAGGACCCGAACGATGATCGATTCACGATAGCATATGCAATTGTTGAGGCCGAGAATGATATTAATTGGGAGTGGTTCTGTCTTAAGTTGAGAGATATCTTAGATTCTCATCATGTCATAGGGTTCACAAGATTTACATTCTTCTCTGACCGGCATCCAAGGTTTCTCAAGGCCATCCTCACTATATTTCCGGGTAGCCACCATGCCTTTTGTTTGAGGCACTTGGTGGATAA
>JACFYI010003776.1:678879-695948 GCA_014898755.1 Handroanthus guayacan
TTTTTTTTTTTTTTATAAGAGCTGTTACAGACTTGCAACATTAGTCATCACAAATTCTAATATATTAAACTGTCACAAGAACCTAAAAAAGCAAAATAATTTCCCAAAATGAAAAATAGAATGCAAAAATCTATATGAAATAAATTTAAAAATGTACTAATGGAAAATATTAAATATTTTAAACTGACAGGAAACAAAAAAAGTGGTAAGTTCAATGATATTCTCAGAAGATGCTGGTGCTCGCACTAGACCATCGGCCCAGAGTTCAGAAGGCTATGGCAATTTTGTTTTCATTGCAGGCGAATTTTATTCACTCATCACAAAAGTAATTAAATATTTCCCTTAAAATTTACATTTTATCTCCAAAACATTATTAAAAAATTCCAATAATTCGAAATCACTGCATAAATTAAAATTATATGTATTTCAATTATTATTATTTTTTAATTATTATAGCATTATAAAAATAACAAGTAATATATAAAATTTTGATGTGACATGATAAATCACACAAAAACATACTACGGAGACATTTATAATAAAAATTTTCTCTTCCAAAATAAAACCAAGTATACATCATGCTCGACATGTTATTCTCCCTCCCCAAATCGACTTTCTCTTTTGTGCTTTGAGCTCGAACGCGAAGAAAAATCCTTTATCTTTTAATATGATTAAATAGCTTTTCCAAGGCAGGAGTATTAATATCAGTAATGTAAATCATAAATCTCTGGATGGATGTACCCAAAAAATCTGCAATTCCTAATTATTTTTTGTTTATGATATTTATATAATATAACTTTAGTAGCCCATTAATATATTTTCAATGGTATAAAGGTATTGTGTGTTTATTAACTTTAGGCTCCCATACACCCACCAAAAAAATAATAATAATAATAATAATAATATGATGATGATAAATTATTGATAGTCAATTTCCTGTAACGAGGCTTAATGACATGCATCCTTCTTGTGGTTAATTCTTATTTACAGTTCTTTTCGCATCGCCATTTACTATTTTCTTAACTTTTGGTTTTCTCCTATGACGACACTTGATGTTATATATGTATATGAATTGTATAACCTCATATATTACTTAAGCTAAACTTGGCGTGATTTAGATCTTGTGGAGGTCCAAACACTCCTCGTAACACATGTAGTTGACATTCAAAACACTTACCCTGTATTTGGATCATAGATTTTAGATATGGTAAATATTTTTTACGCTTTAAATAATGTAACTTTATACTTTAATTTTTACACCTTTAGGTTTTCTTTCTCGTGTTTTTCAGTAAATTTTCTTATCCAAACATAGCATTAAAGTGGTTAAGTGACGTATATGCCTACACGTGTC
This sequence comes from Handroanthus guayacan, assembly GCA_014898755.1. Lineage (NCBI taxonomy): Eukaryota > Viridiplantae > Streptophyta > Magnoliopsida > Lamiales > Bignoniaceae > Handroanthus > Handroanthus guayacan. Next base: position 680,231 of record JACFYI010003776.1, read on the forward strand.
CAAAAAAGAATAATTGAAAACAGAAGATATACGCTGAAGTGATGTAATGGACATATCCAGCATAATTACATATGTGAACCATAGATCATAAATAACACTACCAATCTTGCAAATCAGAATATGTTCCATCTACTATTTTACATTTTACGTATCGCAATTTTGAAAACAAGAGTACTAATTGACTTTTTCTTGTTTGTTTTTATAATTTTAAAATTGGTTTTCCTTTCTTTTATGGCACTTAAATTGACTGATTGAATATGATTTTTCTAACCCAATCGATATGTGCACTTACATAAACGCTAGACGAATCTAGTGGTGTTAACTACATTGTTTTCGGAAAATTTATTTATTTTTTATTTCATAATTAGGTTTGTCTTAATTTGAAGTAACTTATTGCCTCATCAATATTTTTGTATTTTCTATTGATGTGAGTTTCACATGTTGGGATTCAACAAGAAATGGCACAAGAATTATCGACGCCCAAAAGAGTCTGGGAATCTGTTAACTTGTATGTTGTGCGATGCATCGTATGTTTAAAAGGGAGGATCATACCAAATAATTTTAGTAGCCCATTAATATATTTTCGATGGTATAAAATTATCATGTGTATTTAGAGTTTTCACTTTTGTCTACTGCATGATAGTTTAAAAAATTTGTATTGTGTTTAATTTATGGATTTAATATTTAAAATGTATTGATGTGATGATATTAATATAATGATTGAATATAATCGGCAAAAACGACAACGTGACGAGCCGACTCTTTTATCCTAGTTTCAAAGTAGTGGTGTTCAGAGTTTTTAGATAAGATCTTATAGAAGATTACTCGGTAGTAGGACTCTTCATAACATTCTCTTAGAACTCCCAACAATCAATTCAAACATTGGTCATAACATTCTCCCAAAAACCCCAAAAATCAATTCAAACATTGTCAAAATTTAAGGTTGAGAACTCGTCAGATTAGTACAAGGAGGTCCAGTAGAATGTGCATGGCCAGGATAGTTTAGTTGATTCCTATGTCTAGCCTCAATTCCCTTTCCACCAAGTAACTCACACCGACGCCCTCCTCTTCAACGTATATTATATTAGCAATTTTGTACGCACTTCTAGCATAAATGATGGAATAAAATATTAGAGTAGACTGGCCGTAGTTGTGTTTAAATTGTTATCCTACACACAAAATAATTATGGATGAGATATCTTGTATTTTGGTTCGATTTTGAGTGGAAAAAAGTGAATTATATTTTGAGGACGTTGGATTTGACTCTGTTATTTGGAGATCAAGAACCAAGATTCTTAATCTCCAAGTGGTTCATATTTTGTATGTCGTATTTTAAAGTTAGGATTCTTTCTGCATGAGGATTTCTAAGTCGGGAATGAGTAGTAATTATTTATTTCATAAAGTGACTTGTCATTTGATTACTCAGGATACACTCTCGTGGAAACTTGGAGTACTTATGATAATTGGTTCATTTGTTGTAGAATTACGAGTAGAGCAATACAAGGGTCAGGAAGGAAAGTCCTTAATGACCATAAAAGTTATTGTATAAAGGGGTATTCATTTTGAGTTCAGGGTAGCAAATTAAGGGTTATCTTGTACGGAAAATTTTCTCATAATGTACATTTAAAGCTCTCGCATGGACATAAATAGAATTTGCCAAATTATGTAGATTTTTATGTCTTTGCCTTTTTATTTATCAGGATTTATATTTACTATTCTATTCGTTGTACATCTCGAAAGATTAAATCTTGTATATTAAATTGTATTCTAGCAAACCACATAGATTGAAATTAGCATGGTTTAAATCTTATTCTTCACTAATTTCTTGCTATTTTACTCATATTGTGAAATTTATTCATAATAATTCTTTTGCTATTATTTGAGCATTGGGCCTACATGGCCACATTTCTTCACCAAATCCCATTTTCCGTCTCTAATTGGGACACAACGTACCTTTATTCATTGCCACGCTATAGAAAAGATAGCAGCCACACATACTTATCATCCGTACGTTGGAAAATTAGTTTGTTGACCTGAAATTTTACCTAATTTTGACCAATTAATTAACCGAATTCCATCAGTAAAAATCGAAGTAGTTTAGAATATTAAAACCTACACGTACCGCAAGTAGATATCAATCGCGTATTCAATTTAATTAAAACCAATTTTCAGATAAATGAAAAGATAATATATAAATTAAAGTAAATTGCTTAAAATAATCATCGAAAAAAGAAATATCTGCCTATATGAAAAATCAAACATAATAGAAAAGACTATCACACCTTTGTCAACTAATAACATTCATTTTAAAGAAATAAATGCAGATGAAATTATATTAGCCTCGACTAAATTATACCGATCAATATATAATAACAAAATAATAATCATGGTAGACTTGAAGTCAAATGAAAAGAACAAAAAGACTGAATCAGAATTTCACCATCTGAATAATTTATATTGTCAAATTATTAATTTTTTCAAAACTTGACCAGAAAATAGAATTTGCTAGGTGTTCATATTTCCAAGGGTTGAGGGCTTTACATAAAAGATAGAACTGTCTCTTTCGCCTTACCCACACGCAAATGGCTGTAGCTGGATTTTGTGGTCCATATTTATTTTGGCTTATTGTTAAACATATTTTCTTTTTTCTGATATTCACACTATTTTTGAGTGAGCTGAAGAGATTTAAGTGTGAACTGATTCAGCTATAGTCATCTGCACAAAACCCCAAGTTTGGTTTTGTCAATGTCCATGGGGACAACTTAAATATCAAAATTTATAAAAGTGTAATTTTTGGACCACATTAAAATTAAAATTGAATTTTTTGATACTTATAACATTACTCTAGTATTATATGATTTCGGTACAATTCGTTATAATTTTGTGGTCTGTATATTAATGTATTTGATTTTTTAACTCTATGTACTATTTGTTTTTAGGTAATATTAGGACTTTAAAAGTATATTTGAAAGTTAAACATCAACAGAATATAATAGTAAACTTTTGGAAGTCAATAAGGACATTGAAAGACAATTAACGTATGCCCAACGTAAAATGTAACAAATAGTATGAAAACCTTAAGAAAAATTATAAGATGAAAAGCAGCAATTTGGGAACTTGACAAGAGCGGGAATTGGGGTGTACAGAGTACTAGAGATAAAAATTGGAATTGGTATAAAGAAATTAGAAATTTTCTATTTACTACTCTCTTTAGAATGAAGCTAGAATGGTCATCATATGACTTATGGTTACGGGTATTAAAAAATTATGTAATGAACAAAATACATATAAACAATTTATAGTATAAACATATAAGGTTTGGCATGATTCTTTTCAAAATTATACTTTGAAAATCTATATCGTACCAAAAATTTGATATGATTTTCATTAATGCCAAATTTTTATTTTTTTAGAAAAAAAACTTGCACATTTGTATAGATTCCATACAACATGACATGATTTTTATTTTTTATTTTTAAAGAATAAAACGTATTTATATTCATCAACAAAACTCAAAAAGTCAAGAATAACAGACCCCCGAAAGACTGCAAGGGTGACCACCCCAAGATGAAATCAAAACATGGACAGCACCATCAAACGTAAATACGAATACCACTGGGACTTGATGAGATGACACGACACGACATGAACGCCCGCCAATGTTGTCGCTCTTGCAGTGTCAACTAAATTCTCTCTAGTTTAATGATGATTGATGTGTATAGAAAAGGTTGCCATTGATCCAAATTTTCTTACAATAAGAACTAGCTTAAAGTGCGTACTTAATACGTGTATATAAAACAATCAATATATATATATATATATTAATGCAGACTTAGTTTGTGTTTATTTCAATAATTAGAGTGTGATTAATATATTAAAAATATAAAATTTCACATAAGGAGATCTCTAGAAAAATTTAACATAAAAAGATAAATTAATGGGCAATGATTTTTTATTGTATTATGGGTGATTATTAGAGTGAATTATTGTTAATAAGTGGTATATTAAGCATAACACATGAAAACATACCACCAAATAACTATATGAGAGTTTCACACTTTATATGTTGTATAGACGATAATGATGATGATGATTCCTTAATTTTCAAAAGAAAATTGATATTTGCACTCCACAAAGTGATATTTACTTTCCACTTTTTAATTTAAGGTAATTGGCAAAATTGCTCATTGCTACTATTTATTCTACTTTGATCATTGCATTATTTATGTATTTAATAGTAATTAATAAATAAGTGATGAATTTATTGAGTACGATGTTTTTCTTTTAAGGTTAAGCAAAACACCAAAAAATTAACTCTAAATATATTGATTAAATTTTGAAGTTTTACCAAGAAACTTCATGTAATTAAGAATATTACAAACTCCTAGAATTAGATAATTTGTTTGGTAAAACTCTAAATTTAATAATTCTAAAGTTTAAAAAAAATATTCTAAAGGTATTTTTTGGGGTTTTTTTAAAGATTAAAACTATAAATTTCTTGTTATTAATTTGATATCAAATATAAATAAATTATGAGATTTTTTAAAATATTCAAATAATTGATTAAGACACAAGGAAATGAAAAAGAGAAATCTCAGGTAGAATTGAAAAAAGAATTTTGCATTGACTAATTGTAAGAATTAATATTTAATATTTTCACCAAAATTGAAAATTGTATAATTGAAATGCAGTTTATCATAATCAAAATATACAAAAACTAGTGTCTTAATAATTAGCGGACAATGTCATGTCCTTTGGATGATGTGGCACCGTCTCTGCTCTCCCTTTCTATAAGCAGGGTATAGGTTTGAATTACACCGATAACATGTCGGCATTTGTCTGTCTCATGATAGTATTTTTTACCGAATGCGTTTAGTTCATATATTTACTCTTTAGAATGTATTCATGTAATATATGTATGAATCGCTTTTTTCTAAAAAAAAAAGACTATCTTATCAATTATCATAAAATAGAGTGCATATATCATTTTTTTTCAGAGAAGCAATTATATCAAATTATACATTAATATCATTGCATAAATACATTTTAAAGATTAAATGTATAAACTAAATACAATTCACATACTCTAAATTATCATTCGATAGATAAATATTACCATACGGCAGATAAACATCCACACGCTACTGGTAAAACTCAAACCTCGCATCTCAGTTATAAAAGATGAAGATAGTGTCATTTTATCTAGAGAACGATGACAATGAAAATATCAATGTCTGAAGTGCAAAAATCACTTGCCTTTCCCAAATAACTTATTTTATATCATAAGTTTTTATTTTTGTTCAAGAAAATCGTGATGGTTGGAAAATTGTTAGTGGAGTTTGCATAGACATTGTGGTACGTGGCACGAGCACAGCATAGAATTTATTTCAATGATTTTCTCTTAAAGATATTATACTTATATTTCTCTCTCTTTTAAAATTAGAAAAATTATATTTCTTTCTCTTTTAAAACTAGAAAAGCTTTACGTCATAACGATATTATGTTTACTTGCCTCCCTCAGTAAAATTTTGTATAAAAATATTGCTAACAGCATTCAAATATTATATTGATTTTCTCAATTTATCCTTAATCCTATTTTTTGACTGCCTTTAGTATTACATTAAATCTCATAGGGGTTCTTTTGTAATAAATCAAAATTATAAAGGGAATGAACGTAATTAGGTAATATAATGGCGATTACTTGGTGGCGTAGACATCACAATGCTTTTAGTAGTTCTAATTCTTGAAGCAAACACAAGTGACCCTTTCCTTGTACTATATGACTACTAACTTGCTCTTTTATCACATGGCAAGTTTTAATGTTATAAATAATATCTTCCAAAATTAGGTGTTCATATTTTTAATAAAGTAATGATCTTTACAAATACATGTGATTGTGTTGTATACGATTCATTGAATTAAATTATTAAGCTTATTTGGAACCAATAAAATTTTTTGCCCACGTAATGCCAATTACTGCTTTTGTTATATATTTCATTATGAGCAGGTATAGTCAAATTTAATCGTTGTTCATATCAAAATACATTAAAAACGTAACATTAACATTCAAATTTGTTCAAAAATCAAGATTGGTACTTTTCAAACTAATAGCCAACAAATCAATTGAATATATTTTCATGCACTTATGAACCTTTGGGTTTCAATTTTAACGTTTTCTTCCTTTTTAAGCGAGGATAAGTGGGTTATTTTCACCTCTACAATTTGGGTTTCTTTAACAAATTAAACTGAGAGATGAGTTTTCATAATTTCAAAAAGATGAGAGGTATAATTAATAATTACATTATCTTCTAGTGATTGTACCAATAATTAACTCTCTATTTTTAACTTTAGACTTTTTGCTTCAATCTTTTATTTATTTATTTTTTGGTAATTTTAAGTGATTGAAATTCGATCCTTTTACATTTATTATTTGAATTCTTTTAGCAGAGAAAACTTGAAGGGAAGGTTTTCGCAATTTTAAAAGAGAAATGGTAGTTTGTAATTTTCCTCTCTCTCAAGGAGGTCTTGTAATTAACTCTAAAATTTAAATTCTCAAGGGAACAATGTGCAATGTTTAGTGTACGTTGGTAGAATCATGTATACCAAATATGTATAGCTCCTTTTATTTTTCTCTTTTTGTTTTTTTGTTTTTTGTTTTTTGTTTTTTTGGTATAAAAAACATAAAGACGCATTAATTTTATTTGACTGAAAAAAAAAGAAAGAAAACGACAAAAATCTAAAATAAGGAAAGATAATGGTGCTTTTCTTTTTCTTTCTCATTTTACCTTTTTCCTTTTAATGGGATGTAAAAAATAAGGTAAAATCCTCTATTTCAAAATGATATTTTATTTCTATTTGATATCATCAGTACATGCTAAGTATATTAAATATTTCCTTATAAAAAAATGGGATTCTGAATCCCTTACATGAGTTGGCATGCATCCATACAATAAAATAAAAAATAAAACATGAATTAAAATAGAAAATCCAAGTCAGTGAAAAATTTCCTTCGTTAAAAAATTAGTGTAGCATTAGCCACTACAGAGCTTCCTCTTTTTCTTTTTTTCTTTCATTTTTTTTTAAGAGAAACAATTAGTACACTTAGTCCTTACATCAATATGTTAGATCAAATATAAACAACTTTTCAAAGATCGATAACTTAGACACAAATCTCGTAGCCAAGAGGTTCTGAGTTTGATCGGTTCTCAATTTATTTGTGAGATTTCCTTAATTTTATAAGTTAGATTTGTAATTAATGAATTGGGTAGTACGGTAAACATACATCATCCGTGGAATTTCTTGGTATGTGCTGCTGATGTGCCTCTATTTCCCTGTATATGTCCGTGTGAACGGGTGAAATAATAGTTGAGTATAATTGGAACCCACTCATATGCTAGAAGAGTGCAAGTTATAAGCTCGAAGCCCATGACCTTCATATATAGCTGGAATGGCTAATTAAATTCAAGGGATAATTACATTAAGCAACCCACACTATGGGCGTTTTTACACTTTGCAACCTAAACAAAAAAAAGTTGCCGATCACCATCTGAACTTTGCGAAATTTGCACGTTGCAACCAGGTGCATTTTCTGATCGAATATTGCACCGGAATCATCTCACATGCTATACACGTGTGAATAGCAAGGCGAAATTGGTAATGAAAAGTTTCACTTCACCATCTGAACTATGCGAAATTTTGCACATTGCAACCTAATAGCATATTCCGGTAGAATATTCCACCGGAAAATGCACTTAAGTTGCAATACGCAAAATTTCGCAAAGTTCAGGTGGTGATCAAAGTGTAAAAACGCTCATAGTGTGGGTTGGTTAATGTAATTATCCTAATTCAATTATCACCATTTTATTGCCAATTAAGTTTATGGTACTCCAAGTATAGATAGTCATAATAATAATAATAATAACATATCAAATAGGAGCTCGCACTTTATTAAAAGGAATAAATATATTTTTAGTTTTGAAGAGGCAATTAATTGTCGTCATCTTTTAGATAAAGTGGCGCTAGTTCTCTCTTTTTATGAGGGGGCGCAGGTTTGAATCCCACCGACAAGCGATAGCATGCAAATTTTTGTTTACTGTATGATCGTATCTGTCTATCGCATGATAATTTAGTGCATTTGTTTTGTTTAATTCACATATTTAATCTTTAAAATATATTAATATAATGATATTAATGCAATAATTGAATTTAATCATTTTTCACTCTAAAAGAAAACAAAAAAAGAAGAACGAAGACATTAGTTATCATGACTCTTCATGAGTCATGAAAATACCGAAGACCTAGTCGATCATGACCACTAATGATAGTCAACTGATACTCCATCACGATACATATCAATGAACATAAAATGTTATTGAAATATTCACGTACTGTGTACAAGGCCTAAATTAACAACTAACTCTGTAAAGTCTAAACGCAACGAAAATTCACGAACTGTTATCTTAAGTAAATTCAAATCCGTAATCTTATTATGGGAAATTATGAATTTTGGCGGTAAGTACTCTTAGTAATCAGTTAGAACACAAAGAAGTCAATCTTAGACCATGCCTATTGTCAAAAATAAAACACTCCATACCAAATTAAAATTCCTTAATTACAGCTTCCGGTCAGAGTAATTAACTAGTATTATTTAATTTTCAACACGCAAAACAAACTCACAGTGCCTGAAATGTCCAAAACACCCTCCACAGAGTGTGAAGGCAAGAAGGTTTCCCGAGTTAAATCAAATGACACGCAAGAGACACACACACACACACACATTATTAGTCAAAGTTCAGAAGCAGACATTTTCTGCAAGAACGACCCACACACACACATACCCATATCCCATGATTTAACACACACACACATACACAAATATATATATATATGTATGTATAGATAGAATTATTCATTTCAAGTACAAAAATAAAAATTAATTGTGAGAAAAGAATAGGTAGAATGAGCGATGGAATTGTGCAGAGAGCTATTTCAAGCCTGGGCAAAGGATTCGATTTATCTTCAGATTTTCGACTCAAATACTGCAAAGGAGACAACAGGTTAGTCATCCTCAACGAAACCGAAACCCGACAGATGTCGGTCCCGGGTTTCGGATCCTTCGAGAATGTATCAATCGACATCAAATGTGATAAAGGCGATCGGACCAGATACCAATCCGATGTCCTCGATTTCAACCAGGTTAATTATTATTTGTATTCAAATAATAATCGAATTAATTTTCATTATCGAGAGATTACTGATATTCGATTATTGTTCGATTTAGATGTCGGAATTTTTCAACCAGAAAAGTTCTGTACCCGGGAAAATTCCATCCGGGTTATTCAATTCAATTTTCGGGTTTCAAAGCGGGTCGTGGGCAATTGACGCGGCGAATACGAAGTATTTAGGGCTTGACGGATATTTTATTGTTCTTTTTACATTTCATATTGATAGGTATCCTCTGATTCTCGCCGATGAAGTAAGAAATGCTGTTCCTTCTACATGGGATCCTGCGGCTTTGGCCAGGTAATTTTTAATTAATTACGAGGATTATTGAAGGTTTATGGGTTTTAATTACTTTACTTATAGTTAAGTATGTGTTTAGGCAGGTTATTTTTTCGATTACTAGTATGCATTCATGACTCACATTAATTAATTTTCTTAAAAAACAAGGACGGAATAAGATAATTCATCTTTAGAAATATAGTAAAATTGTTTCTTTTTTTTTTCTTTTTTTTTTTTTTTGTGAAAATATAATTCTACTTCTACAGTGAGATAGAAAATTATGAGTTACAGCTTAACTGTCTGCGAAAATGACGTAGTTTGCAAGTGCTAGTTGGCTACCGGTTGGAATAAATTTGATCAAGAAAAGTTATGATTATTGACCCTCAAATTGGACAATGTCACTACTAGAAGATGTCATGACCAAGTCTTTGGATAATTTGTGTGTGTGTGTTTTCTCCTTATGATATTTTATTTATTTCAAATAAATAAAATATGAAAATACAAAAATAAAACTATATGACTAGTCAAAAATATTAATGAAAAAACTGTAGCATATGAGTAGTTGTAGAGTAGCGATTGCAGATGAAAATATAGTAGTGATTGCAAAGGGTAAAATGAAAAAAAAAAAATGTAAAATTTTGTGTTCAGGTGTCTTTCTTTTTATAATATTATTATAGATTATAGGTGATTTGCTTCTTCAATTAATTAATTTTTTATTATTTAACTAATTCCAAATTTGAAATTATTAAGCCTGATAATTGGAGGCACGATCAGGCCATTCTCATGATATTTAACTTATCCAAAAAGTCAGCTTTAACTAGCCATAGTAAGACACCATGAAAAGTGACATGATTTGAAGTCTTTGATTAATATTTATGGTATAAGCTTTTAATCTTGAATAATAGAAGTTGGCTTTTAGGTGATTTCAACATGTTTGACATTATGATTTTGAATTTATAACATATGAAGATAAGTTGGAATAGAATTTTCATGAGAATGCGTCAAACAAGAAACTATTTATGTATTATGATATTGTATTTTTTTTTTCCAACTAAATCTTTTAATTACTAATTCAACATAATGACGAAATATTGAGTCAAGTCATGGAACTCTATATAAGTCAACTTGACCTCTTTAAATTATAAACAAAAAAAAAAAATCCCAATTTATGATTCTCTTAATATGTATAATAGAAAGAAAAAGGAAAGAAATAAAGACTTTTGTAGTAATTATTTCTTTAGTTGGGAATTTCATAAAGACTTTTTATTTTATTAATTATAGCAATCAAAAAATTTCATGATAACAATTGTCATAAAGCTACTGTGATAGTTAAATTTAATATATTATTCTCTTTCTAGAAATACATACCTTTATATAGTGTAAATAAATTAATAAAAATGCTGGTGAGAATGTTATGGATCAATCATGCATGAGTAAAAAATAAATTTACAATAATATATATATATATATTTGAGTGAGATTTAGCTAATGATATTGAAATTATATTTTGGACGTGACAGATTTATTGAAAAATATGGAACTCACATAATTGTGGGGCTGAGCATAGGTGGACAAGATGTGGTTTTAGTGAAGCAAGACAAGTCCTCTAACTTGGAACCTTCACAACTTAAGAACCACTTGGATAACCTTGGGGATCAATTGTTCAATGGGACATGCACATTTTCCCCACATCACTGCAAAACTAAAGAACAAAAGCAAAAGGTTTTATTGATTTCTTCCATTTTTTTCTTCTTTTGATTTTTTTCCTTTAAATTATTGGGTTGATATAAATTATATTTTTTTTTTATCTCATTCATGATACTATTCGGTTTTGATTTTTTGTACATCAATCAGGCGCCACAAGCTTTCAACGTCTTTGATCCGCAAACGAATCTTCTCAGCAACTATGCGTCGGTTACTGCAAAAGATGTAGGTTTGAACATCTTTCACTTGTTAATTTGCTTTGGAAGTAATTAATCAATCAATAATGAATCACATAATTATTAGATTTAAAATATTTCTCTCTTTATGCGTTTTATATATTTTTTTCTTGGAAAAAAAATACAGGGGACTTTTGGTCCATGATTTATTCTTTTGATCTAAAAATTTGACATAAATTCTCTTATATAACCAAAATGCAATAGAAAGCTACTTTCCCATGTTGTCCTGGTCAATGCCTAATGGTAATAAATCATATTTGATGACAAAATAAGTGTTGTTATGCAGCATAAGGACAAATACCACGATGGCTTACATGCATGTGAATTTCCAAGTCTACCCCGGCCCCTTGTCAATTTAAATGAATGTCCAAGCGCAGCCCCTTATTTTGGACTTTATGCCCATACCTTTAATTTTATTTAATAAAGTATGATTATTCAAAGATAGCTACTCGTAGAAAACTGTCACAATGCACGCATCTATCAGGGATATATCATAGTCTTCTAATCAATTCAATCAATCTCTAAGTCTATATAAAAACTTGTGGCGCCTATCACCGTCACACGGTAACATTAAATTTTTCTTGAATCGTACATGGACAAAATTATACCATGCACATAAACAACGTGTCACCATTGTCCCGTCACGTGAATTTAATTTGGATCTTACGAAGATTTTGAATTTTTTAATTCGTATTAACAGGTGTTTCATGACACTTATTATTTAGGATTACTATGTGCGAACGATTTGATTGTATAGTAGGTACTGAAAGCAACTTTTTTTTTTCAACTTTTTTTTCAGGGAATAAGTGTTATGTGTTCAAAAAGGGGTGGAGATACATCAGCAAGTACCCATTGTGAATGGCTGCTAACAGTACCATTTTTGCCAGATGCCATACATTTCAACTTCATTCCCATTACTTCTCTACTTAGAGGTGTTCCTGGCAAAGGCTTCTTATCACATGCCATCAATCTCTACCTTAGATGTAAACATATCTTTATTTATCTTTTCTAAACGGATAATTACCTCCACACTCCTTGAGGATTGGTGTAGTTACAAAAATACCCGCTATCATTTGTTTCACTGATAGAAACTTAAATAGAATAACAGTAAAATTGCATCTCTTAAAATTTTGACATATTGACTTTAACATTACAACTTAATCTAACGGTAGGGGTTGTTTTCGTAACTTTTTAAACAACAAGGAGAATATTTGTAATTAGGCCCAATCTCAGGTGTGTTGAGGTTATTATCTTTTTTTTCCCCCCCTTTTTTTTGTAATATATTTGTCTCCTTGGCTAATTAAATTATGAAAATTTGACAAACAGACAAGCCACCAATAGCAGATTTACAGTACTTCTTGGATTTTCAAGCCCATAGGATTTGGGCCCCCATTCACAACGACCTCCCATTGGGACCAACCAGAAACAAGGCCCAACGGACACCATCCCTGCACTTCAATTTTATTGGGCCTAAGCTCTATGTAAATACTACCCAGGTAAATGCAATTCCCCTTTTTATTTTTATTTTTTTTAATTTTTTTTTGTTTGTAATTCTATCATAATCTACAAAATTGATGTAGTTTCCTGAGTCAATGACTTAATATCATTTCTAATTCATTTTATAATGTGATTAGTAGTGAGATTAATGCTAATTCTTCTTGATTATGACTGTGGATAGGTTACTACGGTCGGAAACACACCGGTGACCGGAATGCGTTTGTATTTGGAAGGGATCAAGTGCAATAGGTAATGCTCAATAATTATCCATCCACTTGCTAATTTTGAGTTGCATTAGAAAAAAGGGATAATATCATTTTTTTTTTTTTAAGAAAAAGAAAATAAAAGAAGGGATAATAACATCATTAGATTAATGTTAATTATTCAAACATCCTCTGTAATTTAGAAAATTATAGTAATATCTCTTATCATTAATCTAATTAACGGATAACTTAATAGACCTTATGTAATGTTACACTTATATCCCTTCGAGAATTTAACATAGATGTAGACTATGTGATTTGGGGGTCTATAAGTACTCTTGCATAAATTCTATTAAGTTTTCCCTTAACTGAACTAATAAGAAAGATATTATTGTAATTTTTCAAATTAATGAAGGTCATTTTGTAATTAAATCTAATCTAACCTTTGCAACTGTTGAGGTAATTATTTGTATAAAGAACAACAAATACAAAGTTAAACTGACCATTCCTATACACGTTATGAGATGGGCGCTAGATGAATCAAACTTAGCACGTCGATTCAATAAGGCTTTATCTGAATTACATTTTTAAAATACGTCGAGCTTTTATTTTTATATTTTTATAAAATTATTTAATTTTATTATCAATAATAAAATAATTAATAGTAAACAACAAAGTTAGGTTATTGATAGCATTGTATATTTTATAATACAATAACAACATATTCTACTAATGTTAACGATATATTATTAGAATAAAATAAAAATGACATGAAAATATTATTAGTGTAGTAATAATATATAATAACAATAATGATGAGTTTGTCCCTTCTTCCTAAATTCTAATATCCTCCTCACACATAAATTGCGAACTAATAAATTTCCAAATTTGACCTCTACCAGGTTAGGCATACACCTCCAGCACTTCGTAAACCCTCCTGTTCTTCTCCAACCCAACCTTCATAACTCCCTCCTATGGTGTGGATCTGAAGAATTCCCCGATTGTCACCGTTACTTCGAACCCATCCAGTGGAAAAAATTCTCTCACATTTGCACAGCGCCCGTTAAATTCGATCCGAAGTGGTTAGATCCGGGAGCCGACGCCGCCTACATCGTCACCGGAGCTCAGCTCCACGTGAAAAAGCACGATTCGAAGACCGTGTTGCATCTACGGCTGTCCTATTCCAGAGTCTCAAATTCCTTTATCGTTCAGTCTAACTGGATGCTATGTGCTTCCGAAAACCACTCCTTGAAATCGGGATTTTTCTCGTCGATTAGTACTTCCATTACTGGAATTGCGGAAAAGGAAAAACCGCCGCAGGTGATTGTGGATTCCGGTGTGTATCCGAACGGGCCGCCGGTGCCTGTACAGACACAGAAGCTATTGAAATTTGTGGATACGTCGCAGTTGTGCAGAGGTCCGGGCGATAGTCCGGGGCATTGGCTGGTAACTGGGGCTAAATTGGACTTGGAAAAGGGGAAGATATGCCTCCGGGTCAAGTTCTCTTTGTTGAACATTTGTCCTTCGTGACGCAAAATCAGGTTTATTATCTTTATCATTTATAAATATCGTCACTATTTTTTTTTTTTTTTAAAGTTCCTTATACGGTAAATCAAACCATGAATGGTTAAAATAGTAAGAAAGAAAAAAGGGATGTGATCATAAAGTGAATAGTTTTAGGAGCTACAGCAGATTTTGTTCAAAATGAAGGGATTATGAATTGTGCTTGTAACCATATGGAAAGTATTTAATGTAAAGAAAAGGGGTGACATATCTTGGTTCTTTATTTGTTTGGTATTTCTTGCTTGTAGCTATATTACAAATATATTTAACTAAATATACAAAAGTGTATTAGCTTTGAGTAAATTTTATATCTGGATCGCTAAATGCAGGATAGCTTTTACTGAATACAGGACAGTTGGACAATTTGGCTTTTGCCTCTATATATACAACCATCCCCTTAAAACTTTTCTTTTACAAGTTCATCAAATTCTTTTTTATACGAGCAAGAACGGAATAAAAATCGAATGAGAAATCTTTGGCTGAAGTTGAAATTTCACCGTAAAAATTTTTATATAAACAATTCAAACTCAAAATTTTATTTTTATAATGTGAAATTATATTGAAATAATTACACTTTACCCTCTGAACTATGGGCCTTTTTACACTTCACTCATGAATTTTTTTTCGTTTCAAACTATCATACCAACTTTTTGAAAATTTGCACATTGCCCCCTTAAGTGGTTTCCGGTGAAATATTCTGGTTACTAGATAGTAAAGTGTAAATGTCACATAGTTTAAGCGGTAAAGTGTAAATATTCTATCTCACATAAAAATGGCCGTGCATTTCGCGTGGTAAACTGTGGCAGGAATATTTCGGAATATTCCACCGGAAACCACTCAAGGGGTAACGTGCAAATTTTCAAAAAGTTGATATGGTATTTTGAAACGAAAAAAAGTTCGGTGGGTAAAGTGTAAAAAGGCCCATAGTTTAGGAGGTAAAGTGTTATTATCCCATTTATATTTTTCACATGTTAAATCTTAGATTTAAAGAATAAAATAATATAAAAAATCCAG
>JACFYI010003776.1:696048-711930 GCA_014898755.1 Handroanthus guayacan
GAGATAAAAATATCCAAGTGTAATGCATTCAGTACATGTTGTCCAGCAAAACGCACCCCTTTATCGATGCATGCTCTATTTGAAGACACCATACTCTATTCTTAAATTAATTATTGTATTTAATTAATGGCTAAGAATTAATTATTTCATGTCAAAATAGGAATAACTAACCAAATTACTATTATTAGACATTTAAAAGAACAATACCCTTTATTGCTAATTCCATATCCTATATGGCGAGGAGAATACTTTATGAAGTAGGAGTGATACTTTACCTTGGAATGAAATACTCTATTCTAGAGATATTGTACCTAAGAGCACTAAACATGTTATTTGTCAAAATGGAGGACGTTGTGGTGAGAAATAGGATACACTGCAGGCGAAAAAACATATGCGACTTTCAAAATAGAGTGTTGTAGAACTCAAATTTATGAATCGTATTTTGGTATTAAGGTCCACATACTTTTAAATAATAGAAATGTATTATTATTGTGAAACTTGTGCAAAAATTAGAAAATATGCATACTTGTTTATAGGGCTTGAAGTACGCCAATAGTGTTATGCATTCGGACCTAGGGTATATTTCTTGAACTTAAAAAGTGCATATTGATCGTGTATGTGGTACTATATTCATAGCATTGGCTCGTACTAATAGATTTAAATGAGCAAATGCAGAAAAGAAATAGCAGAATAACAAAATAGATTCTTCATTAACAAAATTGAATACTTAGGGAGAAAAGAAAATTACATAAACAAAAAACACCATAACATCAATGGGGTCAGTCACCAGTGTCAGCCATGTCCTTTTGGCTCGTCATAATCGAACTACATCCCCTAGTTTGTCCCAATTTTTCTCTCTTTCATTCCAATAAATAGTGGCATCCAGATGCATCTCATTAATTATACCTGAAGATATGTATCTCAAAATGAAGAGGGAGCTATTATGACATTACTTGTTTTCTCTCAATGAACATTGGGTATCTCAAAATGAAGAGGGAGCTATTATGACATGTTTTGTCTCAATGAACACTAGGCTTGAACATCATGGCAAAAAATGCTTGTGTAAAGAGAACAAATCTCGTCAAACCTATCTTTCAATTCTTCTACAGTGAATTTCTAGGTGAGCCAGTTCATCGGCGAACTTATGATATTCCAAGCGCTTTGCACGTCATGTTCGAAAACGGCCTTGTCCCAGGGGTCTTTTATAGTCGAAGACATTCCAATGCATCTAGAATGTTTGGCAAGAATGTCAAAATACTTAACTTTGTCCTTCTCGACCTAGACAGTTGGCTCCATTTTTCTCAATGCTCTTTTTTTTTTTGCAAAATAGAGTGAAAACAAGAAGTAGAAGAGAATGTATAGTAGATTTGACTTCATCCATTAGTGTCCTTCCGTTTTATAGGCTCCAAGAGGTGGGAAATCAGAATAAATATTGTCCAACTCCCAATCACAACCCAATCTAAGACGCGACCTTGGTTTCTCTAAGAAGATAAAGTGACCATTTGCAAAGAAAGCCATGGAAAAGTAGATAAAAAGGTACAAATGTTGTCAAGAAGAAGAAAAAAAAGTGCTAACTTTATATATAGGTTTCTTTAAGGAAGAAAAGAAAAAGAAACGAAAAAGAAAAAGAAAAGAAAGAAAAATGAAATAAATGAGGGCATTTTGGTGCATTAACGACCTTGAGAAATTGACTGTAAATTTAAACTCAAAGTGAAGAGTGTTGGCTAGCATAAAAAGCACATGGGAGTATACTGTAAAGTAAAATGGGCTCTGGTTATATTATAATTAGGGATAATTACACTTTACCCCTTAACTATGGTTGATTCTGTATTTTAACCACCGAACTATTTTTTGCTTCAAACCATCATCCTAAGTTTCAAAATTTTTGCATATTGACCCTACACTATTTTTCAGGGGAATATTATAAAATATTTTCTGAATATATCACCGACGATTTGTAATTGAAGGATAGTATAAACTTACAAATTAAATGAGATAGCCTATATTATATGAGCACATGGAATGTCAATAAACTCCCATCTCCTACAAGAACTGGTATTATCTCCCAAACACAACCTAAATCTATTCCCAAAGCATCCTCCTATCTTAAATTCATCCTTTCTACTCTAGTGTGCTCGTTGAGGGTTATAAGACAAAGCTATCACTTAATTATAAAACGTTGGTGGCTTCTTTAGGGAATATTCTATGACATTCTACCGAAAAATAATCTAGGGAGCAATATACAAATATTTTGAAAGTACATAAGGTCATTTGGGGTGATAAATAATTTGGGTGGTAAAATATATAATGAGTCATAGTTCAAGGAATAGAGTATAATTATTTCTTATAATAACCAACGGTATAATTAATATCCATATAGGAAAAACCTCAAAAATCAAAATTTAATATCCACATTGTTATAAAAACTCTTCCTTCTTATATGATAACAACAATGAGAAAGTTCAGATACATAATTAATGCATGTGCATTTACTTAGTAATCGGAGTACAATCAAAGTATATACATACGTGATTGTGGAATCATGAAATTGCAATTAGGCTATGAGCGGTCAAATAATAAGACATTGACATATAGGGAGAACATTTATTTCAAGATTACACTGTAATAAAATTAAAATAGATTAGATAAATATACCCCGAGGAAAGATGATAAAAACCAAAATATTTTCCTTTTATTGAAATACATAAAACCGCAGAAAAATGGCTACAAAACACATGAGGTTTGCTCCTCCATGGTTAAAAGCTATCCCCAAAAACGACATCCAAAAATGACATCTCACATCTCACCATAAGTATTGAAAGTTGAAATCTATAGCAACATCTCAGCAATTTGGACAGCATTAAGAGCAGCACCCTTGCGTATTTGATCGCCACAAACAAATATGTCCAACCTATTCCAAAAATTTTATGAGCCACAGTTAGCGCACGGTTCTATTATAGATAGCTACGAAGAGAAACTATACAAATGTGAATGTGAATCAATTCAGTTCTTACCCATAGTTGCCGTCCTGGGAGACATCTTGTCGAATTCTTCCAACTGCAACATCATTTTTATTAGAGACTTGTAATGGGGTCGGGAAGAAGTTGGCTGCACGGTCATCAATAACCACTACGCCAGGGGCATTGCTCAGAATATCTCTTGCTGTGTCCTAAGAGGAAAGAAAGAAAGGTGGGGGATATGTTGAATAAAAAACTTTATCTTCTACTGAGGAGAGAAAGCCTTTTGTCCTTTATGTCCAAAAGATTGTTTTTAGCCTCCCATCACATGGGTTTCAAATATAAAAATTCATAACTAAATTTCATTTATGTCAAACAACATGGAGGATTAAGGATAATGGATTAGCAAGCACCACAAGGATCATAAAATGTAAACCACGTATATGCACTTCAGCATTTATGTCAAAATACGTTGCTGGTTCCAAGCTAAATAGCAAAACTAGACTGGAAATTAATGCAAAGGAATCTAGACAGTTGAAAACGAAGAATTGGTGATTCCTGAGATTGTGTTTGGCCAGGATTTAGACTTGGGAGTACAATTTGGAAAAGGATTTGAAATCCCTTATAATATTAAAATGAATTATCCAGAGAGGCTCAATGAATATATCATAACGAACTTCAAATTCTTAGCCACAAATACTCAATCCAAACACAATTAAGAGTGGTGCCGAAGCGTCCTAGCCTCCGTTGTCTTAGATAGTACCGTACCGAACTTTGGTGATACTTAAATTTGGCGAAGGTACTCAGATAGAACACTCTAAAATGGAAGAAGTAGCGACCAATAAACACTTAACCGAGCAGGAGATTGTTTCTTATTCCCAGACAAGGTGCAAGCAGCAAAGAGAGGGTTGTGCAATGAGATGAAAATGTCCTTCAGCATAAATAACTAAGGCTAGTAGAATCTTACCGATCTGCTTATGGAGATTAAAATACACTTGACAATATTTCAAGTTTATAAATCAAGCTCATTAGATTTATCCTCTACTACATATCCCAGCTCTCATACACTAAGATAAACTGTAATCACCTAGGCTACGTCAGCATTAGCTACAAAATTTATAATTAAAAAGGAATAAGAGCATGGCTGTTCTTCTACACTCGCTAAAAAACCAGGGGATATGCATTTGTATACTATATATATACACAAAATAAGTGTACGAACGCACTTTATGCATGTACATCAGCCCTATGAACCCCAACAGAAAGAGTTGTGCTGCAAGAAATTAGCATCGAAAACAATAGTTTCTGCATCCAAATGAAAGTGTCTTTTGCACCTAATTATTGGTAATGGGCTTTGTTTCAACCAAGTTGTGAAGATGCGCTTGATCAATAAATAAATGTACACATGAAACTTCCAATGCATTCATACCGACAAAAGAATAGATCAAAAGGCAGGTTTACCAAAATCTTGCGTGCATCTTACAAGACATAGAACAATGATCTAATACAAAAACTTACCTCATCTAAAGGTGTCTCGAATTGAAGATTGACACTCTCGGCATGAGCACGCATGACAGGTACTCTGATACAGGTGGCAGTAACTTTGACATCCTTATTATTCTGAAATTCATAGTAGAAAAAGTATGTTGCATAAGATATATATTGTACTTGCACTTTGAAGAACTCAAAATACATAATAATCTAGCTTGCCAAATTAAGACAACTTTAGAGAACCTAACAAGAATGTTACCCATATTTTTCTTGTCTCTTTAACTAATTTCATCTCCTCTTCATTGTATCCATTTGAAAGAACGGGTGCATTATGTGAGAACAAGTTGAAGGCATACTGCAGGTTGAAGTTTTATTAGAACAAGATAAGAATAATGCTTGGATGCAGAAAAACAAAATTTGAACCTGGAATGAGTTACACAACAAAAACGAATAGCGCATAAACAAACC
Organism: Handroanthus guayacan; assembly: GCA_014898755.1. Taxonomy (NCBI): domain Eukaryota; kingdom Viridiplantae; phylum Streptophyta; class Magnoliopsida; order Lamiales; family Bignoniaceae; genus Handroanthus; species Handroanthus guayacan. The sequence goes on from JACFYI010003776.1 coordinate 700,965, forward strand.
TGCTGCTTAAAGATTTTACAAGTAGGCTCTTTCCCTTCCAGCACCTATTGAAGTAAAAAACCTCTAAGTCATCGACTAATGGGATAATATAATCATAACAGTGAGAAAGACAGGATGACAAACCTCACGAGTCTGCAGTTCAAGTTCTTCCATTGCTGCCGCACCTGCACCACTTGCTGCCTGGTATGTGCTGACAACCATGCGTATTACCTGCACAGAAAGATCATTAATATTCAAAAACAGGTCAAAGATAAGAAGTTTTAATCTCGTTCAGGCACATAGTATTCAGGAAACTCGAGAGCCATAAGGAGAACAGATAATAATCTTGCATATTTTGTTTTGGGTATCTAAAAATGACTTATTGCCAACAACAAGTGCACTGTGCAGACAACTTATTCAACAACAAACAGGGCAGCAGCAAATATAAAGTCAAGCTTTCATTAAGAGGCTGTTTGGGTCAGGTTATAAGCTGTTCTAAACATCTTTTTTAAACATCTTATAAGATGTTTAAGAGCTTATAAGATATTAAAATGTGTTTGATAATTTTTTTCAAAAAAGATCTTATTAGCTTCCAAAATAATAAGATGGTAGGATCTTATGAGCTCTTTCCATAAAAGTAAGGAGGTCCTAAATTATCTTTAATATCTTCACATGCACCTTCAATTCCAACCATATTAATTACAAAAATGCCATTACTAACCTCTTGCAAGCTAAAAATCTTATTTTATCTAAACACTTTAACAGCTTAATTTTAAAATAAAATCTAACATCTCATCAGCTCAAAAAACATTAGGAGCTTGTATGATGTTATAAATAAGCTTAGCCAAGCACTGTCTAAATCAGAATTCCAACAATTTGCTTTTGCAAATTAACTCTAGATCTTTGGCAGAATATAATGCAAACTGTCATGGTTGTGATGAACAGAATGCAAAAACATATGCGCACATAAATAAACCAAATAAATGTAGCTCAAGCAAATCCATACTTTAGCACGACGATGCAATGGGGTGGCAGCCATAAGACAAATAATAGTCGAGCAATTGGGATTTGCAATAAGCGCCCCTTTCCCACTCTTAAGCTTAATACCCTCCATCGCCTCAGGATTCACTTCCGGTATCACAAGCGGAATCCCCTCATCCATCCTAAACGCCGAGCTATTATCCACTACAATAACGCCCTTGTCAACGGCTATCGGCCCAAACTTCTTGCTTATGCTGCCGCCGGCACTGAAGAGAGCAATGTCGACATCATCAAAGCTGTTTTCGGTCAATTCTTCAACGGTATAGTTTCTGTTTTCATAAGTCACCGTTTTTCCAGCAGACCGTTTGGAGGCAAGCAGCTTGAGGGATCGGTAAGGAAAGTCCCGGTCGGAGATGACGGAGAGGAACTCTTGGCCAACGGCGCCGGTGACTCCGACGATGGCGACGGAGGGGCCGTCTTCTTTGAGGGACATGCGGACGGTGAAGGGGCCATTAGAGACACGAGTGGAGCGGGAAGCAGAGAGAGTGGTGGCGGGGTGGAGGAATGGGGTGGAGAGGCGGTGGTTGAGGGAGAGTGTTGGGAGTTTCATTTGTACGGCGGCCGGTGGCGGCGGTGTATGGGGAGATTGATTCGAAGGCGGCCTGTGTGCGTAGGGTTGAAATAGAATAAGCGCCGTCACAAAATGGAGCTGTTAAGTGTTCTCTGTGGGTGGAGAAGGAAATTGGAAATTTGGAAAGGGGGGCCAAAACGATGTGCTAATTTGCCAATTGGCATTTAAAAATGGATTAAAAAAAAAAAAAACTTTTACCTTTCATATTATCATATTATTTCAGTATATGACTGCATATCAAGTATATTATATCTATAATTTTATATTTTTATAAATAAATATTTTATACTTAACATATATGCGTAACATGTGATATGAGATAAAATACTTTTTTATAATAGAGGAATGGGGATCACAATAAGCAAGCTTAAGTGAAATTTACTAATTCATATGAATTACGTTCTTTTTTAATTTTGTAAGTATAGGATTAATTAATTCATTATTCTTCACTAATAATAATAAAAAAGTCATTGATAGTTTTAACTTAAACATTATGATAGAATGAAAGATATAAAGAAACGCCATGCAAGGAATAGCACACAACAATATTCCTTTTCTAATGCTTAATTTTAGTTTCAATTAGGGTTGTTACACATTTTAGTCCGAAGTCAATTTGAACTCGATCCTATTATTTAGAATCATTAATCGATAAAAAATTCGATGGACATGTTTTGATTAAAAATGTCCGTAATTCAAAACAAATGAAATGAGCATGAATTTTATTTGATTCAATCCGTTAATAATCCAAACTTGAATATATAATATTATATATATGTAAAATATTGTAAATATTATATATAAATATAATTTTCATCCTTTTTGTAACTATATACAAATATATCGTGTTATATATAACAATATGTCATTATTTTATATGTTCAATTGTTTATATGTAGATAAACCGAAGAAACAAATTGCGAAACTTTTAAAGTAGTTTAAAAAGTGTACCTATTCAATGATTTCTAGCCAAACCAGGAAAAAAGAAGTTTTGGATTCGAACTTTTCTTTTCCAAATTTCAAAATTCTATAGGATTTTGGATCGGATTCAAATGTGACATATTGTTATCAGATTCAAATCCTAATCGAATCTATCATGATCGGATGCATTGACAGCCCTAGTTTCAATAGTTAGTGGCTCGCATCTATAATTTTTATGTCACTTGAATACAAAGTGCTTTGATATATTTCTTTTCAAATACACTGGCAATGCTAATTTATAATTATAAGAAATTGAAATTAATAGAGATATAATTAAATTAATAACTAAATAGCACACAATAACATATATATATATATTGTAATGTTTAAGTTTATTTTATCAAATCTAAATAAATATTCACCACTGCAAGTAGAATGTTTTTTTAAAATATTGTACATGATTAAGTGCATATTTGTTATTAATAGTCATCCCTATTGACTTTTTGCAATGTCTAAATGCTTGGTGGCAAGGGAATAATTCAACCCCAAGCTAATAGGGCCTAAATTGGTTTATCCATGCAGCATTTTTTTTAAATGGTATCTCATCTCTTATTTTGTATTATAGTTACATACCAAGTGCATTAAAAATTTCCTCACAAAAACATAAAGTTATGAATATATACACTTGCCTTATATACTCATGCAATGAAATGTGAGATAAAATATGAATTGAAATAAAGCACCAAAGTGATTTCCAAGCCGACAAAATATATAGCAATCGAAAGTGATTAATTATGTGATAAGTCATTATTTGGATGGTAAGACAGATATTGGCAATATATTGATTGAAAATAATTATTTTTTAAAGAAAAAATGGAGTGATCGATTATAAAATAAATATAAATATTTGTATTGTCATGTAGAATCAGATTTGATATATATGTATATATATTTCAAGACTTCAGATTTCTCTAATTTGTATAAAACATAAACTATATGATTACCAAAGGTAGGTTTTTCTAAATTTAGATAGATTTGGATTGTTCAAAGTTGCTGAGAGAATCAACATATCAATGGTCAAAAGATGGCTAAATGCATGTCAATTATTATAATGTATAAAATCTAAACTCATAAGTATAAAAAAGTACGCTATATAATATCAAGATTTCAATTTTCAATAGGATATTAAACACACCCACGTTATTAAATCAAGCCCAAGACCTTTTCAATTTGTATTTGGATGGTGTTTGGCCAAGTTTATTTAGAATATATTATAAAATATTTTTGAAACTTATAAAAATCTTGGATCTCATATTAAAAGTAAGTTAGTAAAGTATTCGAGTAAAATAACTCGTTTGAGCTTATATAATGTTAGTAGTGATAATTATGTAATTAAAATGATCATAATTGAGGAAGCGTGTTAAGATTAGAGATGCAAACAAAGCGAGTAGAGGCGAACTTGATGATTTTTTAGGCTTGAGCTCGAGCTTGAATTAAATGAACTAAGCTTTAGCTTGACGAGTTGAAGAAAAACAAGACTAAAGCTTGACAAGGTGAGAAAATTGGGCTCAAGCACGGCTTGATTTGTTTGGTTTGAATTCATGATAAAGCCATAAGTTCCATTTTGAGACCTCAAACTTGATTATTTTATTATGTTAAAGCAGTAGGTTTGAACTCCAACTCGAGCTCAAAAAACCTAATTACTTTATAAATAATTTAATCTAGTGAGTTATGATTATAATTTTATAATTATGTATATAAATATATTTTTTTTAAAAAAAGGGCTCGTGAGTCAACCATGGACCTGCAAACAAGACTTATTTGGCTCAAGCTTGGCTCAAAATCTATACTAATCAAGCTCAACTTTGGCTCGAGCTTGAATCTTTCAAACTCAAGCTCAAACATTTTTTGAGCTAGCTCATAAGGTTAGCGAGTAGACTTGAGTTTGTTTGCATCCCTGGTTAAGACCTTAATTATAAGTTATGAACTTTTTATTTTTCTAAAAGAGTGTATAAGACCTTATCATCTTATTTCAGGTGCCAATAAGATCTTCTTGAAAAAAAAATACCAAATAATTTTTTTAAATCTTATAAACTCTTTAAAATATCTTAAGAGCTAACAGATCACCAATGGTGTTTGGTTAAGTTTATTCAAAACTATCTTGTATGCTTTAGATCTTACAAGATAACATTGGAGTATAAGATGTTAGATTTTATTCTTATTTAAAAAATAAGTTGTTGAAGTGTTTGTATAAAATAAGATCTAATATGGTCAAAATTGAAGATTTACGTTAAGATCTTAAAAATAAGATAAAAACTTTTAAAAGAGTTTATAAAATCCTACTATCTTATTTTTAAAGTTTATACAATTATTATTCAAAAAATTTTATCGAAAACTTCATGTGATCTTATAAATTTTTAAACATCTTATAACATATTTTGAATAGTTTATGAGTTCATCCAAACACCACGTCAGTGGTACGATTTGAGCAAGCCATCCTTGACAAAATCATTGAAACTTTGTATAAAATATTTTGGCATAGAAGTTCCCATTTAATACTAGAATTGCTGTCACGCATCATTTCCATCAAGTGTTTTGACTCAACTATATTATCAAACCTAGAATGTTTAGGACTAGTTTATTTTGAAAGTATAAGTTTATAAAGGTTTGGTATGTGAAAGATTTACGTGATTAGTTGCAACTCTAGAATATTAGTCACTGGGTAAAAAATTAACTATTAATAGGAAAAGCTATTATTAAAAAACTAAAATATTTACTTAGCTGTTTTATATACAATATTTTCTAATCGCTATGTTTTTATTTTAGAAAAAATAATTCTTAATATTTCTTATTACTAACAGTTATACCAAAAATAGTCAAAGTTGCTCATATGAAATTGGTATATAAAACATGAAAATCTTCATTTTTTACTTAGTTTAAAATTTTTAAAAGTTCATAATAATCTGAATACATTAACTATAAAAATTCTACAGTCAAATAAGTATAGCATGATTTTGAAAAAAATATGAGTGAATTGCAATATTTCTTACTTAAATAACGCAGACTTTAAAATTTTCATAGCAAATTATAGAAAAATCAAATTACGTTAATTCAAGTGGGCACAGAAAGTTTAGGGTGTGGGCCTTTCAACAAAAATAATCTCGATAATATCTGACTATCGGAGACTATTAAAATCTGGTCGCCAATAGTAACTAACCAAATGACAGCCTTAAGGAGAAAAAATAAAATATTAGATGACTTTTTTTTTTTCGGTTGAATTGGAACAGATATTGTTCAAAATTGAAGTTTATTACAATTTTGTATGAATTTGAAATATTTATATATGAGAAGAAATTAGAAGGATATATATATATTGTGTTTGTATATATGTATGTGCTTATAAAGACATATATATGTGTGTGTGTATATTGTATCTAAAAAAATTGGGGTCAATTAAATATCTTGAAAACTTAAATATGGGGTCAAATACATATGTAAGCTATCAAAAAGCAAATTTATTGATGATAATATATATAATAATTTTTTTTTTTTTTTAGAGTGCGATCAAGTGACCCCACTTGCTTAGGTGTAGAGTTGCCCTTGTATATAATGTTTTAAGTAGGAAATGTTAGAATTAGTGTTGCGTGTACTTTAATAGTTAAAAATAGTTTGATTATCTTAAATTGTGTGAAGAGTTTACTTCAATGGTTTGGATTATGGTAGTTTATATTGTTAGATTATTTAAATACCTTCATATTTAAATATTGCAATAGAATATTTGAGCCGAAATGCATTAACTTTGAGTTGTGACGCATGTGATTTCAACTGTGTGCAATTAAATTAAGCGAATTGACGTTTTGGCTCAATCATCTTGCACTTTAATCTGAGGCTATGTAATAATAACATACTCTTTTGAGCTTGGACGCACATCTACTAAGCTCCAACATGAAACTATACGTCCTGTGTATTTTCAGATGGATGATATGCATGTCGTGGCACAATTATTCATGCTCCAGCATGTTTGTTGCCATTCGATGGGAGAGAAGAGAGGATAGGGCTTTTTTTTTTTGGACTTGGGCACCAATGGGAAATGCTGTCTTTCTTATCACCGAGCTTGGGTGTCTGGCTCGTGGGTAGAAACCACCAAAAAAAACACTAGGTTATAGGGGTTTAATTAACCCAAACACCCATTATACATCATAGTAAACTACACCTTAAAACGAAGATGATCTTCAGACCCAAAGTTACTCATTTTAATGTATTATCATAAAAAATAATATAATAACACCTTAGACCTAAAGTTACCGGAATACTTTGTCCCAAGTACATTTTTAAACAAAATATCTAGCCATAAAAAACATGACTTTCATACGCCTTGTTAAAAAATATTTTTATAATCTCTCTCTCTTTCCACTTAAAACCCCCATCCAATGTTTTAACAAAAAAGGTATAAAAGTGCATTTTTTTGAGTAAGAGAGGAGTTATAACGAGAATATTCTATTAAAAGATGAGTAAAAAATCACATATGTGAGTATTTTACTGCAAATCTTCCCATAGGGAAAAGTGTTTATCGATAAAGTATTTTAATTCATTTTTGGAGGGTAATGTTGCAAAATGCAACGCACCCGTTCGAAAGTCACCCGACCATTTCTAAGCTTTTGTTTGTGAATGTGTTTGCAAGTAAGAAATTTCTAAACAGTTGAAACAACACAAGTACGTAACTGTTTCAGACAAAGGTACCATATTTGATGTAATAATCCATTATTTTTAGTCAGTTGATGTGCAAATTAAGTACAACTAAAAATAAGTGTGGTTGGAACATCATTTCCTTCATCCTCTTTGCATTCTTCTCTCTTTTTCCTTACAATAATAGAGAAGAAGCCAATAATAATACTTAATATCAGTTTCTTAAGAGTTAGGGCCATGATGTTAACCTCTAAATAATTAGCCTTCCATCGGCCTTGTTGTGTAATCTTGAAGAGCTATGAATTTGGCTTTCCCACCATACTCCTCGGGCAACACTTCGTCTCCAACTTCCCTAATGAATACTCCTTTTTCCTCCTCATTGCTCACGATTACAATCTGAAGCGTTTTTTCAAAGACAAGAATCGAAACATATGAGTCCTTGAAACAAGAAACAATGTTAAGCCAAAAGCAGAGAATTTCTTATCGTCATTCTTGTTTTAGCTGATCTTGTAATAAGAGGTCTAAATATCGTTCGTACCTTTTCTAAAGTAGCTTTCTCAAGAAAACGAGAAACCAATCTCCAAACACGAACAAAAAATCCAGGCATGTGTAGGATGTAACACCGGGCTAAGCGCTCGGGGTAATATGCCTGTGCAGACAAGAATTTCAATGTAAGTAATTAGTGCATACGTTTATAAAGGTTACCTAGTGCGAGCGGTCATCAGCAAGCCACCAATACTGAGGGAAATTACTCATATCTAAGAAACCGTTTAGAGGGTGTTGTGTGAGCTTATAAACTCTAAAAAGCATCTTATAAGATTTTTAAGAGCATATAAGAAGTCATAAATTGTTCCTTTTTTCGGGGGGGGGCTGGGGCGAGACAAAACATCATATAAATTTCACTACCAAATCAACTTACTGGCAAATCTAGTTGTTCATTTCATACAAGTCAGAGAATAGTTACACAATCTAGTTCTTACTTCCCTGTCAATAAATTCTGGTTTCATTTCAATAATTTATAGCTTTTCGGAGAACTACAGTAGCACAACTTACTTGCAAGAACTGAAAACCGGTGATTAAAGCACGAGCATCAATGTTTTTGAAGGAAATTTGCTGCAGATCAAGAACGCCAATCATCTTTTCGTTTCCTATTTCTCTGCCTCTAAAAGAACTGAAATCAACATACAATGAGTCCAAGTCAGAACAGAAACCTCATCATTTTTTCAGAACCACAGATAGGATATAAATTCTTGAAGAGCACAAGAATTTCACGGTGAAGTAAAAAACTTAAGTCTCTTAGTAGGAGCTATGCTTGTGCATATGTTGTTTGGGATATTATTGCGTTGCAACAGAAAAAGGACCAATTTTCATGACTATAAGAAGTGAATCATGTACTTCTACCATGAAAGCATTGCAGAACTTGAAAAACTAAAATAAAATTGAAGTTATAGGCAACACTGAACACTATTAACAACTAAAACAAATAATCACAAGAACTCGTCTAAATCGTTTCAGTGTTCCGCTCCACAATTGAACGTTTCTCCTACTTCGATTCATTTTCTTTCATGAGGGTAACGCATTTAATGTTGCTCTTTTCTCCTCATAGTCGTTTTGTATCTCAAAAGCGCAGTATTTTTTTTTTTTAATTTTTTAAATAGTTAAAAGCAGTTTGGGCTCGCTTAACTAGGTAGACTTTTCTATACAATTCGACTACCGTATCCGCAACTTAATCACCGCAGAGATAAGCGAAAACCATACCTTGCAATGGTTTTGTCCAATAGATGAACCACAAATTCTGCACCATGAAAAAAATTCACATCAGAATAAAGGTTTTTAAACGTAAATTTTTCCAAGCAGTACATTTACAAAAGGGGTGAGGGTGCCAACTTAGTTCATTCCCTTATAGTGACTTTCAAGAAGAAGTATTTAGACAGTGTGCCGCCCCTCGGCGGGGCCAGGGCCATCCGGACTGTACATACTTAGTGTCTTTTAATACAACTTGAACAGTATACTATCACAAAATCTTGTAAGAACAAGCAAATCTAAATCTTTCTTCTAAGACAAGGGACATCAATGCTTGTGCTCGATTCAGGTTCAGAAACCAGATATTGTTTTATTGAAGCATACATTTTTTTGAAACTCATATCTAAAACCATATCAATTTATTTATTTATTTATTTTTTTTGCTCGTCGTTCTGTGTGACTTCACAAAAGTTACATTTGATGAAATCAATTTTCTTCAGCAGTCAACAGACATATGCATAGAGCTTGCAAGAAGACGTGGCGTGTGAATCCAAAACAAAACAGGATATGCATCAGTAGCATTTGTTCATTTTCTTATTGTCTTATGCATTTCAGCAAAATACTTTTCGGCTTCCCAAGCTCACAATTTCTATCTATTCATAAAACGTTTCATCCTTCAGGTCCCAATACAGGACTATATCACCGTTAATGCTTTCAAAAAATTCAGCATATATATATATATATATATTATGAACCCCAAAAGCAATCCTACATAAAGATATCCACCAGACATTATAATGCCCCATGTGTTGACTAATTAACAACATAATAGTAAAGTATACTCCAATAATCATAGCGTTATCTTTGACATTAAAAGGCAAAAATAATTATATCCAAAAATCTAAGGTGCATGTGCAAGGAATCCAGAAGCTCATTATAATACAAATATTAGGTGATACATATTGTCTAACCATGAGGGGCCGTCGTAATTCGACCGATCATCCAATGGTCCCATGACAAAGGGGGGGAAAAAAAATCAGTACAGAAAAAATATATATATAAACTTCACATTATCATAATCAATGAACATTTATAATAATCTTTTTTTCTCATGAAAAGATTATATAATTTGCATTAACCTATTAACAAAACAACAAGAAACTAAGAAGGCATCACTCTATAACTGCGGCATCGAATCTTCATCAACAAAATCACAATCAACTAATCTACAAGCAATAAACCGTTACAGAAATCAATATTACAACCTAAAAAGCATGACATAAATAACCCAATAAAAGAAAAAATACTTACTCTTGAATTGGGGTTGATCCTTGGAAGGATAGTGCTTATTGCCTTTGATTATCAGCACTGGGAACCCTTTTGTAGATAGTCCCTGCAAATATGCTTTTTTTGCACTTAATTCATCTTGAACTTCAGATTCAGGGATATAGTCAAGGGGCACAAAAGAAGCCCTCCATTTTTGCCACTGCACAAACATTTTTGCAGCTTTATCTCTGTCCATTGATCTTGCAATCAAGAATCTCATCAAAGTAAGTTCTCCACAACCCTGCAAAAAATGGCCCTTTTTCTTATTGAAGAACTGAACTTTCCCATTAAAAAGACTAGCACAATTTGTGCATTATTCATTGGGGAACATGATCAAACATTACCTGGGTGGAAGAGCCAAGCTTTTCAACTGATTCCCTCATCTGGGCTACAGCCAATTCTTGATTTTGGTCCATTTTTTTTCTTGTTATCAAACTTGACTGAATGGTCAATGGATGTGTTCTTAAACACAACAAAAAGGGGGAGAGAGAGAAGCAGAAGCAGAGTCTTAAAAATGGAACAAAGTGTTTGGTTGAAGACAATGCCTTGCCTTTATTAACAAAATTACAACTATTGTACAACCTTGTTTTGACTCAATTGTTTTAATATTTATTTTTTCTGGTTAGAGATGGCTGACCCTGTTGGGATATTCGATCATACAAAGTTAATCTAGCTGGGTGTTTGGAAATAGACCTGGCAATT
>JACFYI010003776.1:712030-722408 GCA_014898755.1 Handroanthus guayacan
TATGGGTTGATTTTTGCCAGGTCTATTTGGAAAACTGATTTTTCAACATAAAATAATACAGATTTTTTTTTTTTAAAAAAAAGGTTAAATTACAGTTATACCCCCTGACATAGTGAAATTATCAATTCATTTCCTCTTATTTCAAAAATTACCAGCATCTCCCCTCCGAAAATAGTCTATCAAAAAAACCAAACAAAAATTTTAAAATGACAAATATATCCTCAATTTAAAATATTAAAGAAAAAACAAAAATTCACAATTCTTACATTTACTCCCTCCAAGTTACAAATTATTACATTTAACCCCGATCTACGTTACAAATTCTTATATTTACCCTCACCCAAATTACAAATTCTTAAAAAGAGTATTTTCATCACCAAATTATAATAACTATGTATCAGGGGCACAATAAAAAGTTCATTTAATCTTTTTGCTGACATCATCAACTTTCGTTACAAACCCTAACGGTTGGGGAGGTTTTGTAAATATTAAATTTTCGGAGGGGAAGTATTGGTAATTTTTGAAATAAGAGGGAAGACATTGATAATTTTACTATTTTGAAGGGATGTAGGTGTAATTAACCCAAATATATATATATATATATATATTCAGAATAATTTAGTAACAGAAAAGTGCATTATTCTTGAATGCTCCCCCAAATTACCAAAATAAGACTGGAAAAGTATTTATCGGTAAAGTGCTTTTAATTCGTTTCAGGAGGGTAATGTTGCAAAATGAGCAAGTTTCGGAGGGGCGAAGTGCAACGTACCCGTTCGAAAGTCACCCGATCATTTCTAAGCTTTTGTTTGTGAATGTGTTTGCAAGTAGGAAATTTCTAAACAGAAACAACACAAGTACATAACCGTTTCAGACAAAGGTACCATATTTAATGTAATAATCCATTATTTTCAGTCATTTGATGTGCAAATTAAGTACAACTAAAAATAAGTGTGGTTGAAACATCATTTCCTTCATCCTCCGTGCATTATTAGGGTCATGATGTTATCCTCTAAATAATTAGTCTTCCGATGGCTTTACTGTGTAATCTTGAAGAGCTATGAGTTTGGCTTTCCCACCATACTCTTCGGGCAACACTTCGTCTCCGACTTCCCTAATGAATTCTCCTTTTTCCTCATCGTTGCTCACGATCACAATCTAAAGCGTTTTTTGAAAGACAAGAATCGAAAAATATGAGTTCTTGAAACAAGAAACAATGTTAAGCCAAAAGCGGAGAATTTCTTATCATCATTCTTGTTTTAGCTGATCTTGTAATAAGAGGTCTAGATACCATTCGAACCTTTTCTAAAGTAGCTTTCTCAAGAAAACGAGAAACCAATCTCCAAACACGAACAAAAAATCCAGGCATGTGTAGGATGTAAAGCCTGGCTAAGCGCTCGGGGAAATATGCCTATGCAGACAAGAATTTCAATTTAAGTAATTAGTGCATTTGTTATATAAAGGTTAACTAGTGTGAGCGATCATCAGCAAGCCACCAGAACCGAGAGAAAATACTCATATTCAAGAAACCATTTAGAGGGTGTGGGGTAAGCTTATAAGCTCTTTATTAGCCTGTAATACCCTACCCATGCCCATATTTTAAAATACTCATGTAACAAAACTCTATATTCTGCCCTACCCAATGGGTATTAAGACACATCGAGTATACCAATTGGGTTTATCCCACAATATTAATACCTATTGAGTATAAGCTATACTACCCAAAACCCATTGGATCTATGAAAGTAAATATGTCAATTCGGATATTCCAATGCAAATATTAGTACATCCGTATCCATATTCGATTATCAGCAAGATGAGGATATTCGGATTCAATTTTTGTCGGATACTGAAAATAAATATCCGTATTTGCATCCGTCAGATATCGATCGGATATTCGAATATCCAATATTCATTTTAATAGTTAGGATGCAAATATAATATCAAGATATTGTTGTATATATTATTCTCAATCTTCATCTTGTATTTGAATTTGTTTGTTCATATATCTGAACTTGTTATATTAATGCCCAAAAATTAAAGTTCATGAGTAAAATTATTTTAAATATTCTAGTATAGTCTTAAGTTTTAATATATAGCGTATAATTTTTAAATTTTATTTTTACATATAATTTGATACTTATACATTATATTATTTATATAAATAATTATATCTAAAATTCTGTTAAAATGAGGATAATTTTTGGATGGGAATATTTCGATGCGAATATTACTATATCCATGTCCAGAAGTTTAGACAATGGATATAAATACGGATATATTCGACTATTTTTTATATGGATAATATCAGCTAATTTCAAATATGGATGCAAATGATCGAACGGACATTCGGATACTTTTGACAAGTCTATATGAAAGCATCATTGATCATTTATATTTTTTCAAATATTCTTATTTTTAACCAAATTCCTCACTAGCATCCTGTAATAAAAAAGTCATAACTTATTTTACAGACCTTTTTTTTGGGAATCAATTTTTTGTTTGAAATTAGACTCATTGAGCTTTCCAATCATGTATGACACACCCTCAAAGAATTCCTAATAAAAGCAGTTTTTTATTCAAAATTACCTCTTATGCTGGAATTATTACTGTTAAATTTGCTTCGCATCATCTATTGATTATTAGTTTAAATTTACTATTTTTATGTTAAAAAAATATAAAATGAACATATTTTAATTTAATACGAAAATATTGAAATCAAGCAAATATATAATTAATTAATGCAAGTTTACAAATAAAAATATTCAAACCAAACAAATATATAACTGAAAAAATTTAGTATATTTGTCCCACAAAAATTATAATATATATATATATATTCTTAAATTTATATGTATTAAGTTTACACATACATTTATTAATATACATTTTATCTTGATAGTAATAATTTTATATTAATTAATAATTAATAAAATTGGAATGTTATTATATATGAGTAATCTCTAGGTGGGTATGGATATAGATTCTACCCATACCCATTAGAATATTTTCAATAGGTATGGGTAGGGTATAAGTATGATAAAAAATTAATGAGTATACGTATGAGTCACTAACTCTTTCTTTGGGTATGGGAAGAGTATTGACTGGCATACTCTTCAAAGCATCTTATGAGATTTTTAGGAGCATATAAGATGTCATTAAGGGTTTGTTTCCTTTTTTTTGTTTTTTTGAACAAAACATCATAGAAGATTCACTATCAAGTTGTTCATTGCATACAAGTCAAAGAATAGTTACACAATCTAGTCCTCTGTCAATAAATTCTGGTTTTATTTCAATAATTTACAGCTTTACGGTACGTAGGACCACTTACTTGCAAGAACTGAAAACCGGTGATTAAACCACGAGTATCAATGTTTTTGTAGGAAAGTTGCTGCAGATCAAGAACGCCAATCATCTTTTCGTTGCCTATTTCTCTGCCTCTAAAAGAACTGAAATCAACATATAATGAGTCTGCGTCAGAATAGAAACCTCATTTTTTCAGAACACCACAGATAGGAGTAGGACAACTTAAGTATCTTAGTAAATTGGAGCTATGCTTGTGCAAATGTCGTGTTGGATATTGCTGTGTTGCAGCAAAACAAAGGACCAATTTTTATGACTATAAGAAGTGAATCTCGTACATCTACCATGAAGGCTGTATATAGGGGTGTAAACGGATATGAAACGGATCGGATACACTATTTCCATATTCGTATCCGATTAATTTATCGGATACGGATATCCGTATCCGTTTACTGGCGGATATTGAAAATAATATCCGTATCCGTATCCGGCGGATATTAAACGAATTCGGATATATCCGTATCCGTTTATAGTTATATGCTTTTTTGAATATTTGTACTCGATTGTAATTATTCGAATCGTATACATATCCATATCTAAAAGCTATTTTTCATGCCCATTATTCAAATATATATATTTTTTGGATATTCATATCTATATCCATATCCGATTGGTTTAATCAATTTAGCAAAACCAACAAATACAACTTGTGAGATAAAAAGACTAAAAGTTCATAATCTAATTATAATATTCAAAATACATTAGAAAATGTTAAAATATATTATGTACAATAATATAGTATGTATAATTTTTTTAAAAATATTATTTAATATATACAAAATACATGCATTTGTTCATAGAATATCTTATATATAATAACATTTTAAATATTATTTATTCCATATAAATAATGGATATAATCGAATTTATAAACGGATATATCAATCGGATATGTATTCGGAGCGGATATTAAACGAATCGAATACATGATTACCATATTCGTATCCGTTTATAATCGGATATCTCCTAATCGAATACGGATAATATCCTCTTTAAACGGATACGAATAATTTTTAGTATAAACGAATACGAATACGAACGGTAATCGAATTTTCGAATATCCATTGACAACCCTAGCTGTATAGAAAGCATCAAAGAACTCGAAAAAACTAAAATGAAATTGAAATTAAGGTAAACTTTTCTATACAATTCAACTACGGTATCCGCAACTTAATCACCACAGAGTTAACTGAGAACTATACCTTGCAATGGTTTTGTCCAATAGATGAACCACAAATTCTGCACCATGAAAAAAATTCACATCAGAATAAAGGTTTTTAAACGTAAACTTTTCCAAGCAGTACATTTACTGAAGGCCCCATGTGCTGACGAATTGACGAACGACATAATAGTAAAGTATACTCCAATAATCATAGCGTTATCTTTGACATTAGAAGGCAAAAATAATTATATCCAAAACTCTAAGGTGCATGTGCAAGGAATCCAGAAGCTCATTATAATACAAATATTGGGTGATACATGTTGCCTAACCATGAGGGGCAATCGTAATTCGACCGATCATCTAATTGTCCCATGACCCAAAAAAAAAAAAAAGGTCAGTACAGAAACAAAAATATATAAGCTTCACATTATGATAATCAATCAACATTTATAATAATCTTTTTCTCATGAAAAGATTATATAATATGCATTAACCTATTAACAAAATAACAAGAAGCTAGGAAAAGCATAATTCTATAACCCCGGCATCGAATCTTCAACAACAAAATCATAGTTAACTAATCTAAAAGCAATAAACCATCACAAAAATCAATATTACAACCCAAGAAGCATGAAATAAATAACCCAAAAAAAAAACTTACTCTTGAATTGGAGTTGATCCTTGGAAGGATAGTGCTTACTGGCTTTGACTATCACCAGTGGGAACCCTTTTCTTGATGGTCCCTGCAAATATATCTTTTTTGCACTTAATTCATCTTGAACTTCAGATTCAGGGATATAGTCAAGGGGCACAAAAGAAGCCCTCCATTTTTGCCACTGCACAAACATTTTTGCAGCCTTATCTCTGTCCATTGATCTTGCAATCAAGAATCTCATCAGAGTAGGGTCTCCATAACCCTGCAAAAAATGGCCCTTTTCTTATTGAAGAACTAAACTTTCCCATTAAAAAGATTAGCAAAATTTGGGCATTATTCATTGGGGAATATGATCAAACATTACCTGCGTGGAACAGCCAAGCTTTTCAACTGATTCCCTCATCTGGGCTACAGCCAATTCTTGATTTTGGTCCATTTTTCTCTTGTTATCAAACTTGACTGAATGATCAATGGATGTGTTCTTAAAGACAACAACAAAGCGGGGAGAAGTCAAGAGAGAGAAGCAGAAGCAGAGTCTTAAAAATGGTACAAAGTGTTAAGTTCAAGACAATGCCCTGCCTTTATTAACAAATTACAACTACTATACCCTGTTGGGATATTCTATCATACAATGTTAGTCTACCTGGGTGTTCGGAAGGACAACTGATTTTTTTAGTACAAAATAATACAGATTTTTTTGTTATATATAATTTTTTTTTCCAGAATAATTTAGTAACATAAAAGTGTGTCAACTGTTCTTGAATGCCCTGCCAAACTACCTAAATAAGACTGGAAAAAATACAGTTAGCATCTATGTGGCAAGATTTTGTCAATTCTTTTCAGCTATAATTGTAGTTAACTGTCAATTTCAGTTAGGGGCAAGAGAAGTCTTTGGGCTAACTCCTTCCTTCCCTTAATAAACCTTGGTTTTAGTACAATATAGATGGACAACAGCATCGTTCCTCATTAAAAAAAAATTAATAAAAACTTCATACAATTGAGACTGTAATGTGCTACGTATTAATAAGATAGAATATCAAGCTACGGAATATTGAAATGGAAGGGAAAAAAAAATATAAAAAACAATAAAAAAGATTACTCCACCTTTGAAAGGTTAAAATATAGAAGTCAAGATGTCATTTACTTATTTTTGGTATTGTATGAAATTTTCTGTCCAGATTGTGGACTTTGAAACTTGAAAGTTAATGGTACTTTGACTGTTATATTCTTTAATGCACTAAGGGAGGAAAGTACAGCAAAAATGCGATTAATTGTGGACTTTCCCTCTTTAAATGTAGTTAAAAGAATAAGCGTAAAATGCCATCGTTGGTGGAGAACTATGACTATAGATTAATATTAGGGATAATTCCCTCAAACACAACCTGAAGTTTGACTTAACTTCAAAAATACCCCTATAATTTGAACTTGTAATGTTTCAATGAATTTATCACACGATGAAGGGATATAATTTTATTATGCGCGAGGTGTTACCATAAGTTCCCAAACCATGAGGAATGTTTTCATAATTAGATTAATCTTAAGGGGTATTGAGGTAATTATCCCTTAATATTATGTTTGAATTATAAAATCTAATGAGAAGAATGAAAAGAACAAAAATCCAAATGGAAGAAATAAAATTCTTCCTAAAATCCAAGATTCCAACTTAGCATGAACTTGGGCAAATTGCAGTTAGTCCCCATGTGAAATTGAAATAGGAAAGACGTAGCACTCCTTGAGGGGAAAAAAAAATGAAAAAGAAAAAAGGACACTTCACCACCCTAGACTTTCAAAGAATAGGTACGATGCCTCCTCCATCCAATCGTGATATTCACCGGCTTGAAATGCAATTTAGTTAGTGCATTTTAGTATAAAAAGTCTGTTTTGCCCCCTTTTTCGTTTAATATAATATAAAGGCAAATTGCAATTAGCCTTATGTGAAATGGAAAATAGGTTAAATCCCGCCTACGAAAAAAAGCGACATGGGGATAGCATAGTAAAGATCTTCAAAATTTTTCTTTGTTTAAAAAATAAAGATATTGTACTATATATTTTTGAATAATTAAATATTTTTAATAAAATAGTACTTTTTATTTTTAAAGTATGATGATAATTTTGACTAGAAATTATATTTCAATATTTATAAAATAAATCTAGCAAGAAATAAATTTTAAAAGAAGTACCCAATCTTGAAATTTTATTTGTAGTGTCAAAAAATTGCAAATATAAATAAAATACTATAAGATAATGAACAATGTTGTAAATTTCTACAGTAATGCAAATATTAATTTAAAAATAATATAGATCTTCAAAACTTCAGTTGTATTAAAAAATGATAATATCCTATGAATTAATTTTTAAATAATTAAATTTTTTATTAAAAACAAATTTTCCATTTTTAAAGTGTGATACTAGTTTCTATAGAAATATATTTCAATATTGTAGAAACTAAATATGCTGAATAATGTGTTGTGTTATTCATCAAGAATTACACCAACATATATACAAGATTCAGAGGTTCCACGAATGGAAACTGAATCAATACCCCCAGAATTCAGCCCTATAAGCTATACAAGGAAAGTAAACTATACATATCTACAATCTTGTAATACTCCCCCTCAAGCTGGTGCATAGATGTTAATCATGCCCAGCTTGTCACAAAGGTATTCAACACGAGTCCCCGCCAAGGCCTTCGTGAAGATGTCTCCCAGTTGGTCTTCTGTCTTTACATATCGAGTAGATTTCAAGTTCTCCTGAATTTTCTCACGAACGAAGTGACAATCGACCTTAATGTGCTTGGTCCTTTCATGAAACACTGGATTTGAGGCAATGTGAAGAGCAGCTTGATTATCACACCAAAGTCTTGCTGGTAAGGTGGATTTCATACCGACTTCAGTCAGATGATTATGTATCCATATAATCTCGCATGTAGATTGTGCCATAGCCCTGTATTCAGATTCTGCACTGGATCGAGACACGATATTTTGCTTCTTACTTTTCCAAGCCACCAAATTTCCTCCAACAAAAATACAGTAACCTGTGGTGGATCTTCTATCAACCTTGGATCCTGCCCAATCTGCATCAGCAAAACACTCAATAGTAGCGTGCCCATGATTTTTATATAGTATACCACGTCCAGGAGCTCCTTTCAAGTAACACAAAATCTGCTCTAGGACTGCCCAATGTTTGACTGTTGGTGCAGACACGAACTGACTAACAATGCTGACTGCGTATGCAATATCTGGACGAGTTACTATGAGATAGTTTAATTTCCCAACTAATCTCCTGTACTTCTCTGGATCCTCAAATAAGTCACCATCATCTATTGTAAGATGCACATTAGGGATCATCGGAGTATTACATGGTTTGGCTTCTATTTTTTCGGTCTCCATGAGTAAGTCAAGCACATATTTTCGTTGAGACAAATAAATTCCTTTCTTGCTTCTTGGTACTTCAACTCCCAGGAAGTATTGTAACTGCCCCAAGTCCTTTGTGTGGAATTTAGTGTGCAGGAATGACTTCAGGGATAAGATTCCAGCTCCATCATCCCCTATAATGACTATATCGTCGACATACACAACTAGAAGAATGATGCTAGCTTTAGGCTGCCTGTAGAAGAGTGAATGATCACACCTGCTCTTCTTCAACCCAAATTGCTGAACAACTTCACTGAACTTTCCAAACCAAGCACGCGGACTTTGTTTGAGACCGTACAGAAATTTTTTCAAGTGACATACTTTTCCCATACTCCCCCTGAGCAACGAACCCAGGCGATTGCTCCATATACACCTCTTCCTGAAGATCGCCATGACGAAAGGTGTTCTTAATGTCCAATTGATGCAAAGGCCAATTGTGAGAAGCCGCCATGGAAATAAACAATCGAACAGAAGTCAGTTTGGCCACTGGAGAGAAAGTATCTGAGTAGTCCACTCTATAAGTCTGAGCATAACCTTTAGCGACAAGCCTAGCTTTTAGGCGAGCTACAGAACCATCCAGATTAACTTTGACTGTAAACACCCAGTTACAGCCCACAACTTTCTTTCCTTTAGGTAAATCTACCAAATCCCAAGTGTGATTATCATCTAAAGCATTTATCTCTTCAATCATTGCATTGCGCCACCCAGGATGATTCAAAGCCTCCTTAACTGTTTTGGGAATGGACACAGAGTCTATGGATGTAATAAAAGAGCTAGACGAAGGAGATAAATGCTCATAGGAAACAAAGTTCGCAATGGGATAGGTACACTGACGTTTACCTTTATGGAGGCTGATGGGGAGATCAAGGTCACTAAGAATGTGATCTGATGACGAAGGCCCTGGCGCAGGACATGTATTAGTGGTCTCTCATCTCCTAGAATAAACCTGAATACTAGCGGCCTTTGCGATTCTTGAGTAGAATGAACACTATCAGTAGAGGTAGGTAGTGGCTCAGTGACAGTACCTGGAGATGGAACAGGATAGATCAACCATTCACTTTCCTCCCTCTCAGTTACAGGAGTCGGAGTTGAGGGGAAGAATGGTTTGTTTTCCGTAAACACTACATCTGTTGACACCAAGTACTTGTTAAGCTCAGGAGAGAAGCATCGATATCCCTTTTGGAGGCGAGAGTAGCCTAAAAAGACACACTTCAAAGCTTTTGGATCCAACTTGGTGACATGTGGTCTAACATCTCGAACATAGCAGATACTACCGAATATGTGTGGTACCACCGGAAACAATGTTTTGTTTGGGAACAATACATTATATGGAATATCATCATTAAGCACTGATGATGACATGCAATTAATTAGAAAACATGCCGTGGATATGGCATCCGCCCAAAACTGTTTAGGGACCTTCATTTGGAATAGAAGAGCTCGAGCGTCCAGCAAATGTCTATTCTTTCTCTCGGCAACTCCATTTTGAGATGGTGTATCAACACAAGAAGTCTGGTGAGGAATTCCATGCTGAGTCATGTAATTTTGAAATGAATCTGACATGTATTCTTTGGCATTGTCACTTCTCAATATATGCACAGAAACATTAAACTGATTTTTCACTTCAGCACAGAAAGCACAAAAATGAGAAAATACTTCAGAACGGTTTTTCATAAAATATATCCAAGTCATTCGAAAATAATCATCCACAAAAGTGACAAAATACCGAAATCTGGATTTAGACATCACGGGGCAAGGTCCCCAAACATCAGAGTGAACCAACTCAAA
>JACFYI010003776.1:741537-772068 GCA_014898755.1 Handroanthus guayacan
TACTCTCTTACTGCTCTGAACCTCATTCTTGTCCAATTCTCCTTTAGACCGATCAAAGCCTCGTTTGAAATATGCATCTGATGCATAATGTGCCTATAAAATTCTTTATTGTTGATGGGCCATGTTTAATTGTTTCTTCCAAGGTGGTTTGGGCTTAATTTTTTGGCCTTTGGTCTCGATTTGTGTCTTTTCGGCCCATTAACTGACCTAACCTAAAGAATCCAGATATTGTACAGTTTATATTAAAGAGCACATGCAATAAAATAAAGCGGACAAAAGGAATATAAGTGATTCACCCAAAACAAAACTATATTCATAAGCAAAGCAGACAAAAGGAATTTACGTGATTCACCCAAAACAAAACTATATTCATGAGCAAAGCAGACAAAAGGAATTTACGTGATTCACCCAAAACAAAGCTATATCCATGAGCTAAGAGGAGATTATCATGTTTCTCGTTATGTTCTTTTGTATGCGCTCGTTCTGTTAACTTCGACCAACTTGTTTCACAAAAGAGAGAGACGTGATTTATGATGACTGAAAGGAAATAGTGTAAAGAGGAGGGATCAGCGAGGGAAGGTATGGCGATGGATTGTAAAGCGTAAACAAGAGACTGCAGTAATCAGCCATAGAGAGGGAAACTAGGAAACATCCTTTAGAAAGAATATCTGAATGAGAATTTTACAGGAGAAGAAAATGATATAATATAGTTTTAGAAAATAAAATAAGATAAACGTAGGATATACATTATAGTTAATTTGCAAGTAAGATTTTGTCTGATTTCATTTTTTAAAATTACTTTTGTAACTCTTAATGAAAATGAAAATGACACTAAACACTATAAACCCCAAAACTTCTCTCAAATATTTTAAGGATATTTATGTCCAACTTAATTACTTCAACATTTCCTAAAGTTTGACATAATTACCAATCAATCCTTGAGATTTAGATAATTACTAATACATTTTCACTATTAGTTTGACTGACTAAAAGCGATCAAGAGGTTGATTTGTAATGTTACACATGCTTTATTAAATTTATCATCAACCGAATGAAAGGGAATGAGTGTTACTATAGTTTCACAAGCTACAAGGAGTGTATCTATGGTTAGGTCAAACCTTTGCGGTGTCGAGATAATTGTCCCATATTTTAAAGCATCTTTAATTATTTTATACACATATAGCCTAACTATTACATATACATATATATATATATATATATATGTAAACTAGGATAATTACCTCAATGCTAGCTTAAATACAAAAACACCCCTCTAATTTATAAATAACAAAAAGACCCTTACCATTATCACGGCTGGCAAAAAATTTAAAGGAAATTGTATCACATTACAATTACACCCCTGGAAAATTTAACACATTCATTGAAATATTATAAGTAGACCCTTTGTTCAGAGGGTCTATTTTTAATGTAAGCATGATCTGTCAAATTTTTTATTAATTAACCTAAGAGTATGAATTGTTATAGCATTTTCCAAATCATATAAGGTGTTTTTATAATTAGCCCAACCCAAACCTCAGTTGCCTATCACATGCAATGGACAATTGAAACACCAAGTAAAAGGTTTAAAATGGCATGAACTGGAAGGGGGTCGACCTTATCTTTGACAAAGTACTACCAAGTTGTGACCCTCCACACACCTAGCTGCCTTATCCTCCATCCATCCCCATGTTAAAGCACTTGGGAAATTGGACTTCAAATTCCTTGCTAATATTCTCTCTTCCCACCCCATTTTCTTGCAGCCCAACACTCCACACAGCCGTGGTGCCCGTTTTGACATGCTCCGGCACTCAAAAAATCAAAATACGACGAGCTTTTGGGACACTATGCTTTGCCAGACGACGAGTAATATACGAAGATGATGATGAAGATGAGGATGAAGAATTCGGAAACAATGAAGAGATCGCGTTTTTGGAATCATATACTCAATTGATGAAAGATGAAATTCTTTTAGTACAAGCTATGGTGGATGAGGAACAAGTTGAAGTTGTCATCTTCAAGGTATACTACATTAGCTTTGGCAAATGTGTAGATGTTTTAATTTGGGCTAAGTTTTTAGACTATATGGTTTGGGGCAATATATATATATATATATATAGCTTGTTACTCCTAAAGATAACTAGCGAACACTACAGCTTATGAGCTGTTCTTAGGAGACTGCAACTTGTCCTCATTCTTCCATGTTCACCATTTGCATTATACAATAAGGGATAATTACTTAAATACCCTTTAGGTTTGGCCTAATTATAAAAACACTCTCTTTGATTTGAGAAATTATAATAACTGCTCATGTACATTATGATAATTAGACTCAATCGAAAGTGTAATAAATTGACTGTAACATTAAAAGTAGACCCCTTATTAATTTAACGACAAGAGATATCTACGTAATTAGGCCAAACTTCATATGATGTTGAGGCAATTATCCCTATACAAATGCTAAGAGTAAATCAAAGTTTCAGTAATATTTTAGGCAATGGCATCTGAAGAGATGACATAATAAATGCTTTTCCACCGAACTTGTGAAGTTAAACCCAAATCATAGTAAGAATTCTTATAATCTACCCTATACGTAAAAGCATCATATTATTTTTGGAGTGTGTTTACATGCAATATTCCAAAAATACCATTATTATGTGCTATTACACATTTAATTTAGGAATTCACTTACTTTGAAATCAACTATTACTTTGTCAACCACTGCTCATTTATAATCCAGTGCTATCACATTATAGCTCATAATTATTATGTTTATATATATATATATATATATATATTATATAAATTCATTTCTATCATATTTATCCCATAATAACACATGCATAAGTGTTAATGTTACTCTAATTAATTAATGCACAGACATCAAGTATACGGTAGTTAAGCTTAAAATTGTGTTCCAGTACAAATATGGGGAAATACTAATTTAACTAACTTAAAAAATTTCTTTATTAAACAACATAAACATATATTAAAATAAGCAGAAAGATAACAATATCCTCAACGCATATACGTATACTTTCATTTATTACAAAGTATTGTTACTAAGATTTCATAAATTCATATCATTTTTGTTAAAAAATTCAAGAACAAGAATTTAAGATAAAGCATCTTACAAGTTCTAAAAGAATCTTATCAAATATAAAAATTGATTTATAAATATTTAAAGTATGCTCGACCAATAAACTTGTTCATCTAATAATTTTTTTTTTTCCTTTTATATCAGGGATTTTCATCATGCTTGAGTTATAAGACCTCTTCAGATCCTTCAAGAAGTGTTCTTCCAGCCAGAGCAGCAATCAAAAGCATAGACAGAGTGAAAGGTCCTTTTGATCCCTCTGATATTCAATATATTGAGAAAGGGCTGACTTTTGATGAATTTAAGAGCCGCCTCCGCCAGCAAAATTAGATTATAATTATTTTTTTTTTATTTTTAATTATATATACATATATTTTGTAATTTTTTTTCCTTTTGTATTGTAAGCTTGAAATTGCATTAATCAAGAGCAGTTGCAATTTTAAGATTTTGATTTACTGGGGTCCCTTCAATCCCTATAATAAGTCCAAATATTTTTATTTTTAAGTGATATAGTTATTAAAACTCTATAGATATAAACTATGAAATGATTATCTCTATTGGGTGGTGAATTAGCATATCAAGGTATAAATTGTGCTAAAACAATTGATAGTATTCACATATTCAATAATACAGTAACACTATGAAAAAGATTAATAAAAATTACTAAAACACGTCTAAATTAATTAGAACATAAAATTTTAACTAACCAAAATGACCTTGAGTTTGGCAAATTAATTGAAAATACCTAACGAGCTCTAGTCTTGCTGGAGCGAAAAACAAAATTTGAAAGAGGAATGCGAGAAATATGAAGCTTCAATAAGTAATTTAGTCTGATATTGATCAAAGGAAAAAATAATGTATATATATAGTCAAATTGAAAGTCTTTTTAAATTTCAAATTGTAGTGTCAATTGATCATTCACATTCTAACCTTTCATATTCTAGATTGTCAATTGATCATTTACATTCCAAACCTATCATAGTGTAGAATCCTAAACTTTTATTTAGTAATTTGTTGCCAATTTGGTAGTTGAGTTCCACTCGCATATATATATATATATATACATGCGCACTCTCTCTCTCTCTCTCTCTCTAATCTAATATTTTAAGTATATTTTATTATATATATATATATATTAATTAAAAAATTCGTGGGCTCCTAGGAATCAATTTGCTAAGCCTTAATTCATCCCATTTAGCCCAACGATTCTCTTTGTCACTCTACCAAAATCGTGCCATCAATACTTCACTATCTTTTATCAAACCCTCCGAGAGCTTAAAACAGCTCATAGCATATGTATGAGTGGCTTCGACAACGGATTTAAAAATAACATTTCACTTTTCGATTTATTGACAAAAATTTAAGATAAACGTTCAACCTCCCCTAAGTACCCGTAAATTGAAATCCTATATCATCATTTTCTTCATAGGCTACAACGTCAATATGAGACTGACACATACTATGAAAGAAAACATAGTAACAAACATCTTTCTTTCAAAAAATACCAAGTCAATCCGATTGTCGCAAAGCTGACACAAATATTCCAAACATACCAAAGTATCATGAATTCTTTCCATTTTTCTCGAATTTAATTTGGTTTCAAAAAGAAAATGAAATGGGATGAAATCAATGGAGAAAATCTCCAATTTCCCAAGTTGTCATAAGAGTTTCCTAACCCTAGGCAGTTTCAACTTAGAAAAATTATTAGGTTTGACGGATTGCGCAAAAATTAACCATGTGCAATATTTTTCATGAGTTGTATTTCATTACAATATTTAAAATAATCAAAATTAAATGAAAATCGAAAAACGTACAAAGCATTAAAAAAAAAAAATGGTTAAACCAGAGATTGGTTTTCCCAATTGACTGGTTCATAACAATTTTCATAATAACTAGTCTTTTAATTCAAACAAGGCCGAAGACCTACCATTTTTTAGTCAAACCAAGGGTCAATTTCTAAAACATGGCCATGTGCCCATTTGGTGCAATGAGTCAGTAAGTGGGTGGGTAGTTGTCACAGGGGATTTATACTTAGACAAATTTTTAGCCTAAAATTTGCTCACTGTGTGACCTAGTCGTGTCAATGACTAGTCAGCTTTCGCAAAACCACCCAATGAATACTTAGAATTTTTATGAGTTTGAGAGAAATTAGCACACAGAAGCACAATATGTAAATAGGTATGATGAATTACGGGATAAACTCTTAACCTTATATTTTATTCCTCAATTTTAAGTACAAGAGGCCAAGGCCTTCACACAACACTCAAATTTTTCCTCTATGAAAACACATCTTTGAGTTGTGAGGTCCTTGGCCTTTTTATATGCACCAAAACGAGTCCTAATTCCATTAGGATTCAAGTACATAATAGACAAAACCCATAATTACAAGGAATATCAAAATCTATCAAAGATAGGACTCCTAAACTAATTTGTTCTCCCAACTTGCCTACATGTTGGAGAACTCTTGTCTCGCTAGAAGTCATCCGCAATTCATCTTTGATCAAGTTCAGCTACAAGCCTACTTTGCTGTCGATACAATCTGATCTTATTTCTTGTCCTTTGGCTTTCATCTTTTTCCACGTATGATGCCTATCAGTTCATTCCCAATATTGCCACTGTTCGCGTACATGTCTTACCCGATAGTGCCAATGTTATTATGTGCATCGCCCATCAACTTGCCTATACGTCGGCACGCTTCACAGGTGCCCACAAGCTTCCATTGCCATAATCCTTCGGTCAACCTTAATTTGACATGCCAATAATCAGCAACTTGATATTTGTGCCGCCAAAACGACACATATCGCTCGTTGACACGGGAACTCGCCGTGTCAAAGTTACCCGACGTCAAAAGAGGCTAACAGTAGCCAATATGGACGATTTATATAATTTTTACACTATTCTTCAAAGTACATTTTTAATGGATAATTAGAGTTATACCCTTGAGACTCGACATAATTACAGGTAGATCCCCTTGAGTTTGGAAAATTACATTTGCTTTCCCTCTCCTCAATAAATGTCTAACAAATAAGTCCAACCGTTAGGGACCATCTAATTTTATTTTTATGTAATACAAACTTTCTACATTTGCCATGCTTGCAAGGGGGTCTACTTGTAATTATGCCAAACTTTAGGGGATGCCACTGCAAGTATTTCTGAAATTTATTAAAAAACAATAACTTATTATAAATATAATTTTTATTACAATTTCTAATAAGCAATTTTTTACTAAATAATATTTAATATTATATCAAAAATAATATTATCAAAATTATTAGAAAAGTATTTTTGAATAAAGGATATTTATTTTTCAACAAAATTTTGATGTCATTTATTGAAAAGTTAATATTATTAATAATATATACAAATTGGATTTTTCAAAAAATTATTTATCAAAAAAATATATTTATTTTTTAATGACATGTTTCTATTATTTATTAAAATTTAATCTTTTTATGATACATAAAAAATTTTAAACATTCAAAATTATTATTTACTTCGTTTTGTTGAAAAATATTTATCAAAAAATAATATCTATTTTTGAATAATATATTGATTATCTAAATAACTAATGTTAAATAATACATTAAATAATATTAATTAAAAATATTTTTAGGGATAATTGCAGGTACAACCCATGAGGCTTTGCATTAGCGGTGGAGCTTGGACCCCACTCAAACGAGAGAGAGAGAGAGAGAGAGAGAGAGAGAGAGTTTCTTTATTATCTATTTAAAATTTAAAATTTATTGATTTTTCTCTACTAAAGATCCCACTAGAAAAATGAAAATTTTCAATATTGGGGGTCCAATAATAATGCATTCTTATTTCTTTTGATAATAAGAAGATCCCAAATTTTCGTTTTTTCAAAAATGAAGTAAAAGTATGACTATTTCTTCAAAATTTTTCGGCAATTAAAGAACAAAACTTAAAGGAAAAAAGAAACAAAAAAAGAAAAAAAATAAAAAAAAAATAAGCTAATAATTTTAATAATAAAGTAAAATAATTTTAATAATATTCCCATTTTTATTAAGTATATATTTTAGTCAAGAATTTCAGGATCACAATCCAATAATAATTTTCCAGAGAAGATTATGTCATTTGCAAAGTGTGAGAGAATCTTTTCTTTTCTTTTCTTTTCTTTTTTCTCTTCCTGCATATTTTGCAATACAAAAAGGCAAGGGAAAAATATCTTGAGAAATGAACCAAATAGGAATTGTGAGTTGGAGGATGCCAGGTGTGGCCATGAGCGAGATAGCGAGCCACCCACGGCCACCACCTTATAAAATATCTGCCTTTGAAAAGAAGCACGAGGACGTGGATTGTCCTCCCACCAAAATATCTTTCTTTAAATACTACAAAATATCTTCCATCCACATCACCTTTCCACCCCTCAATCTTGCACTTTATTACCCGAATACCCTTGTCCCCCTTAGTTGAAAATTTGAAATCCAACTTAACTTTTCTATTCCAAACCATATCCACTTGGTTCGGATTCTCTGTCCCTGTACGCATTCCGTCTCTTATTTTAATCGAACTATCTACATGAAAATAAATTAAATTTTTCCTTATAAAAATATTTAATTGTAAATACAATGCTATTTATGTATATTTACTATAATGTAATAAGAAATGAAATACATTCCTGAATAAAAATTCCAACATCAAACCAAATACTACCAAGGCGCAAAAAAAATATTTGTTCTGCCCATATCTATACTTTACATAAAGCATCAAAATTTTTTTTGTGCATTTTCGTATGATATCTCTAATGTGTCCTTTGCCCTTAACTCAATTTAAATCCATTTGGAAAACGCATTGACCAACCATGTGTTGATCCTCTTTCTAAATAAAGAATGAAAGAACGTAATAATCACTCATGACCTATTAAAAAATTATAGCCCATAGAGTATCCTTTTTATATCACTTAATCATGTATATGTATATATTAATTATAACGGATCAAGGTTGATGACTTTTTGGTGAAGTGACATCGACCTCCCTTTAAAATTTCTTTTAGACCTTAAGAGTAAGCCAGGGATCTAATACCTTATGCCTTAAGAGGAGGCCAACTTATTAATGGTATGCCTTAAGAGGAGGCCAACTTATTAACGGATGGATCGATTAGAATTCTCTATTCCAATATGGTATTTCATTTCTTATTTTATATTTTAAATACATATCAAGTGTACCAAGTCTTTTTTTTTATAAAAATATAAAGTTATAGATACCATACACTTGATGAGAATCCATATAATATAATAGGAGATGAAACATGAATTGAAATAGAGAATTCAGAATACAGATCAATAATACGTTACATATTAGTTTCCTTATAAGAATTTTTTATTATAAACGCAATATATCAAAATAGGAAATGACGTAAGTCTTAAAATGGAGAACCCCAAAAAAAACCATTGCAACAAAGACGTACAATAATGTTGTTTTGCTCAAATTGAGACAACAAATGACCTCCAGAGAAAGCACTCGCCGACCTTTTATAAGGAGAATTATATTCTTGCAGTTTGGTTCATCTCATAAATAGAAATTAGGAACGTCGCCTTTTGTTTACCTAACTGATTGGAATGATAAAAAGGAAAATTAACTACAGATTAAGGCATTTTCGACAAATGTTTGGTATTGCTTTTTTGTGATGAAATTTATTCTTGAAAAATTGAAACTAATTTTTCTAAAGAATATTTAAATGTTTAATCATTTTGAAAATATTATATCATTTAAAATTATAAATGGGCAGAGACATACATAAAGTTCGTAAGTTACAACCATAATAAGGTAACATTATCTAATTACTAGAGATCTGTTCATTTTCCGATTACATTACATTTTTAATATTTTTCAATAAACTTATTTCCAAGTGTACAATCTTAAATTATCATAAAATATCCTTACTTTCATTGGCTTCCCCACTTTGACTTAAATACGAATTTGATCATCAGCGATTTCTTGTCATGTAACTTTCAGCAGCTTATCGATCCAACCAAGTTTCACATGATCTTAATTGTGCACTTGACCAAACATTAATTATGAATATTACTCATCCATATATTTATATTCTATCAATTTTAAATATAAATACATAATTTCAATTATTACACTCCTATAAAAATAGTATTATGATAATATAGAAATTTGATACGACAACACTATTCATTCAAAAATAAAATAAAAAGACATTTAGCATATAATTTATCTTTTTGCGTAAATAAAACGAAGTAACACATTATGCTTCTCGCCATCAAAATATTCCTCATAAAATATTTTCGCAAAAAATCCTCATAAATCCCACTTAAATTAAGAAAGAGTTAAATCACATTGTGTTTGGATATAAGAAGTGAAAATGACACTATACTATGTGAACTATGGATCGTTTTGCATTTTACAACCTAATGAAAAAAAGTTTCACTTTATTATACAATATTTCTAAAAATTTGCACCATCCCATTTAAGAATGGTATAGTGTCATTTTCGTATATAAGAATGTAGATCTTATAAGCAAAAATATTTATATTATACTGACCACTTCGAATTTTAATAAAAAGACTAAAAGAAAAGCATTTTTTTTCACATTTCAAATGATATTACTCTATGTTAATTCTCCAACACTAGAGATAAATATTATTTAATTTAATTTTTCCAGTAATAATCTTCAATTCACAATAGTAATTCATATTATTCCCAAGATGGCTTAATAAACAAGATATTGACCCATACCATAAAGTTGTGCTACTGACCAACTCCCCTTGTAATGTTTTACTATACCATTTTCAATAATAATAATAATAATAATAATAATAATAATAATAATAATGTGGGCCAGTAATGTCATCATCATGAAAATAATGATGTCAGCTTAGAGCAAATTAATTATATCTCTACCCTCGTACTATTTAATAATCAGACCACTCGCCAACTCCTATGTTTCCCAGCGTACTTTTTCTATGTTTTAAATTTCCATATTTTCATGAGACTGGACGGCGGGAATGGGACCAACCACGACTAAAAATAGCATTTATTACTAAAAGCAAGCACTAAAATCTATGGCCGCCCATGGCTTCCTTCATATTCATCAATGGTTTTGAAATTTTTGTATATAAAATTTGTCGATTTTAATTATTGGCAAAATGAAAATTGAAACAAAGAGCAAAGTTGTCCTACCCCACGTAATTATTAATGGAATTAGCACCACAATTTTCTCTTTGTTTTTTTTTTTTAATCTAAAAGAATCTCTTTTTATAATCGATCAAGATGTAATGAGCTCGAGTATATTTTTCTATTGAATAGCAGCATGCTATTCTACTGAATTGTTAAGAAGGGAGTTTTGTAGCAATAAGGTTATGGGAGTGTTTGATTTTCACACTCAGAGTGTGTAGGCCAATTTTTTTTTTTTTTTTTTTGTCTGCTAAATAATAGAATTGTTTGATTCTTTATTGTATAGTAACTTTCAGAGTATTTTTCTTGTTAGGGATTGATATGATGTATTGATATAAGAGTTGGATATACTAATCGTCTTTCTAAAAGAATAACTTTCATCTGTCTAAAAGTTAACTTTTAAGTATTTATTTATTAGTTGTTGTACTTAATCTTCACTTCAGAATGTGGTTAATTTGTTAATGATATATTGATTATATTGATATAATGATTAAATATGCTCATCAGTTCTTTCAAGAAGAGAGAGGGAAGAAATTTAACATTAAAACACTTAATTATTAAGTTTTAGTTTCTCTAACAAATTGTTGAGTTTTGAGGACTTTATTTTAATTGGACACTATGTCGCATTTACTTTAAAAATGGGGAAATTTTGTGATAAATCATTTGGATTTTTAGTTGAAAAAGATTTGGGTGGGTGAGATTGGGTTAAAATGTGGGGGTTGTAATTGTTTTTCAATTTCAACCATGATTTCTATTTGATACTCAATAAATTAAAAGAGTGTTTGTACACTTCGGATTCTCTATTTTAATTCGTGTTTTATTTTCTATTTCATAATATGAGTACTTGTCAAGTGTATGATATCTATAACCCTATGATTTTGTAAGAAAAGATTCAGTATACTTTACATGTATTTAAAATACGGAATAGAAGATGAAACATAATTTTGAAATAGAGGATCCTAACCAATATTTATAAGAGTTGAAATTTTTAGTTTCCATATTTTTCGCTTAAAAAAATAGATTCTTACCGTTTTTCCTAATTGCTTCTATTTCATATAATAATTTAAAAGAAGATATAAATAGGGTAGAGGTTTGAAAAGTTCTTAGGATATGTTTTTAAAATTTTTATTTTTACTTTATAAGTTATAAATAATAATTTCTTGTCGTGGTTATTTTTATTAAAGACACTATTAATATATCTAATTTTTATACCAGTTCATTAAATTAGTAACATTTAAAGATCGATAACAAACAAGAAAATCTTCTAACAGAATTACTATAAAAATCTCAAAATAAAAGATAAATCAAGTACTGTTTGTTTGAATTTACTATTTTAAAAGGAAAATGATTTCATTCCCCACGTAATGCAAACAAATGTGGGTTGAATACAGCCAAGGATCCAACTTTACCAACATCACAAGCGAAATGGGTTGGCGCTACCTACTCCCCCCAAGGCAAAAAATTATTTTATATACATACATAATATTATATAATATCTAATTATAATTATAAATGTCTATATTTTTTATATATATATAATTCATAATTATATATTAAAATTATTATTAAATTAACATTTCACTAACAAGATAAATAAATAATTTATTTGATATTACTATAAAGATTGTCTTTCATTAAAACATGATCAAATATTATCTCACTGATTAGAATAGTTTTTACATCCTACGAAAACAAAAACAAATGTTACTTTACCTATCAAAATGTTTTCTACATACTATCCAAAATTTAAGCAAACACCCAACACATTTGACAGTTTAACTATCAATATACTATTTTCTCAAGACTTTTCCTAAAACATCACATAACATATCAAAATATTAGTATTTTTAGACAAAGGCCAAACCAAATTCTCACTTTAAATTTTATTAATTTTCTATATTTTTTCATTTAATGACACAATTTGTAGAACTAATCACTTTCAAAAAGCACAAGTCCATGCAAAATACCCCTAGAATCTAAAAGTCACATTAGAATTATTTTCCCATTGTACAAATGCAAAAAAATATTGTGTTAAAAATATAGAGATAATCAATCATAATTTTAGAAATAAATTCATTGAAAGCCAGCATTATAGAACTGGTAAATGCATTTTACCTCATGAAGAACGAAATAAGCAGAAAAACCCTTATGGAGAAACAATAGGCACTGAGATTCCTTATATTTTTAAGATGAAGTTTACTGTTTTTTCATAGATAATATTAAAAATATATCTTTTTTAAAAATATAAGTCAGCTTAGTGCCTATCATTTTTTAATAAGAGTGTTTTTTGTCCATTTTGCCCTTTACAAATGGCAAAATGCAATTAAATCCTTATAAAACTTACTAATTCTAAAGACCACTTATTATACTAAAATCATTTTATCTTTAGAATTAAGTTTCCAAAAGTTAGGAACTATCAAAAAAAATTTCATAGCCCGATTGAAAATTGACTAAAATGCAAGCCGGGTGGCCTTTTCGTAAATAACTGATCAAAATCGTCTAATTTCATAACCCACCTGGAAGATATTTGATATCTAAGTCTCCCTGTGAGCATCAACAGCATAATATATATAAAAATTTGTGAACATATAACTAAAATATACCTACACAAAAGAGATATGAGAATGGGGATGGAAGAAAGCGAAGAAGAAGAGCATCCGCAACACTTGTTCCGGAAGCGCCTCAAGTGCGACGATGGCGCGGAGGACATGGACGAAGACGACGACGAGGAAGTGGCTTCACTTGCGGCTGATCGATTGTTCTACTCACCGGCGGCGGTGCCGACTGCAATCGTGGTGTCGGATTCGATGGAACCAGATTTTCCGATCATATACGTCAACACAGTTTTCGAATTCTCCACAGGATTTCGTGCTGGCGAAGTCCTTGGTCGCAACTGGTAAATTCATTGTGTGCTTGGAAGTGTTTGTTTCTTAGATTTTTTTTCCCACGTATTTTTTGGGTTGAATTATGTGAATTTGTTTGGTTGTTTGGGAAGATTTGGATTTTGTGAATATGTTTAGAGAAACGGAGATGGAGCTGTGTAGTGGAGAATTGAAAATTTTCTTGCAGACTCTGATGTATCTGTTTGTGTTCTTTTTTTCTTTTTCTTTTTTTTTTTGGAGAAAAAATTTCCTCAAGATCTCTGCATAAGTTCGCTCTTTCTGTTCTTCCGATTTCCTGGATGGCATTTTGTCAAATTTTCAGGAAATCGTGGTGTTATTCTTTAATTTACTTGAGCTCCTTCGAAAGTGCGCAAGTGAAAAACTGTGAGACAAATCAAGCATTTTTAAGAGTTAGACTTATGTTGATTATGTGAATTTTTGAGGACTAATTCTGTGAAGTAGAATTTGCCCATCTATTATGGATTCACCATCCTATATGATACTATATGGCATCTACTATTGAGCTTTTCATACTGCGGAGTTGGCAGTTTCAGCTGGTTCAAAATAGAAAGATTCAGTAGTTTTTACTGTTTTTGCTGTTTTGTTTTCTGCTTCGTTGTGTTTTATGTTATCATATATCTATTGGTTTAGTACTATACCGTGGAATCACCTACACTACTTCTAAAGACTCATATCCTTGTCATGGGGTGTTACTTTCATTGCATCTGGTCCAAAGTCATCATTTTAGCTAATCCGGAATTTTGAATATCTTATCATTCTCCATATTTTCTTGTCTTTGAAACTTGAATTCTTGATGACATATGCAATTGAATTTATAGCCGCTTCCTGCAATTTAGAGACCCACGTGCGAAGCGAAGACATCCTTTGGTGGATCCTGTTGTCGTTTCTGAGATGAGAAGATGTCTTGAGGAAGGTATTGAGTTTCAAGGAGAGCTCCTTAACTTCAGAAAAGATGGTACCCCCTTAGTGAACAGGCTAAGACTTATGCCCATTCATGGTGATGATGGTATAGTAACACATGTTATAGGAATCCAAATATTTTCCGAGGCAAAACTAGACCTGAATAATGTATCATATCCAGTTTTCAAAGAAAGATGTCAGCAGCAAAGTGACAAGTCTGTTGAACCCTTTCAAGTGGGTGGACTTTTACTGCATAGCCAACAACAGGAAGTATGTGGGATTCTTCAGCTGTCTGATGAAGTAATAGCCCAAAATATTTTATCGCGCTTGACACCACGGGATGTTGCATCAATTGGGTCTGTCTGCAGAAGGATTCGGCAATTAACTAAGAATGAGCATGTAAGGAAAATGGTTTGTCAAAATGCATGGGGAAGAGATGTCACAGGTGCACTGGAATTGATGACTAAAAAGCTAGGATGGGGACGTTTGGCTAGAGAACTCACTACGCTAGAAGCAATTTGCTGGAAGAAGTTGACTGTTGGAGGTGCAGTAGAACCTTCACGTTGCAATTTTAGTGCATGTGCTGCAGGAAACCGATTGGTCTTGTTCGGAGGGGAAGGAGTCAATATGCAGCCAATGGATGACACGTTTGTCCTTAATCTTGATGCAGCAAACCCAGAGTGGCGTAGGGTGAGTGTTAAATCTTCTCCTCCCGGCCGTTGGGGCCATACGCTCTCTTGCCTAAATGGTTCCTGGTTGGTAGTCTTTGGTGGCTGTGGTAGACAAGGATTGCTCAATGATGTGTTTGTTCTTGACTTGGATGCTAAACAACCAACATGGAGAGAAGTCTCTGGCGGAACTCCCCCGTTGCCTAGATCTTGGCATAGTTCTTGTACTCTAGAGGGCTCTAAGTTAGTTGTCTCTGGTGGGTGCACAGATGCAGGAGTCCTTCTCAGCGATACGTTTTTATTGGATCTGAACATGGAGAAACCTATGTGGAAAGAGATTCCAACATCCTGGACTCCACCGTCTAGATTAGGACACTCACTTTCTGTCTATGGAAGGACAAAAATATTGATGTTTGGTGGCCTTGCAAAGACTGGACACTTACAATTGCGATCAGGGGAGGCATACACCATTGATCTGGAAAATGAAAGGCCACAGTGGAGGCAGCTGGAATGTGGTGCGCTGACTGGCGTCGGAAGTCAGAATGCTATCGTTCCACCACCAAGACTCGATCATGTTGCTGTAACAATGCCTTGTGGAAGGATAATCGTGTTTGGTGGATCAATTGCTGGACTGCATTCTCCTTCACAGCTTTTTTTGTTGGATCCTTCTGAAGATAAACCGTCCTGGAGGACTCTCAACGTCCCTGGGCAGCCACCAAAGTTCGCTTGGGGTCATAGTACATGCATTGTTGGGGGAACCAGAGTTTTGGTCCTCGGAGGACACACTGGCGAAGAATGGATTCTCAACGAATTGCACGAGTTGTGCTTAGCAAGCAGGCAGGATTCTGATCCATGATTTCATCATGTTCAAGGTAATCACTTTCATCAGTCGAATGTACTGTGTAAGATTTAATGTTGGCTTAACTTTTAAGGTTCATTTTGTAGGACTGGTATAGATTTGTACATACATCTTGGGGTGTGCTGTTTGTTTGTAATCTCTAGTTTCATTGAGGGCAGATTATTGTTGATACCCGAGTTTCAAGTTAAATTTAAGATATTGGTACTGTAAATTTCAAATTTTTTATTTATGTTGTGTAATATTGGCCTTGGGATTTCCTAGATTTCCTCTCTCTCTCTCTGTCTCTCTCTTAATGTAGCATCCAAATTTCTTGGTCTTGTGGATACCACGGTGAAATTTCATGCAGGATGGAGCAATGAATCCTTTTGGGTGTGCTTGTTATGATTTCCTAGAGAAATGCTATATTTTGCCCACTTGGATAACGGAGTAAAGAAACGGTATTGTCTGTATTGTGACTAGATTCTCCCGTGGTAAAATGACATAAATCTGCAGGTTATATGCGGGGTGGATGATTTCTTTTATTATTTATTTTAATTCTTTGGGGATGGATATTAAACTTATGACCTTTTTTTAAAAGAGCATTTTAACTAGAGGTGGATGTAATTTCGCTGAGGGGTTTTGGTCAATTGGATAGGTGATATTTTGCCCTTCATTTGAAGCGAGTTGAGCCTCGGCTAAAGCCTCAGCCTTTTCGAATTTGAGTCGAGTTAAATTAAGCTCGAGCTTTATTTCAAACTAATCTTAAACTATTTGTATTAACGAGCAAGCTGGCTCAACCAAATATATGTTTTTAATAATTTTTATACTAATTTATATATCTCAAATCCTAATATTATGTATTACAATAAGTGATAATATATATTATATTATTTTTTTTATAAAAGTAATTGAATTATGCATAATAATATATCAAATAAAAACTTCTGAGCTCTATTTTTCAGCTCGAGATTATAATATCATTTGAAAATTCAAGCTTAATTAAGTCAAGTTGACCTTAGGTTTTCTTTGAGTCGAGCTCATAATATTTTAAAAACCAAACCATGGTAGAACTAGTGATCCTACTGTTTATGGGCTTTAATCTGTTTGACTGGTTTAATCACTAGTTTGATCGGTATGATATTATAAATATATTTAATATGAATACATGTGCTACTACAAATAATATAAAAATTCAAAATAATAATAATAAAAAATTTTGGGCATATGGTGCAATGTCTGTCATGAGTTGTATTTCATCAAAATATTTAAAATACTAATTAAACAATTAAATTTAAGAAAACAATACAAAATTTAAGTGAAAAAATAAAAAATCAAAAAACGGTTACTCACATGAGTTTACATAGCAACTGCTTTTTTTTTTTTTTTTTCACCAGCTTGGAAAGCTCACCCGTTCTCGGTCAAACTGGTTGGTCCAAGCCAATTTTTAAAACATGGGGCTCGTCAAACTCGTCAGGTAAATTGCCTTTTTTTTTTTTTACCCCTTTGATATGCCTAATTAGCACATAACCTCTTATGAAAAAAATTTAGCTGATTGCACCATTGTGTTTAAAAAAAAAAAAAAAAATTACAATTGACCACTAAATTTAAGAAGTGATTTGCAGATACTCATACGGCAAGTATTATTGTGATTTAATCATTGATACGTCATTTTTACCCTTTCTTCTTAAGTTGTTTTAACTCTCGACAATCAAAATTTTTAAGTTAGGTGGTGATTTTAAGGTAAATGAGTTGTTTGTTTTGAGACATTGGGTAGAAATTCCCAAGATACCAGAGTTTATCAGATGTGATGATTCGAACAAATTGAGAGGAACTAAAAGTTGGTTCCGTTTACAATCGTGTCTGATTTGATTTTATGTGAGGGTAATTTCGTCTGAATTTAGTGGTTAATTACAATTTTTTTTGAAAACAAAGAGTTATAATCAACTATATTTTTCTTTTTCACAGCGGCATTGCCAATTAGATATATCACAAGAATAATAAATGCAATTTACCCAACTTGAGTCCAATACATATGTTGTGAGTTTATGCTCAACAATTTTCCCCAAATTCCGTTTGGCTCGGCTCGATTCAATTCCTAATTCGCTACACCTTACCCCAAACTGAAATTTTAGTGAAGGCATGTGGCTATAAAATAGGGGTGTAAGGTGAGCCGAGTCGGCTCGCGAAGCAAAAAAACTCGGCTCGATTTGAAGTTAATCGAGCTTGAGCCGAGCTTTATCGAGCTCGAGCTTGCCATCGAGCCGAGCTCGAGCTCTAATACACAGGCTCGAAGGCTCTCGAGCCTAGACTATTATATAAAAAAAATATTATATATAATATATTACATATAAAACATATATAATATATAAATATTTATATTAAAAATAAATATAAAAATATATATTAAAAACAAATATATAATATATTACATTAAAAATGTATTCTTAATATTTAATATAGTATATATTATATATATTAAAAAATATATAAAAAATGTATATTAATTTTTTTTTTTTTCAAACAAGCCTATCAGGCTCGATACGAGCTTGAGCTCGAGCTTGGATTTCCAGGCTAGATCAAGCTCGAGCTCAAGCCTGGAATTTTTGCCAAGCTCGACTCGAGCTCGGCTCGTTTACACCCCTACTATAAAACTGGCATTTTGGTGCCATACGCTTTGCTAAAGAACAATTTCTTCTTGTCCATGTTTTATTAATGAAGAAGTCCATTTTTTTCCCTCACCACCATTAAGAAACAAGATGGTTTTCTTAACAAGACATATGAATAATTGATACATAACACTTACATATTAAATCTCTATTATATTCAATTGAAAGGCCGCTTAGAGTGGAAGCCATTATGATGACTTTAAATTGAGCGGATGAAATATTTTTAAATTATTTTAGGAATGTAATATACACACAATGATAAATTTGGGATGGGAAGTTTCTTTACCCATATGTATTTATGTGTCTAGTTCATATATATCAAAAGCCAACAATGGGAAACTAACTAAATTCATGCACGTCCCATTCTAACCATCCCATTTATATACTAAGATAAGATTCTACCTTGGTTTAATTACTTAAATTGTAGAATACACCTAGCACAAATTTACCCCACAGAGAAATTGTAGATAACGTTTAGAGCGCATATATCACACAGCAATGGAGAGCTAAGCAATTCATGCAATTCCAATAAATAAGTATCCCAACTATGAGTAACTCTTCAATGCAGAAAATTTAAAAATTTTCACAGCCATCAGCACATAGCTTTGTGGCCTTATAATGTGCATCCTAACCAGGCAATTCCCACATTTCTTTTCTTATTGCCCCAATTGTAATTACAACATTCATGAATTTTTTCCTACCCGTTTTATCATGGACATCTCTTTCATTTTGTAATGACAATGATTTCCCTAAAACCTTTTCCGAACATTAACTCACTTTAGTATAGTCCGTGCTATCTTATGTGCACCAACATGTGCAAGTAAGCTACTACAGATAAGCTGCTGAACATCATGAATATTTATGGCATTAAATAAGCAGTTCAACCCACTTCTTCCAGATAAACGAGAATAAGAGAATGTACGCACAAATCCATTCACATGTCAGTAGGAAGACAGATATTATCCTAGGAAAAAAAAAAAAAAAAAAAGGAAAGAGAGAGAAAAAAAGAGAGAAGAAGAAGAATAGCAGCAAAAAGCTGCAAACAAAATTCCTGTCAGATTAGCTATAAGCCAATTACACTTGGTAAAGATCATAGTCAGAAAATGAAATCAGATGTCCTCTTGATATAATGAATAATGCAGAAAAAGGAAGAAAGGTCATCCAAAGTATAGAAATTTGGAAACCGGAAGCTCTTCCAAAGGCATCTTAAATGCAAAAAGACCATGCCGCCAAAGTAAGACAGAGATATGTACCATGAAAATTTCGTTCACGATTAAAATTCCTCATCACTTCCATGCAACTGAGTCGATTTCGTCACGAGCTGACTTGTACAGTTCAAGCCTCTTCGCTAGAGTCTCCCTCTTTGCCATTAACGATGGATCTTCATCCAACATTTTACCAAGTTGCTCTTTCTACAGACACAATACAAAAGGATAAATGAGCTTCTCAACGTCATTTCATTTGCAAAAACCATTCTCCCTCTGAAACAAGATTAAACATAACAAAATTTTTGTTGATAATAAATAAGGTTAAGACGAAATACCTCCCTTCTTCCAATTTGAGCATAGAAATTATTTAGCAGTGATCTTTTAGCCTCTCGAACTTGACAATGTACAACAGCCTTCGGAATAGTATTCTTCATGGTATCACAAACCATATTAACGTACGCAGCCACATTGGTACCTGTTATCAAGCAGCACGTGTTGGACCAACTATATTTTCTGTATCATAAGCAACTGAAGTAGCGACAGAATGCACCCCACTGAACTGAAATGTTAAGATATGCTAATGCAAAATGCACAAGCACGTGCTTCAACATGTGATCTCAAAAATTTTAAGTGGCCTAGTAAAGTAAACCAACAATGAATTTCCTGGTAATATGTCATTTAAGTGGGATGAACAGAAATGCTTTGGATACTCATCCATGATACATAAGCAACCATGTAACAGCATACCAATTCTTCTTAGATGATTGTCGGTGTAGCGATCTGCATTTGGACCCGATGAATTTGTGGTTTTCTCTGGTTCTGCATTAAGTTTCCTGAAAAACTCTACTGTTAGGTATGAAGACTCCATTTCAACCAATCGTAAAACTGTCTTGCGACTTTCATCACGAAATTTTTCCAGTGCTTCATTTGCAGCTGCTGCTATATCAGATTGAAGCGTTGGGAATCGTTTCAATTCCTACGTGGCCAATTCATTTAAAATAAAGGAAGAAATCACAATCTATTGCAAACTCGTATGCAGATATTAGTTTAAAGAATATGAACAACAATAGGCCACTGTGATGTGACCTTCAATTCTCAATGGAAGAAAAAACTATTTTGAGGTAATGATCTAGGTAGTGTCATTCAAGAAGTGGATTCTACATGCTTAGATGTGACTAGTTTGATTATTACATGTCAAGAAAACCTCTGACGATCTTTTGGACCAGAATGTCTGATATTTCTGAACTTGGTAGAAAAATACGTCTTTTGTAAATATCATGGCAATATCAAATAATGAGAAAAGAGCTTGAGCACTTCTCTATCGTTTAGTGAAGAAACGTAACACATCAAGAAATCACGAAGATCACTGCAATTAACAGCAAGCCTTGGTAAAAATTATACAGATGAGAACAGGAGAACTGGAACGGCTATGCTTCGGTATATTTCAGTTCTGTACTGCAGATGTCACAGAACTCAAACATGAAACTAAGCCAAACTAGACATCCCACCATGTCCAGTTCTGCTAAATCACATAGTTGAAAACCAGCAATAATGTGACTTTTCAAGCCCTGTGATATCAAAAGCACATTACCCCTCAACTCCCACCACCCCCAACCTCACCCCTGACCCAAGGTGCAATACATTAATTGTGTAAGAAAACCATGTTCATAATATTGGAAACCAAAATTCAAATGACTGCTAATAGTTGTAAATAATGGAAATCAATGAGGCAATTATAAGTGGGATGCTTAGTTGCATAAAATGGAATATTTATTTATACTGATATTGCCATGATACTTCCAAGTATAGAAGCCCCTTGACAGATGTTTCCTACCAAAAAGTGCTGCCAGGTTCACATACATCTGAAAATCCTGAATCATTTATTCTTAAGATAACAACATCCAACCATTTAAGTTAGTTCCTAAGAGAGTCACTTCATATTAATGAAAAGACAGAGCCACCCTTTTTCTAACATTTAATTTTTGGTACCAAATTTTATGTCCCCAAAAAAAGGCTACCGTCCGAAGCTCATCCTTCTTGCTCACTAATATATCACATTATTTCTTATTCTTACATGTTCCCATTCCTGAAGGATCCATAGCCCAGCAAACTATGGGTGGACAACAAAATTCTACCATTGAAATATGCCCAAAACAAAAGGTTGTAAAAGCCACAAATCTCACCACACTTGTTACCACATAATGATGTGATTGGGCACCTAAATATAGGGGGTGAATCCAGGAATAACTATCCATTGTTGATTTTAAGCATAACTTTACTGCAAAACCCATGCATTCTTGTTGTGGATTGCATAACAAAAATGTACACAAAAGTTGGAGAATCCCTAATTTAACCTTTTATTGATACTTGTCCTAAATCATGGATTCTTAAGACAACATCTCATCCAACCATTAAAGTTGGTTCCTGAAAGGTAATTTATTATTAACGAAAATAAACTACTATTTTTCTACCATTTGATTTTCAAAGTACAAAAAATTTATACGTCGCAAAAGATACTCTACCTTCAAAAGGTCATCTTTGTTGGTGACCAATACGTCTTACTACTACATGTTGCCATTCCCCAGGGATCCATAGCACAGAAAACTATGAAAGTGGCCAACAAAAAACCGCCCTTGACATATGCCCAAAACAAACCATTGTAAAAGCCGCAAATCTTACTGGCTATCATATAATGATGTAAATGGGTAACCAAATTCAGGGTGAATCCAAGAAGAAAAATCCATTGTTGGTTTAAACTTCAGACACACCTTTATGGAAAACCCCATGAATTCTCTGTGTAGGTTGCATAAATAACATGTACAAGCAGCTAAGTTGGAGAGTCCCCAATTTTGCCTTTTATTGATTCTTGTCCTCATGATTCTTTTTAATTTTCTCAAAAGAAAGATTCCTTCTTGTAATTCCTACTTTTGAATTCAAATCCTCCACTTCTCTTCCTTTGTAAACACCTGCTAGAATATCTCCACTCCTCCTTGATCTTCTAGTCTTTATCACGGGGCACTACAACAACTTAATTGAAAGATGACTATAGATGAGAAGATGCCTACCTTAGTCTCTCAAGGAATGAGGGAGCTATTTACTAGTCCTAATACTGATATTGTTACTTCTTTATTCTCAAAGATATCGAACTGATGGGACTATTGATCCCTACAAGGCCAGTCTAGTTGCCCAAGGTTTCGCTCAGACCCCTTTGCCTACCTTGAAACATTTCTTAGCCTTGCTCATTTCAGCTCCATTCAAGTGCTATTTTCCTTGGCTGTGAACTGGATT
Organism: Handroanthus guayacan; assembly: GCA_014898755.1. Taxonomy (NCBI): domain Eukaryota; kingdom Viridiplantae; phylum Streptophyta; class Magnoliopsida; order Lamiales; family Bignoniaceae; genus Handroanthus; species Handroanthus guayacan. Next base: position 764,267 of record JACFYI010003776.1, read on the forward strand.
GGCCTATGTATCAAATGAATGTGAAAAGATACCTTCTCATATGGTGATTTGCATGATACTGTTGTCACCAAGGGTATATTGCTCAAGAAGACAGGTGGAATATGGTGTGTTTCACAATCTTTTATATATAAGTGAACCTCACTGGCTCGGCCTTTTCCTCTATTTATTATGTAGAAGCAATCCAAAAGAAATGCTCTAAGGCACAAGCGAGCTGATGATATTCTTATTTGATAATTAAACACGTGGGTATCAGTTATAATGAGATATTGACGGCTACAGCTTGCTTCTGCTATAACCACAATGCTCTCGAGGAAGGTAACTCCTCCGTATTTGCTAACGTGTCAAGAGTGGATTAGCGATTCACTTAATCTAGCACAATAATAGCGATAAGCATTTAGTCATCCAGAAATCGTTATAGCTTAATCCATTGATTCACCTTCAAAACCTCAATTCTTTTTCATTTTCTACAAGATAACTTAGTATGCTTTATGTCGCTCGCATGTATAACTGGATTAAGAATACCAGCTTGAATGAACCAGGTGAAGTTTACATATTCACCAATCAAAAAAGATCAAAAAGCCCTCAAATCTAAAACCTAATTTTAGAAAAATCGAAGAACTTATTTAATCAAATATCTGAGAAGTTCCAGCTGACCTTCAAAAGTTTAGTTTAAATCTTCCCTGTATAACATAATTAACTTGCCATTTTTAAACCCCGTAATTGCACATCACAAAATACGCTGATGCACATCAAAGCATTAATCTTCAGCAAACAATGACCTAAGTCAAAATTGTTTACCTCAGTTGCTGCAATAGACTTTCTCACTAGTTCTTTGAGAATGAAGTGTACCTGGAAAGAACATTAAAATTTGAGAGTTAATTTTAGTTTCGTCGATAAAAGTCACGACACAATCATACCCAGCATGTAAATTTGTTTAATCAGGGAAAACCATATATTTCAAACGTAAAACTGACAAGCTTCCGTGCAGATTCTATCCAAAAGGTGTCTCATCTGAAATTGTGGTTAGTAACACTTTTATCAAAAAATACACAAAAAAGCAACCTTTTCAGCTAAATAATATCAGAAATATGTTGTTTTTTCCAATGTTATTGTTCATGCATTTACTGGAAACGAAGCTACGATTTAAATAAAACCAAGCTCGTGTGGAGCATGAATGGACTGATGAGAGATCCATTTGGTTCTTTTGATGTCAGAATCAAATCATTTTAGTCACAACTGAAACATAGCTGCTTGCTTGCTCAAATAAATTGTTTTCTACTTGGTTATTCAGATCTCATGGTATACTTATTTCCAGATGGATATGGTCTCACTTCAACTTTTCATCATAAGTTATACGCTTTATAGTTTAGGAGCCAGTAATTTTAATTGGTCACATGTGTATTTAGTTTCAGATTGCATATAACAATCGGGTTTTAGTTTTGTTTTTTTCCTTCTTCATCCTGTATCCTGAGGGGTTTAGCGCAAGCTAGCTTTCTGCAGTGCTTCTAGTCCCAAGTGATGTAGGAATCTCCAGCCTATAGATCTTCAATTCAACAGTTCAAGCAAAGTATTTACGTTCTGCTTCAGTCAGTCGGCAAAAACTGTTTTCAGGAACATCTTCTACCAATATGGCCATTGAAAAAGTCCATACTTCTTCTAGATGCCTTGAGTCAAACACGATTCACAAATGTTTCCCATAAGTTCTATGTGAGGCAGGGATCTAAAAATACAACAAACATTCAGCTCGACTAACGGAAATTTTCATGTGAAGGATCAAACATATTCTTCATTGCATGGAACATCATTGACTGACCAGTGGGCTAAAATCCAAGTACTTGCCTAGGCAATTATAGTTTTAATCGACAGAAATGTTACAAGCTATTTCTAAATAACCAGTTTTCATGTAGAGGCTAAAGAGTCTAGCTCCCCTAGTTACCTTATCTGTCCTAAACCATCAAAAGATGGCTAACAAACTCATGTCAAGGACAATCTAGAAGCTTGCTCTCAGTAGCAAGGTGTTTTACCTAAAGCTCTGCTTCAAATCTCACTTTCCAGGAGTATGTAGACCTCCATGTTTAATCAATCGAAGAGAAGATAATATTCCAAAAACTAAAACAAGATCGAGAATTCTCAAATATCTGAGTCTGAGCTAAGTTTCAAACTGCTAATATCTATTACATTCCTAAACAATTTTGTAAAACAGTAGAGATCTGATGTTCCATCCTCCCCCAAAATTCCAGCATAATCCGAACATAATAACCATGTCCATTTAAATATTTAATGAAAGTTTGTAATAAAGCAACCTTATCGAAATACATGAAGCTATTGCTGAAGCATTCAGCACATGACCCCAACAAAGATTTGACAACATATAAACTAAACCACATACATGATAAATGGGTTGGCAAGAGAAAGAACCGTGTCTGCAGTGAAATACTATAAACAAAAGTATTTCGGAGTTTCAAAGGTGGCACTGAGGAGGTATTGACAAGATGATTTCCTTTCCTACTGATTTGAGACAGAAAAGACAGTATATATATACAATCTAAGTGTGTATGCGTAAGCAAGTTGAAGGCAGTCTGATTAAAGTTTCTTAAGATAGTGAAGACATTACCGCATCAACTGAAGCTTCAGCAGGCCCCTTGAAATAGCCAAGTGATCCATCAATCAATCTTCTGTATCCTTGTTCAGGAGCAATCAAGTGGGGCTGATATCCATCCGCTTCAGAAATAACTTTTCTAACATTGCTTTGTGAGAGATGACGATCAAATGGAAGCTTCTTGAGAGCGGCTGGTAGTTGATGCTCAAAGACTCCAAATATCTTATCTCCACCTGGCCTCCTATGAAACTTAACTTGTTATCTCATAAATGTTCAAAATGAGACATAAGAAAAATTGTAATGAAGCCATTATAAAAACTTGTGAATAAAGCAACGTTTATTTCCAAGAAAGCTATTTCCGTATTGAGTAATCTCTTACAGACTTCACGGTCCAATACTACTAGTTTCAACAAATTTCAGACAAATAATCGACTTATAATGATGAATCATTTACTAGTTATGTCACACCGTAAGTGAGTGGCTTGGCAGACGCAAAAGTTGCAAGAAAACCCACCGTGTGCAACTTGAAATTGAGCTATGAACAACTTGTTCGAAAGGGATATTCAATAGTTGCACATAAATTTTTTAGCCAAAACTTATAAGATGGTGACATGTTTCATTCTTAGCCCATGTGGGATGGAGTACCGCAGTCACCCCCATCTAGAACGCGACACCCTAATGGCATAACACAATCCATGATCGGCCACTAGACCTTGAGATTCTAGAGGTGGCTTCTACGGGATCAAAAAGTAGCTCCCATGTATGTAGCACTTTATCCCACATGTTCATGGCACCTTGCTCCTTTCGACAGGTGATCCGCTTTGATACCATTTGTCATGCTCCATATGCAAGGGCCTAGCGAATGCGTGAGTAGCATTGAAAAGTCACCATATGCAACTTGAAATTGAGTTATAAAAAACTTCCTCAAAAGGAATATTCAATGGTTGAACATGAATTGTTTGGCCTAAGCTAATAAGATGATGACATTTTTATTATTTATCCTATGTAAGACGGGGTATCATAAATTATATCTCTAAATTGATGGAAAGGACGACACCTAGCTACCTATAACATTCCACACACAATGCTAAAATTCTTTTACCTCGCCAACTACATGGAGTGCGACATAAAAATTAAATTACATAGTCGGTACTTGACAGAAGCAGCAAACAATCTGTCGAAAGTTACATAAATAGTTCCCCATCGGTCACCAACTACCTCAATGGAGCCATTGAAAATGTCAAACAAGTCTAACCTGATTCTATGGAGTACTAGGTTTCAAGAGTGCTCTACTATTAATGGAAATGGACTTTGGCCTAGTTCAATCCTGAAGTGAGCTTGTGAAGTGAAAATTGTTCTAAACCGTATAAGGGTCCCACAACCCAGACATTTTACCGATATGGAATTCTAACGCACTCTCATACGCCTAGGGCTAGACATCTGGAGTGTGGAGTAACATGAAACGGGCAGCATAACAACACTGGATAGCCTAACTTCAGGAATGGGCTTGGCTTTGATATCATATTGAAGATGGACCTTAGGCCTAACTCAACTCCAAAGACCAGCTTATGAGGTGAGAATAGTCCAAGACCGTATAAGAAGACCACAAGCCATACACTTTACCAATGTGGGATTCTAGCAATTAAACCACTTTTGGTTTCTGTTCTCGGGTACGAAACATCTTCTAGTCAAATACATACTACTCTCCGTGCAATTAGATATTACCCCATGCATCAGGTCCTAGTTTCAAATGTTAAGAGTATCTAGATACATCATAAGTGTAAAATTGATGTCCCATGAACAAACCTGAATCCTTGCCCATGGAGTACCCAAGTAATAAATCTTACTATATCCCACAAGTGATAGCAGAGGTTTATGGCCCTATTGTTTCATCTTGACCAAATAAACTAACAAGTTGAACTAATGAACACCTCTACAGTGGCTGCGCTGCATATCACATCAAAGGAAAAGGTCCCAGTGAAGAACATTTCATAAGTCCTGTGAAAATCAGTCTACAAGAAAATGAAATGAGCAAAACCATGGAGACCTTGTGATGCAGAAGATTAATGCCTCAGGTAAGAGGTGTATGAAGTTGTAATGGTCATCATATCTACTTCCTGATACAGTTTTCATAGCTTGTTGATAGATTCTTTTGTCATGACATATTTACATATTATTCCAATTCTTTTTCTTTTTCTTTTTCTTTTTTTTCCCCCCTCCGGATGAAGTCAGAACAGTAAAATATTTGCCGGCTAGAAACAAAATATTGTTTGACCAAAACATATTATTTATATATGCATATAAGAAACATCGAGCAAATATTGAGCATTACCCTCCATCCAGATGTTCCTTGAAAACACGATCAAATGCACGGCACATTTCCAAAATGGTGTATAATTGCGCCTGCGTATCAAGATAAAACACTTCACTTGAAAATTATTTTACAAACAACTAAAATTGACTAATATTAGTTTCATCTCAGTCCTGCTATTACCCCTCCATCTACAGCAATCGGCCTGCCAATGCGGTCCAACTCTGCATTGAGCTCATCAATATTCCTATTTATTAAGGCAATAATGCTAGGAATTCGCTGCCTGATGACCTTCTCCAGATGCTAATTATGTCGAAGGAAGACAAATAGTCATAAAATGTTTCACTTAGTCAAAAACTAATTCAGAAAAACCATCTAACTGAAAAGTATACTCATCCATCTAATGGTGGGTTTACATACCTGAGACAGAAGTTTTGCCAGGTACTCTGAACCCATTTTATGAGCCAGGTGTCCATACTCTGGGCTGGTTTCAAAGTATTCCCTCTCCTTCTGACGAGCAGAAATCATGTTAACATTTTTGTTGATATCAGCTTGTGAACGGTTCACTATTCCAACCCATGGATGCTGGAGCCTGTATGCTCTACCCTCAAGTACCTTAAGGAGACATAGAATTAAAGTAAATAAAATAGCTGTTGAGTGGAAGCTGGTAGAGAAAATCAATTATTGTATGATTTCAATAGAGTATCTTGCATCCTTCAGGAATAACAAAAATAACTCATACATCAAGTGCATTGGTTCCTTTGTCCATCAAATCAAGTTTAGTCAGCACTCCAAATGTCCTTTCACCTAAAATTGAAAGAAACACAAATTCATCTTCAGTTTTCCTTCTCAATTGATTCTTAAGAGACACAGAACAGATGCATTCACAGACACACATGCACAAACAAACAGAGGTAGAAGTAACTAGCCACTATTAAGTGTTACCTGTAGGATCAACTTCTCTTGCAAGCTTTATAGCATCAGAAGTTGCTATATCTTGATTGGCAGGAGAGATAGCCAAAATAATGCAATTTGGCTGCGGAGAGAAAGTTGAAAGAAGAAAAGAAAAGGGAGACGGAAAAGTTTCAGTTGCTGACAAGTACCCATCTAGGATGTTGATCCTTAAAAGATCAAGCAAAATATAATGGGGCCATACCCATTAAGCAAGGTAAATCCCCTCTTTATAAACAAAATCCAACAGAAAACATAGATCACAGGTTTTTTCCTGAAAGCACTGAGGGAGAAACAAAATACTAAAACTCAACACCCCTCTTAAATCTTAACAAACCTAGCCCCTTATATATTTCAGTTAGGTCACCAATATGGATTAAGCTCTCTCCGTAACTCAGGCCACCAAAACAAACTAAAGAACTAATGGCAAATGATAGGGCTTGAATTTAGAAACAGAAGGCAATTTTCCCAGGACATGTACAGAAAGTAAAATACTTGGACTTTGAAACCATGTTGTCTGGTCCTTTCAAGTGCCACTCAATTCCTGCTTTCTGAATTGAGTATATTATCATCTCTCAACTGGAAACAAATGAAAATGCTGGTAGGGTTCAGAATCTTCATTTTCTTAAATTGAGATGTTATATGTCTTTGGTACTGTAACCAGCAACAAAGAGCTCACTGTTGGATTCCTGTTTTTATTGAATCCTTTAAAAGGAAGCCTAGTAACTGGGATCTCTGGCTGAGAGGTAAGGTACTCCACAGTTTGGCCATTGCAATTCTAAAATGGAGTCAAGGAAGAGCAATAATAGTCAAAATGAACAACTGAATCAGAAAAAGTAACAAGTACAACATTCTAAGCTCAAAATATTGATGTTAAAATTAAAAGTATAGTTTTACCTTCTCAACATAAGACCGGACCATCATTTCAATATCTTCAACGATACTATCTGGCTGTCCCTCTGGGAGAGTGAAACATTTGTAAGCATTATTAGTCTATCATACAATTACAAGAAAAATGCGCTCAAACGAGTTAATTTTCCTTTAGTATATCTATATAGAAAAGGTAAGGGTTTGGTATTCACCTACAGCTACCTTTGTCAACCCAGGAAGATCAATGACCGTTAAGTTCACGACTGAAAAAAAAAATACATATATATAAACTAGTTTGAAGATCAATGACTGTTAAATTCACGACCTCAAGAAAAAATACATATATATAAACTAGATAATCAAACGAAAATGAGATTCAGGAAGGTATGAGTGTGAAAGAGAATAAAGACAGTAATGGCACATCAAATTACTTAAAAAAGATAACCAAACCAAGCTAAAACCTAAACTATCATAATCAGATAAAATTCAGTGAATTATTCTATTCTGCCCAAAACTCTACTGTAAAAACCTTGAGGTATCTTTTAAATAGGCTTAAAGCATAATTAAAGTGTATTTTAAATAGGCTCAAAGCATAATCAAAAAGAGACATGATGGAGTATCTTCTAATTATTCTCATAGTGTTCAATCATGTTATAAGTCTGAGGTCTTTTGCTAGCATCAATGATATATAGACTGGCATTAGCCTAGAATGATCCCCAGCACACACAAAGAGAAATAAACCATCCAACAAAAGATTTTGTGCATTAAATTTGTGATTATTTAATAACATAACTCCCACAATTATTCACGTCTTTATCACGTTTGACATGAAGAATAAACCATCATTCAGAGAACTCAATGATATCATATACATCTTGTTTCCCACATAACAATCATCATAACTTTTTGGCGAACACCATTTAAAGTTAAAGGTCATATAACAGTTATAATCCTCCATATCTGACAATGTGAGTGATAACTCAAAAGAAATAACATGTCAATCAAGACTAGGAAAACCAGAAAGGGAAGGGGAGGGGGGTGGGCGGGCGCGGCGCAGAAAGCACTGGGATA
>JACFYI010003776.1:775424-800935 GCA_014898755.1 Handroanthus guayacan
CTTCCTTAAGAGTCGTAATTATGTACACATTTGCATCACAGAAAAACTCAAAGTAAATACTGCATTCAGAAATATACTTATGAAAATTCACAATAACATTACATTTGATATTCGGAGCTACGACTAGTAGCGAAATAAATATCATCGACTCTTCACCTTTTAATTCTTCATTCAACACTACAACTCAAAATGCTAATCAACAAGCATTATAGCTGATATTACACGACCGTGATAGAATCATAAAGTCTTTATTGTCCCACAGTTCAGGAAAAATCAGAATGCTGATTGGTGTGCAGCGATGCACACAATAAATCTCTATCAAAGGCAACATATGAGGGACAGAAAATGAATAAACCAATAAATAAATAAATAAATTACCGGATCCCCGAGGAAGAAAATCTCTCCCAACGACGCTCTCAAGGACCGACGATTTACCAGAACTCTATATCAATTTCAAAATGCATAAAATAATGAGATTATTTTAAACAACAAATCACATATTATGTGAGGGAAAATGAGAAAATATATGTGTGACCTGGCCTCCAACAACGGCGACGGAGGGAAGGGCTTCCCAAAGGGACATGCCTTCGCCGCCATGATCGCCTAACACAGTACACGCCCTTTGAATTCTGTTCACTAATCCGATCAAGCTTTCCATTGTCGCCATTTTTGGAGATGTGAAAAATGCAGTGAATGTGGAGAAGATGAGATTGGATCTGTGATCGAGTATTTGGTGAGGGTAATGGATCTCTGTGTGAGAGAGGAAACGAGAAAAACGGTCGACGACGTGGGAATTGCTCGCAACGTGCTACCAAACTCTATTTATTTCTCTATCAATCTCAAAATTATACCTATATACTCAAAAAATTATTATTTTAATTAATAGTTAAAAAATCATATTAATTTTTGGCAATTTTAATATCATGATAAATTTTATATATAATCTATATTTATTATGTTTTCATGTGATATTCTTAAAATAACCCTTATCATTATCTATCTAATTCTTGTAAATTAATGAATATAAAAAGTAATTGTCATCACAACTTACCTTATATGACAAGCATGGACAATTTACTCATGACCCATTTAACTACTTTATAATTATATCCTAAAATTTTATTATATATAAGTCGATTATGTTTTATAATTTTATAACCTGTAGTTATTATAAGCATCGGACGAATTTAATATATTTTCATGTTATATTTGTAATTCTTATTATTATTTATATAATCCTCATATGTTTTAATTAATATAGAAAGTAATTGTCATGGCAACTTACCCTACATAACAACCATGACAATTTATTCATAACCCACTAACTGCTTTATAATTATATTATGTAATTTTCATTATATATATTATATCGATATTGTCTCATAATCATGCATGACATATGCTATATATTAATTATATCTATACTTTACATTGTATACATAAAGCATAGGACTCTTACCACCTTCATTTACTTTTATGAATGTGATATGTGATAGATAAAATGTGTGATTAAATGTGGGATGTGATTCTTTTATAGTATTAATATTGTGTTTACTTTGAAGGATTATTTGAAGGATATGATTATGAAAGTAAATTTCCATCCATGCCCTCTTAATAATTTTATTACTTATAATGTTAATTCATAATTAAATAAGCAAATTTCTACAATTACATAAAAAGGATATTAATCACAAGATATTCTTATTAATTGCATATTTACATAAAATAGAAAATTTTATTAGTCATATAAAATCCCATAATTAAAAGGATATACTTAATTCCATTACATAAATAGAAAATTTTATCAAATAAATTAAAATATAAAATTTTATTAATTATGATGTTAATTCGATAATACATAAATAAAACTATAAAAGTTCCATGATTACATAACAAGGATATTAGTTACAAGGTCAAAAGTTAATGCCATAATTATATAAAACAGAAAACTTTATTAATTTTATGAATGTGATATGTGATAGATAAAATGTGTGATTAAATATGGGATGTGATTCTTTTATAGTATTAATATTGTGTTTACTTTGAAGGATTATTTGAAGGATATGATTATAAAAGTAAATTTCCATACATACCCTCTTAATAATTCTATTACTTATAATGTTAATTCATAATTAAATAAGAAAATTTCTACAATTACATAAAAGGATATTAATTACAAGATCAAAATTCTTATTAATTGCATATTTACATAAAATAGAAAATTTTATTAGTCATATAAAATTCCATAATTAAAAGGATATACTTAATTCCATTACACACATAGAAAATTTTATCAAATAAATTAAAATATAAAATTTTATTAATTATAATGTTAATTCGATAATTACATAAATAAAACAATAAAAGTTCCATGATTACATAACAAGGATATTAGTTACAAGGTCAAAAATTATTGCCATAATTATATAAAACAGAAAACTTTATTAATTTTATAGCATTTCATTGTTAAGTATAATGTTTAATATTAATTGTAATTACATACAGTAGAAAATTTTAATAATTATATGAATTCCATTATTTTATGAAGTTAATTTTAATGTGCAATAAAAATCTATGAACCATTTTGGTCATAAACAAGACGAAGTGAAAAGTGGAGTTTGGGTTGATAGCCTAATCAGAGGCGGATTCAGGATTTTCACTAATTGGGATTAAAATATTAATAAAAATTAAATTTAAAAAATTCTAATATTTATTATAGAAAATAAAGTTTCAATATACTAGGCGAATTGTCCTCATTAGATTTCATATTTTGAAATGTCATTATAATATTATCATTTGATTTATCACAAGATTCATCAATAAGTATACTAAATAAATCATCATTTAAATCATCTATAATAACCTTAGTTGTTTCTATAGCACATCCATGTATAATTTCTTTTGGTATTTTTAAACAAGCAAACTAATCATTTTGGTATTTTTCTCAATATCATAGCAATAACTTTTTCACAAATTCCTGTAAGTATCTTAAAAGTTCAAGAAGGTTACATTTTTCTTAAGAAGAAAATCACATTTATTCGATAATAATATATCTTCATTTAACGTTGAAATGTCATTCTTTGACACCCCACCCCCCCAAAAAGAAATCTCATTTAATAATTTTTAACTAACGATTCAAACTTTTAATCAAATGCCGCGATCATTAATTACAAAAAGGTAATGGCAAGTTAGCAATCAAAATATTGATATAAAAAGTAAGTCACTAAACAATTATTTTAACATTATCTTAATTATTCATAATTTTTACAATTTCTAATTTATTAAAAGCTTTAGCATATATATAACAATTAATTAATAAAAATTAAGAATAAAAATAGATATCAAATCACTTATATTATGTTTTTTTGAAGCTTTAATCTTCTTTTTAAAACGAAGTGGAATAGATACATACAAATGAAATAGAAAATTATTTAAAATAAAGAAAAGTAGAAGTTTCGCTATTTTTTTAAAAAGAAAAAAGAGGAAAAAAAAACAAAGAAAAGAAAGAAATAAGAAGAAGGGAAAAAAAGAAAAAAGAAAAAGAAAAGAAAGAAATTAGAAGGGGAAAAGGGGGGGGGAAAAAAAGAAAGAAAGAAATAAGAGGAAGTAAACAACACCGAACTTCCACGATTGGATCGAAGCTGCAACCTTAGAAATAAATGAACCCCCATTCCATGCATTCTAGACCATCTATACGCTAGTTTCAACTTTTATACTCGATTTACATTATGTAAAATCTCATTATTACGTGGAGTTAATTGGGGTCAACTGACCCCACTTCACTGTACTTAAATCCGCCACTGAGCCTAATCCCACCTCCCTTGCCTTGATGGTTTATCAAGGAAAATACAATTTTAGTGTTGGGCTCATAAGTTATCAAGGGCCAAGAATATTTGCTTATCAAGAAATATAAACAACTTATTAACCCATATTAAATAGTATATCCCACCTTATATAGCAAAGTAGATGCACGAGCCTAAATTGACAAAATTTGACCTATTTTAATGGATAATAACTTTTTTTTCCCCTTAAACTTACCTTTTTAATTTTTTTTCAATCATAATTTTTTATTTCAACTTTATTCTATTCAAATTTAATTTTATCATATTGTTTTATATAATAAATTCAAGCAAAAGTACTTCAATAATTAAGAAATATCTACCACTTTTAAAATAAATAAATATTTTTAATTTTCTATAATAGAAATTTAAGTAAATATATTGAGTAAAGCACAATTGCTAGTTTTAATTATTACATGGTATATTTTTTTTTTCGTCAATCAAAATATGCCATGCACTATGCATGAACTTTAAGGATAATTGAACATTTTGAGATTACATCAATTGGGGATGAAAGAAGGTGTGTTTCAAGTGGGATTCAAACTTAGGTCGTTGACCTAGTAAATACATCCCTAACCACTTAGGTTGGTAGTTGATCCCAAGTAATTGAACATTGATTTTATATTATTCAAGTTATTTTGAGTTATCATGTCTCTTCCTTTAAATAAATTGTTACTGCCTCCTTTTTTTCATAAGAGAGGTGTGGTTCGAATCCCATCGATAAGTGTGGGTATTTGTCTACTGCATGATAATATTTGTTTATCAAATAGAAATTTAGAAAATTTAACTAGTGTTTAGTTTATGTATTTGATTAGTTTGTCAGATAACCACCTGACCATCCCAGTCAGGTAATTCTGACCGAGAACGATCCTCTACCGCTCCAAAGGCTTGGAGAAAGCCCAGCCAATGAAGCTGTTAATCATGCTCTGGTCAAGTGGTCTCATTTCATCCACCAGACCTGGTTTCCTCTCTCCTTAGAACTCAAGGATACAGAGGTACGAACCTATAGAACAGAACTTGTTCAAGTAAGGTCGTTAGTTTATGTATTTGATGTTTATAATTCATGTAATAGTATAGATGTATAATTGAACATAATTGCTTCTTTCTTCAAAAAAATAAAAATAAAAATGGTTATGAATACAACAGAGAAAGGGATACAAACATTCATGTACAACATGTGAAATTTTCCAACCTCAATTAATAATATCTCTAGAATAGAGAACAATCTCTCTTAAAACTTCTAATGTGGTTCGAAATCTGGATCAGGTAGTAAAATTAATATATCTCTTACTTGAGACGCGACACAATTTGCATCTTCTATAAGATTTCAGAGTAATTTCTCTTTGGGTAAACCGTAAATGATGTATAACTCTTTTCTGTTTTCTGTTGGGTTAATTATAGCTTTTAAGCTATGATTTTACTGGACTAATGAGCTTATGTGCATGTTTCCCTTTAACCTAATTTAATTCTAATTTAATGGTGTTTATTACCAGATTTATAGTAATTTATATTCATCATTAGAGAAAATAACATTAAATCACCCAAATTATAGATTTTTTTCACTTTGCCACCTAATCAGAATAAAGTTTCACTAATTTACCATCTTAACTTTTTGAAATTTTCATTTCGTAACTAGCATGCAGTTTTCGGTGGAATATCACACTAGAATTACCACACAAGCAATGCATGGTGAGGAGTAACGTAGAATTACCTAATCAAAAACAGTTTCACTTTACTATTTAAGCTTTGTGAAATTTTGCACAATGCTACCTATCGATAGAATATTTTTACCGGAAAATGCATTCAACCAAGAAAGTGAAAATTTCACAAAATTGAAATGGCAAAGTGAAACTCTTTTTTGATTAGATTGCAAAATGCTAAAACATTCAAAGTTCAGGTGACTTAATGTGATTTTCTCTTATTATTGCTATTAGGAATATATTTGTTTGCTCATACAATTATTTTTTTGCCCTTGATTGGCATAGTAGGTACATAAAATACTAACCTATTTGTTCTAAACTAACATCATGCATGATCTTGTTTAATGACGTGGCATTTTGGTCTACAGAACAACAATGAATAATTGTTCTTTTGAAGTTAAAAAATCTAAATATGTTGGGAAAAATAAAGTGATTGGCACAATACAGATGATCAAATTTAAACAAAACAGATAATCACTAGAACATAAACGTGCGTTTTAAATCATACATATATTCAAGGTAATAGATATAGAATTGTAACAACAGTTGAGTTTTTCAAATCAACCAAGCAATTCAAAACAACCAAGCAATTCAAAACATATACAACATGGGATCAGAGCTGGTGAAATAAGTACAGAAAATAAAATCGAAACTTATCTCGTGATTTTATATAATAATAGAATCGATCGGATGACCAAATCACAGAATTAATTTGTTTGCCTTGAAGAAACAGATGCCCTGACTTACCGATAAACGAGTACAACACCGCTCCTCCCAGGATAAGACAGTTCAGAACTTGAAAGTTGCATTGCTTTCGTGTTCACCTCGATCAGCAGCTCAATCGTCAAAAACCACAAAACCAACTAGAGATGCAAGGAGAATTTCGAGAGAGAAGGTATTGCTGTGTTGTGTGTATTTTCCATTCTGCCAAGGTAGAATATATATAGAGGGAGGAAGAGGGCTGGTTGTAAATGCCAGAATTAATCGACATTAAGTTGCTGATTAATTCTGTAATAACCCCTACTTAATGGCTGCTTAAGACCAGCAGCAACAACCAAAAAATGTATAGCTGCAATAGCCAAAAATGTGCGACACATTATCAACATTAAGTCTACATTTAATCCAGAATTTGAATTTGAAAATTCAAAATTTCAATTAAATTTTGTCCAAGAAAAATATAGATTGAGACAATTCGCTCTAACGTCTGTACCTGCCGAAGCTGGGCAAGGCGAGGTAAGCAACGGTGATGTGCGTGTGGTCCACCCATATGAACCCCCATAGTGAATGCTTTTATCAAACATCCACACTTAGATTTCATATATAATAGTCCACAGTTTATTATAAAAGCAATATAGGATAAGTAAATGATCATTCTAACCCTTCAACTCCTCTACAAACCTTTATAAGACCCACAAGTGTTTACACTTTATCTCAACTCCTATATGGGACAAAACCACATGCAAGAGCAAGACATGTACATTTTCTCTTCTATTTCAACACAAACACATGATCTTTGGATTTCCACCTTAATTGGCATCCAACCAAATATTATTTAACTCTCATAATCATGTAATTAGGGAAAAGGAGGGAAGATTCCTAAATGCCAATTACAACAAAATATCCTATTAATTTTTTTAAAGTTAAAACACCCCAATTCAAGATTAAGTTTAATCTAGGTAATTACGACTTTTATTAAGGCATTTTGCATGTAATCGCGTAGCTATAGATAGAATTTTAATATTAATCCCAATAAATTATATTAGGAAAGCCATAGTCGAGGTATTTTTAGTTGAGATTATGAAATTTAAAAATTATGGATTTGGCCCCTAAAGGTTTAAGTTTCAAGAAGGTCAGAATGTTAGTACAATCAACCTAATTATCTTCATACTAAAGTTTGACTCCAAGTTTTTACATATGAAAAGTTTGCCAAAGGTTTGGATGGTTTGGGTTAGATAAACCTACTTTAATTATTGTCCACTTTGAGGGTTGTGAACCATGGGCCAAACACCATACCTGAGGTAAAGAGGGTTAAAGAGGATTTAGTGGAACATGTTTTTTCTTCAGCCGGTTTGCTGACGGTTTAAATAAACTTGTTTTTGCTATAAATAGAAGTGATTTTGTGTGGATGTCAATCATTTGTTATCATACCGTTATCACAAAGACTGCAAGGAGATTCGAGATTGAGATATTTAATTGATACCATTATTCTCTAATGTAAAAGTACCTATAAATAGAAACTCTAAAGAAACATTGTAATTATTCCCAAGAAATAAAAATCACTCCCTTATTACTTTGTTCTTCCCCTTTACTTTCTTTCAATTATTTTATAACACATTATCAGCATGAAACTCTAACCACTTAAGCACAAATTTACAGGAGAAATATTCCGGCATACGTTGTTGGAAAGAATGAATAATTTCTCTAACCAAGCATGAGGTAATAGTATATATTACGTTTCAATCCCATTGCATAATAGTGGATATTTGCTTTGTGATACATTTTTTTTTCATCTAGCAAATAATATTATGTGATTCGCTAACAATTTACTAGTCATGGATCCAGCCCTATTTGAGTTTTGTGGTTTGTTCAATATCCATAACTTTTGTTGTGTTCACACGCATAAGCACTTGGAAGAAATTTACATATTATATCTATTATTAGTACCTGAATATTGCTATATGTGATGTGTTAGACGAAAATAGGAGTGAAATTTCCCTTGAATATTCTGTCAACTAATAATTTATTTTAAATGCGAGTGTTTCTTGTATCGTCCATTGTATATTGAGGTCGGGAGTCCTCTGTCAATTTTGAAAGATATTTTCTGAAAGGAATATCATATAGAGAAAGGGACATCATATTGAGACAACAAATGATGAAAATAATGAATATTTCGAGATTACTATAATCATATAAGGTAAGAAATGTGTATTGAGAAAATTTCTATCATTGTCTTCCGGTTTGTACCACACAAATTTTAGCATAATTAAGAGGCACATGCTATGGTAAACTAGAAGTTTACTAATCCAAATACTTTTATTCTTTGGTATGAACAATTAGACCATCACGGATTAATTATGATGCAAAGAATAATTGAGAATTAACATGGATATCTATTAAATTACCAAAAGATTCTTCTATAAGGAATTTCCGTGTGTTTCTTGTTATCAAGATTAACTGATCACTGGACTCACCAGTTAAAGTTGGGAATATGTTGGTTATGAGTTATTTCTATATTCAAAATCTTGAGCTGATGACAAGAGATCTGTTGACAGCAAGATTTGCTGTTTGTCATTTTGATAAAATGATTTTTCAAATATTAAGGGGAGAAAATAAACATTTGGTAATAAACTTTTAGATCATAACATAAATAATGTGAACAAGAACTTCAACAAATAATCCATTCGAGAAGTATTGCAAATCAATTGCTAGATACATTTACTAACTCACGACAAGTTACCTAGTCTTATATACTAGCTACAAATGATTAAGTTCAAATTAAAGTCCTTCTAGGACATCTTAAAGCGGACGAGATTAAACTACACTAAAAGCGCAATAGATCAATTGGTTACGAAGATGAAAATATTACAAAAATAATAATAAAGGAGTAAAGGATCAAGATGATGATAATATGAAGGCAAGTACTCTAGAAGAGACCTAAGAGCTAAGACATAACTATTTTTAAAATCCAAGAAGAGGTACAAGTACCTAAAGATAGTGAAAATAAGAGGATATCGATATGTTATGTCAAAAATGAGAAAATGTGGAACTATAAAATATATCTGTTAATAATAGTTTTTCTTCCATATGATATAGCTATAAATATTTTGAAAAAAATAAGGATCTTGAACCTAAATGTGTGGGAGAATGGATCAATCAAAATGGAAAGATATAATTCAAAATGAAATTAGATTCACTCATAAAGTGTGAAGTTTTCGGACTTATAGTCCGAACACTTGAAGTGTAAACCAGTGGGATACAAAGAGGTATTTGTGCTAAAACAAAAATAGGAAAAATGAAGTTGTGAGATATAAAGCATAACTTATAACACAAGGTTTTTTTGCAAAGGCCTAGCATTAGTCATGAAAAAACACGCTCTCCTATAATGGATGCAATCCCTTTTAAATATCTTATTGGTCTAGCAAGACATGAAAAGGTTGAATGTGCGTCTAATAGTTGTTGTTACAGCTATTTATATGACTATGCATAATGCACCTTATATGAAATCCCCTTGATGGATTTATATGAAAAAAGCATGTAGAAATCCTTGAAGAACTTATTTAATATGGCTACAAAGTTTTTTATCTAGATCAAAGTCATCATGAAGTATATTGTTAATCTCCTTTATTGAATTATTATTATTATTATTATTGAAAGAATAATGTAAGGATTGTTCAAATGCCCATATGTATTTGTGAAAGGGTATGAATTTAAATTTGTTATATATACATTGATCATCATTCATGGGGCTCAAAAGGAGCTTCCAAAAGCAGTAGATTATTGAAAGAAAGAATTTGAAATAAAAGATTTTAAAAAAACAATGTTTTTGCCTCAACTAGTAGATTAAGCATTTGGAAAAGGGAACATTTGTTCATCTATCTACTTCTGTCAAAAAGATCTTAAAGAGATCTTACATGGATCAAACACATCTATTGAGTACCCCGATGGTTATGATATCCTTTGATATGAATAAAGATCTATTCCAAATTCAAGAAAATGATGATAAACCTTGGGCCAGTAGTACCATACCTAGTGCAATTATGAAAATGATATTTCAATACATTTTACTAAAATTCTTTCCAATGCTTGATATTTAAAAGAATGGTGATATACATGTTCAACAATTTTGTCAAGTGATAATCTGGCAATTATGTTCATTAAGACATTTTCTTCTAGAATCTCTGAGATACTGGTATACAAAATTGGAATGCATTGGCCCAGAAATATCGAATGATGTTGTCATGAGGGGGAGTATAATACGCACTGTGCTCTTTTTTCCTTGACCAAGATTTTGTCCAATAGGGTTTTCTTGACAAAGTTTTTAATGAGACGGCTTTCTATGCATATTACGAGATAAGGACATCCAAGAGAGAGTGTTATGAATGGAAGCGATTTTGTGTGGAAATCCATCATTTGGAGTCATACCATTATCACAGAGATTGCAATTCGATTCTAGCAAGATTTGGGATTGAGATATTTAATTGATTTATACCATTATTCTGTAAATCTTTCCATTCATGTTATGTAAAAGTGCCTATAAACAGAGGCTCGAAGAATTGTAATTAACCCCAAGAAATAAAAATCACTCCCTTATTACTATGTTCTTCCCCTTTACTTTTTTTCAATTTTTTCATAACATTGTTGGTTTTTTATCATGTTGTCAAGAGTGAGGTGAGTATTACAACATCTGCCATCATCTCCTAGAGGAAAAGTGTGACACTTTTCATTCTCTATCATACCCCCTTTCCCGCCACTCAAGTGTAGCTGTTTGGTAGAAGAGGAGTGCGGTAGCCGGAATTGAACAAAGATTGCCATAAATAAGGTGATTTTTGGGTTATGTTTCGCTAGAAAATTCAGTTGAAGCATCAACATGGTAAGAGATTTGACACCAATTTAAGACAGCCAAAAAAAAAAAAGTGAGTTTTAGCCATTTTGTATACCAAGAGATGGGACGAAATAAGCTTTAAAAAATATGGCATTACAACATGCCTTGAGACCATCTCGGCAGACATTTGATACTATTTTCCAGCCCACTGTTTTAACACATATAAGGCCTCAAATTTACTAACTCGATCAGCTTTTTAGACTTAAGAAAATTTAAGATTTTCATATTTCTGCATTTTGAACGTTTCCAGTAATCCCATTTAGATCCCTATATTTTCCTTATCTTATGTTGAAATTCCATATACTCGGTACCAACTTGATGCTTATGTTGCAGAGAATGTCCAGATATAGTGCCTGAAAGTAGTTCAAAAGTTAGCATTCATATTTAGTCAAATTTTTAGAATTTCCAAATTTAAACTATTTCAATTGATGAAACAAATTTTTAGAATTTTCATATTTAAACTACTTCAAGTAATGAATTTTCAACCCTCATATCTCATTCATTTGTGAACCGAATTTGTTGAATCTTGTTGCGTTAAATTCCTTAAATTACATAAAGTCCTTAGAAACTCTTATCTTGTTATTTGGCTTATTATAACTCACGAAATTTGCACTAGAACATGTCCTAGTACCACGATGTCAAGTTTATTTTTGACAATCCAACTTTCATTTGACTCGAATTTCCCCTAGTTTTCTCATTCTAGTACTTTCATAAATCAATTTGGAGTGAAAGTTACCAAATATAAAGCCTAAGAAGGTGTTTACTTCATGGGTTTATGATGCTTTCAGTCAATTAAACCACTATTTTAACTTGATTACTTTGATAGTCAATCAAATAGAGCCAAACCATTAAGCCCATGTTTTTTTTTGTTAGATATTACAACAATGGGAAAATAAGGAGATGGGTAACCATTAAGCTCGTTTTTAGGTGGTTTATGGGGTTAATTAATTAATGGGAGGGTACATAAACTATTTTTACAATCATTTTTGATAAATTACGCAATTGTCCCTGCTCTTATGGTTATTCATTCATATTTGCAATTAAACCCCACAATCTCTCTCCCTCTTCCCTTTTTCAATTTTTAAAGTGCCATTTTTTACATTTAAGTTGTGTTTACTTCTAAGGTTTGGATGGTTTCGGTTAGCTAAACCTACTTTAACTATTGTTTACTTTGAGAGTTGGGACCCACGGGCCAAACACCATAAAGGGGGTTTAGTGGAACATGTTTTTTCTTTGGCTGCTTTGCTGAAGGTTTAAATAAACTTGTTTTGGTGTTTTATCATGTTGTTCAGAGTAAGGCAAATATTACAACATTTGCCACCATGTCCTTATGTCATTCCCTCTCATAGCCCCTTCTCGCCATTCAAGTGTAATTGTTTGGTGGAAGGGCAGTGCAGCAGCTGAAGCTGAATGACGATAGCCATAAACAAGGTGATTTCTGGGTTATGTTTCGCCAGAAAATTCAGTTGAAGCATCAACATGCGCAACAGTCAACCCCAAATTAAAGCAAAAATCTGGGTTTTAGCCTTTTTGTTTTGGTAGTTGATATTATTGCTTGTTTCTTTACCCTCGATTGTCTTTTGTTTCTGCATGATACATCCTCATCGGGAAAATTGCAAATTTAGTTCCTTAACTATGGCATCTTTTGATTTTAGTCCATTTTGTTTGGGGGTTAGCAGTTTCAACCCATTTTCTTATAAAAGTTTGCACATTTGGCACATTTTTTTTGCAAATTTGGTCCATTGGGCTCTAATTTTTGCAATTAGGCCCGAACTTATCCCAGTCAACTTCAATCGAGCCCAAAGTTTGGGGATCTTGTGCCATGTGCCAAATGCCCACTTCCACATCATATTTTAATTAACCATCTCAAATTAAAAATGCTGAATAGATATCAATTTCTTCCAAATTTTCATTTTTCCCCAAATTCATTTCTCACTTTTTTTTTTTCGATACATATTCTCTTTTTCCTCAAATTCAGAGCACGTCTCTGTCTCTTTCTCTGTCTCTGTCTCTCTCTCTACAAAGTTCCTTCGTCTCTTGCCATCTAGTTCTTCCATTTTTTTCCTTCGTTGATGAGCAGTTTCAAGCCACACAATTCCCTGCTAGAAGATTTCTCTAATGTCCAAAAAATGATGTAAGTCATAGTTTAAAAATGGATTTAGGGTTTTGGGTTTCAAAATATAATCTTCTGAATTTTTTTATTTTTAGAAAAATGGGTATGAGTTCTTCAAATAGGTTAATCACAGGTCTCCTCTGCAAAGTAAAGGAGATGAAAATGGATTTGGAGTAACAATTGTAAGATATCAATTTTCTTTCTTTCTTTCTTCCCCGCCGCCACCCCCTTCCCCTCCTCCCCCCCCTCCCGGCTGTATCTGGAGGAAGATGAAATAAAATTTGGTATAAGATTCTTTTTTGATCTGAAGACCTTTTATGTTCTTTTTTTTATGCTGTATTAGCATTTTCTCTTTTGTTGTAATATGATTTTGGGTTAACGTATTATTTAGATTTTTAATGAAAAGTCTGTTGTTAATGTTTATGGCAATTTTACTTTAATTCTATGAAGTATGCTTTGGTGCACTATAAGGTTAATTTGGTCTGTTCTAGTAATGCACACGGAGAACTAATTTATCCTCACATTCAAAAGGAAAAGGATAGAAATGGATCATTTTCCTCACAAATTTGAAAGTGGATAATTAGGAAACTGGAAAACTTGCATTCAAAAGCATTGATTAAACAAATGCCATATCACCTAGCTTAAACAAACTGGATTCAACAAATGCCATATCACCTAGGTTAAATAAACTGGATTTAACAAATGCCATAACAAAAGCATTGATTAAACAAATGCCATATCACCTAGATTAAACAAACTGGATTAAAAAAATGCCATATCAAAAGCCTTGGTTAAACAACTAGAAAACTTGCATTTAAAAGCTTTGGGCTGTTAATGGGTTAATCATTTCACAAACTTTAACAAACTCTATTGCAGTAAAGTATGGAATCACTATTCACAAAATCTGGACAGTAAAGTATTAATAGACTAATAATAACACTATTAACAAAATGTAATAGAGAATTGCATTACATGACTTCCATTGAAACATAAACCCAATTCATACATTCCAGCAATCAAAAGTAGCAATTCGAACAAGTGTCCCCTACCTACTGAGTTCCCAAGAACCAAATTCACACAAAAATAACACACAGCCATCAGTATTACAACAAAAAAGCTTCAATATCTCCATGGATAGAACCATAATAAGGTTCTTGACAAAAAAAGGGGAAAAAATAGACAAAAAATGGACAAAACATCATTTCTTCTTCTTTCCCAGTGACTTCTTTTTCCCATTCAAAAAATGGCAACACATTAGAAGAATAAGAAAGCATCTAACATAAAAACATATTAAGAAAAGAACAATAATTACAATTTTGCTTTAAGTTTACTTCTTGTGCTTTGAGAAGCTTGAGTGCCAAACACCTCTTCCATTTCTTGAGCATCTAGAGTCAAATCTGCTATTTCTTCCTCTTGTTTTCAGTGGACATCTTCTTTGATTGTGTCTAGCTTGCTTGCATAATGTGCACTTCAAACTCTTCACCATTTTCTTAAGTTTGATAGGCTGTTCCCTAGCTCCAAGCCTCCCTCTAGTTCTTTTCCTCCCCTTTTCTATAGGTTCCTCATGCCCCTTTCTTCTTGCCTCGCTAGGCCTCCCCTTTGTCTTTGTAAACTTGGGAGGCAGTGGAGGCATATAAATAGTCTCTCCCCACAACTCTTGGCCATTTATACCTATCACGGTAGGTTCATACACCTTCAGGTAGCACTCAACTATGTAACATGAGAAGAAAAAGTCTTTCGAATCAAGCTTTTGATTACATAAGGCACAACAAGCATGGAGACATGGGATCCCAGTCAAATCCCATTTCCTACAAGTGTGACTCCATGCTTCCAAATCCACACAATATTGCCATCCATAGATGTGTGAGATTTGGTAATGTGTATCATCACTCTTTCTAGAGATACAATCACCTAACTTCCTTGTATTTTCATTTATGATCTCCATGATGGCAAGACATAACACACCTCTCCAATTTTTTCCTTATCTCTATTTTTTTGCAACCTGGTCATCAAGTACTCTCTTATCCACTCAAGCATAATGTTTTTCTCTCATAAAGAATGGCACTATTGAAAGATTCACAAAAATTGTTCAAATTCATATCATATTTTGAAATAGGAGTAAAGTGGGATTTACTCCACTGTGCAGGTGGCTTGTCCACAAACTAGTCATAGGCAGCTAATCAAGGTCTGCCATAGCTTTCATGTGTTGCTTAAACTATCCCACAGTAATGCTATTGGTGACCTTCCAAAGTACATCTTTAAATTCCAAGCCTTTGAAGCCAGCATTCATAAAGTTTTTCCACAAATGTCTAACACAAAATATGTGCGCAGACTGTGGAAAAACCTCATCAAATGGCTGAATTAAACCTTTCTGTTTGTTAGACATAAAGGTGAATTCATGTGGATGAGTTATTTTCAGGTCTTCTTTAAGTAATGCTAAACACCAAGCCCAAGTGTCTCCTACCTCCCTATTGACCACAACATACGCAATTGGACAAGGTTTGTTATTTGGGTCAATTCCAACAATATTTAGAAGTGTGTGAATGTGTTCTCACCACTACTGTCATCCATACCCAAAATGACAGTTGATCCAGGATTGGTAGACCTTAATTCTACTGCATAATCCCAAAGTTTTACATATTGAACTTTAGGATCCCCCTCAATAAACTCAAGTGCCTTTTTTTTTTGCTCTATATGCTTGATTCCACAACACGCTAACTTTCACATCTATCTTTAACTCTCTCCTGAACCCCTCAGTGTTCCTTCTATTCAAAAATCTCTCAGCAAGATAAGTAGAGGTGAGATTGGTAACAGAATGTGTAGGGTGGCAGGTATGTGTTGGATTATACTTATTAATCTGAAAAGTAGACTCATCTTGCACTCTATATGCATAACACCTCCACTCACACTTCTCCATCTCACATCTAGCATAAACTCTCTCTTTATCATTTTTTTTATCTTGATGTTTCTCTGAGACTGAATTGCTTCAGAATGAATAGCTTTTCTAAAATCAATCTTGTTCTTAAATTTCATGCCCAACTTAAGCACAGGTGTATTTTTTTGTTACAATTGAAAGAAGGTGTATAAGAGCCATATATTTCACCATTTGACTCAACCTCACTATCTAGAAGAACATCACTCCCAAATACTATCTCATCCTCACTATTCTCATCCGCTTGTTCTCCTTTCTCATTTCTCACCCATTTTTCATTCTCCACCCATTTCTCATTGGCATTCACAAATGATTCAAACAATAAATCAACATTTACCCCATCTGACTCCACCTCAGAATTATATAAACGATCAATACTATTTTCATCCTCAATACTATCATCCTCACCATTCCCAGAATGATTTATAGCCACAGTCCTAAACTCAATTCCCAAACCCTCCTCTATTTGTGGTTGTGAGTTTTGTTGGGGTTCTTGGTAGGTTTGGGTTTGGGTTTGGGTTTGTAGTTCGGGCCCTGGCTCTACATAATTAACAAATAAAAAATAAAAATAAAACAATAAACAACTTCAAGTCAAAGATCCACATACACAGTTCAATACATGTCAAAGTTCAAAGATGCAAAGTCAAGATTTTTTTTTCTTGGGGGAATAATACACTAGGGGGACCACTACCAACATCAATCTTTTTAAAAGCAAAACCTAGAGCCACATAAACATAAACGAAATCCAACAATAATAAAAAACCCACAAAAATCCAAAACACAAAACACAAAGGGAATCTAACCATCCATAAATATGTGCCTAACTTCACATAAAGGAACCACACCACATTCAAATATTATACAAATATCTGAAAGCCCACTTTCCTAAGCTTTATTTAGAGAAACTTCCCGTATTCAAGAGGAGGCAAATGAAGCACTTTCATGGGTTTGTCCAACATCTCCAATATTCAAACTTTCTCCACAAATCAATGTTATGCGCATCACATTTAGAGTTTAGAACCTTTATATCTTGAGAAAGTTTCAAGTTTCCCTCAAGTTTAACCGATGGGTAAGTGAAATATGATATTTAGCAAAAGGGAGATTTGGGGGGTTAGCGTTTTTGTTCATAGAATGCTGTTTTCTTCTCTCTTTTTTTAATTTATTAATATGAAATTATTTAAAGTCTTTTTAACTTCTTTTTAAAAAATAAAAATAAAAATTGTACAACGTATTTCTTTAATTTAGTGAAAGCTTTTAATGTAATTTTTATTTTGATTTTCTTCATTAAGAGAAATACTTGACATGGCGGTGATGTGGCAAGAATTTGCCACATGGCACAAGATCCCCAAAATTTAGGTCTGATTAAAGCTGACTGGGATGGGTTCGGGCCTAATTGCAAAAATTAGGACCCAACGGACCAAATTTGAAAAAAAAAATGTATCAAATGTGCAAACTTTAATAAGAAAATGGACCGAAAGTGCTAACCCCCAAACAAAATGGACTAAAATCAAAAGATGCCATAGTTAAGGGACTAAATTTGCAATTTTTCCCATCCTCATAGTAAGCTCAAATCGTGTGAGGGATATAAATATTGTTTGAAGTAGTTGGAATTGAATCAAGATTCCTTCGTTTGTCAATATGTAGGTTTCGTCTTTCAAACTTTTTTTGTAGACCTAAGATATATATACCACTGCTTTATAATACATTATTATGTAGTTTGCCTCCAGTAAAGGATGATTTTTCTTAAATAAAAAGCTTTTGAATGCCCCAAATGTGTTTTGACTTGACATATTTTATCGTTTGACTCTACGTCGGTTGGCCTTTTGCATCTTTGCACATAATGTTGAAAAAGAAATGTATCCACAAGCAAGGGCTCAACATGATATACCTGCAGCACAATGGGTTAAACCATTTTATACCAAATTATTAAAAGTAAACATTTCTCACAATTTAGGTCAGAGAAACAACTCTAAACTATCAAAGTAAGCATTCCACCAAATCTAACTAAACCTTCCTAAGCCATATTTCAAACCATCCATAATCCAGGTCCCTATTAACCAAAACTATCAAAGTAAACATACCCCAATTTTTCAAAATCGAGCTTTTTCTAATCAGTTACTTACAAACAATGTACAATTTGTAGTTGACTTAGAGGTTTTATTTCTTGACACTGATAACCTCAAGATTATACATGACTAGACAATGGTTTGTCGGTCAACGACCTTTCCTGTTGGCCAATGGTCAAATTTCCCCGATCAGCACCCGGAATAAATAAGGCCACTTCATAGTTTTTCTCCTAATGAATCCAAACCTTCAATCCATTTCTAAATTTGAAATTGTTTTGATAGTTAAGGTTCTCTTTCAAACTTATAACCCAATTTAAAATATCCAATTAAATACCCCCAAAATGTTGCCTAGTTTGTATTTCCTAAGTTACCCTTAAGGAAGACCTTTATAACTAACTATGGTCTAAATTTTTATGATTAGGTGGCGAGACATTTGAAGCACCCAGAGACATCCAGTGATTGATATACACTAATTAGTCTAAGGTGAGGACTCCAACCTGAGATATATTTTCATTGTATAGAGGCTAAAACATATATATGAGATCTTGTACAACTGCCTCCTATGATGATCTTATGAAATCTTTTGATAGCATTTGGTTATGTATGCAATTTAGATAAATTATCTTTGAATTCCTATTTTGTACATGTAACACAAAGTTTAATTATGAATTCATTCAACGTACGTTTTCTCATATTACATGTCCACTTGGAGGTTTTAAACTTAACTATCTTACAAGGTAATGTAAAGTTTGGATTGTTACACTAATTAATTCTCTTAGGATTGCCATTGGGAGTGTGGGGTCCAAGGTCGAACTGATAGGGACAATCGATCAAAACAGAATTTGGTTTTATGTATATTCAGAGGTTGGCTACACAAGGACTAGATTGGCGTGTCGACTCCGATACGGGGCACGCCTATTGATTGATTGATTGAATCGAGGTGGTTCCTTAGCCACCTCTTGGCGAGGGAGGACAAATCATTTTCTATTTTATTTGGGTAAACAAAAGGTTCGAGACCACTTGACTACTTACCTCATTACTTATTACTTGTTATCATTATTGCATTTCCAAAAATTGTATTTTCTCATAAAACTTATAATAGCATGTATTTTTATACTCCAATATTTTTATTAACATTTATATTTTTGTCAATGATCTTATATTGGGAATTAATTATTGTTTTATACATTTCATTTTGCTTATATGTATGTGGTCTTACTAAATCGTTTGGACTTACAATTCCTGTTCTTCCATCATATACCTAAGATTAGTGGAACAAATTTGACTGAAGAGATAATGGTATCAGCATACTACTTTGCTTAGGTACGTGAATGTAATAGGCTATATGATAATTCGGCTTCGAGCACTGATTTGGACTAGTTTAGATATGAAATAGTTATGGGTAGCATCTTGATGTTTCGGAGACAAGTTCACTCAAGGATGTCGAGTTTGTATTAAGTTACAATATTTTGGAATCAAAGTATTATATTTTGTTGTTTGAATTTGGAAAGATGACGATAATGTTAAGTTTGGCCTATAAAAATTAGATTAATTGATAGTGTACACCTAAGTATCGGACGAAGCATGGGTGTACAATTTGGGCATAGGCGAGTCATGCTTGAGAGACGGGATGCTCTAGATAGGGGCGTCATGAAGGTTGTGTTAGAGATTGGTGGTGAACGAATCATCATAGATTTTGGTGAAGAGTCAAACTCATTGCCACCTAACGAGGAGGGAAAATTTATAACAAAAACTACCCTAGAAGAGATTCCTTTTCAAAGAGCCTATATCAGATAAGCCAGCAAAGTTGAAAGAATTGAAAAAACAGTTACAAGAATTGTTCACAAGGAAATTCAACCAACCTAGTGTATCATCAAGTAAAGCACCAATATTAATAGGATGACGGTACCTTGAGAATGTATATAGACTACCGAGAGTTAAATAAAGTTACTGCTAAGAATAAATATCCACTATCCTATATAAATGAGTTATTCAATTTGTTACAGGAATTTGCTTTAGGATTGAAATTAGAAGGGCAATAGGGATATTATACCTAAGGTAGTTATAACTCTTGGTAAGGCGACTTTGAGTTCGTGGTGATGCCTTTGGGTTAAACAAAGCACTTATAGATTTTATTTATAAGTATCAAACCTTTTGACGGTGCTTGAATCTGTTTGATATGATTTTCATCGAATATATCTTAGTGTATTCTGAGACCAAGAAAGAGCACCAAACAAACTTGTGAATAATGTTGCAAAAATGTAATGATCACTAGTTTTATGCCAAGGTTACCAATTGTGAAATCTTGCTTGAGAAGATAACTTTTCTTCAACATATGATGTCACAAGAAGGTATCAAGGTTGACCTTCCAAGGTCGAAGCAGTTGTCAATTGAAACAACCTATGAATGTAACAGAAATGAGAATAACAACTGCCATGTCGCAACTTAGAGTGTGCATTAAGTTAGGTGCACTCGGTGGTTCATCTTGCATTATCTATGTACGTGAATATGTGAAGCTTAAAATAAAGATAAAGGGTTAAGAAGACCAAAAAATGGTCTTAAGTAAGAAACCAAGCTTAGGATTTGACATAGATGAAAATGGAATACTACGGTCTAAGAACAGGGTCTGTGTGCCTTGTATACCTAAGCAAGAAATATTGAAGAATGCACATCAAACCCGATACACCGTGCATCATGGAAGAACCAAAATATATCGTGATTTGAAGAGATACTTTTGGTGGAATGGAATGAAACGAGACACAGCACATTTTGTTAAAAATGTGTGGCTGGCCTTGATATCGAATAAAAACACCGAAGTTTGAGTTTTTAGGCTTCCTATTTTTGTTTGCTTTCACTCAGAGTCCTCTTTCACCACAGCGTCCCACAGTTTTCTGCTCCTTGTGATCAGACTTCGGCATCTTTAGTGAAACATTGATTGGTAATTATGTGCATTTGTAAGGTGCATGAAGTATGTTGACTCTTAATCAATCTTAGAATTTTTAAAATCTGGCTCGAACATCTAGCACTAAATTGAAATATAGGACTAGAGTTTATGTCATTCTCTGTTGAGACTTTTGATCAAGTAACCAATGTGATTTTCATTTTTATATTTCAAATTAACTCTAATTCACTTAATTACGAAATTATTTATGTAATTGGTATTGCATGAAAACTTGTTGTATTTTGAATTAGATAATGGATAGAGCCAAAGGATGGGTACTATGATGGAATTTGAAGAAAGTAGCAATCCTCCGATTCTAAATGATGATAGTCTCATTAGTGATGGTGAAAGTGATAGTGAATCATGCCACAGCGATTTAAGTTTGAAGGCAAATCATACAAATGAATCAGAGCCTGCATAAAAAGGTGAGTTACGAGAAGGTACTGATCTTCATGCTCAAGATAATAGACGAAGCATAGTCATCTTAAATCAAATATGATAGCGAAGAAGACCTTAATATCCGAAAGCAAAGCTGCAAGATAGGAAAGGTAAAATGCAAATCATGCAAGATAAAATTGAGTTGAAACAGAATCATAATTGTGTAGAATGCATTGAATTAGGCAAGGATGATAAATTTTGATTAATTATGAGATTCCCCTATCCAATTAGACTAATTGTGGTCGGCAGGACCATTACATTTTGATAAGGCCAATTTTTTAGGTGTACTGCAATCCACGAGAATTTCTATCCAATCAATCATCAATGCCCATCCTTGAAGACCGAGCTCTCAGATTGTATTTATGATATTGGGAGGGCCTATATGATATGTTAAAATATTTAATAACTTTTGAAAGATAAAATTTTAGAACCGCAGTATTTTCAGAAAAAATATTTATAAAATTGTAACAAATTCCTTTTATTTTAATCATATAGTTAGAAAACTATTATTAGTACTACATAATCTGAATTGATTCATTAATAAAGTAAAACCCAAAATTGGAGCTATATTGCATAAGTATAAAAACTCGTAACATAATGTGTACGACAATCATACTAAAAGAGAAATATAGTATACTACAGGTTGAAGCTTAGAATTTAAGAAATTCACAATCCTCAAAAATAGACTAATGTGCGTTCTGTTTATGAAAGGTAAAATTACAAAATTAATTTTTAATCTCATAACTTCATAGAGTAACCTTTCTCTTTATAAAAACTAATCCTTGTCGAATGTTCAAAACGTGTACTTAAATTTTCTATAAAACAAAATTAAATATGTATATATATATATATTCAATAGTCCAATTTTCCTTAAATTTTT
Source organism: Handroanthus guayacan (assembly GCA_014898755.1). NCBI lineage: Eukaryota > Viridiplantae > Streptophyta > Magnoliopsida > Lamiales > Bignoniaceae > Handroanthus > Handroanthus guayacan. The sequence goes on from JACFYI010003776.1 coordinate 797,936, forward strand.
AAAATATTTTTATTTGAATTTATTATATAGAATAGTACAATTGAAGTATAAATTTGTTGCAAAGAAAATATATATACATACATATATATATAGATTTGGATTGAAAAAAAGAGAAAAATGAACATAAAAAAGCTAAGTTAAAAAAAATAAAAATAAAAAAACCAATTGTACAGTATTCATGAGAACTAACTTATAATTCATCTTTAAAATAGGATTAATTTTGTTAATTCAGTTAAAATATACCAAAATAACTATCTAAAAGTCCCATAAATATTTTATATGTAGTATAGATATTAAAGTACAGATAATAATACTATATAAAAAGTCATCCTTATTCCCTATAGGTGTTAGTGACTGCTAATAAGTTCAAATAAGCACTGTAATCCCTGTAGATGTGTTTTTTAAGATTCCTTCAGTTTTGTTGAACCCCAAGAGATTACTTACCAAGAAATTAAACATCCTTCAAATCTTCCATACTACGAAAAAGAACTGAAAAGCAAAGTAAACAAAGCAATCCCCCAAAACAGAAGCAACCATAAACATTTGGGTAGCCTTTTCTATGTAGCTTGATGTTGGGTGTCCCACTTTACTAACCCAAACCCTCCATTCTTTGTTCTAGCATCCATTCCTTCTCATTATTCTAAGAAGCACGTGCACCCACATGAATAAAGCAAATTTGTCTGACACAAAGCACATTTTGACCACTAGGTCCAGAAAATTACAACCCAGCGCACCCCACCCCCACTCACCCACCTGGATAATGTATAGAATTCAATTATACAGACTCAATTCGCACCAGAACTTAAGATAATTAATAATAAAATCAGTTGGAAAGTACTTACCAACATACAGTTTCTTGTGGAAAAATCATAGGGGCCTGGAATACACATGAATAAGAACATGAAGATGGAATATCTGATCTTTCATCTGATAAACAAAATATAGACAAACCTCAACAAATACCAATCACACTAACTGCAGATTTCAAATATAGACTGCAAACAATAAAAGGAGTATGTGTGGGCAAAGGATAAGCCAACAAGCTACCTATACAACAACACATTAAACGGTCACTCAAATATTTCTGCCAAAAGGTTAGCTCAACTTTGATATCCTCATGTTCGTGCGGGTTTCTAAGCAGAGGAGGGATTATAGTCTAAGTCAGAAGCACACCCACTATTTCCACCAGATTTCATCTCATCTTTGCATGATGTTTTCTTTGCTCGCCACAACCAAAGAGCCATTGGCATGCTTGTTACGATTATACAAACAACAGTGAAAGGGTAAATTTAGAAAATAACGAGGATAAAAGGACCCAATACAAGGTTTATGCAGAACTGTTCCCCAATGCTGTGACCAAATTATCTGTTATTGTGTGCTGCGCGTCATCCCACTTCTTGCTACAGTCCTGCACACAATGGTTGTTTGTTAATTAGAGTCAGGAACATTCTCTGTAATTGTTCAAAACTAGAGATCAAATCATCAAAACAAATACAAAAGGGTTTATTGTGTCAAGACATATTAAAACGCTATGGAGCATGCATATTAGTCCTTTCAGATTTGCAATAGCAAGCAATTCAACATTCATAAAACTGATTAGCAGGGATATAAATGGATGATGGACCACAGCAAGGAAACGGAATACAGATCTCCCAGAATCCTTACGATTTGGATGTAAAATAAGAAAAACCAAAGACTTCAGGTTGTCCCGCTGAGAAGTCTCAGTGACATGAGTTGATCTCATGATCAAAGTACATTATCAAGTTTTGGTCAAAAAAGGCAAATGCTTTACCACTGAAAGAGTTACCTGCTCCCAAAAATTAAGTCACAGATTAACTGCTTTATCCCTATTAATATTATCCAGACTACAAAACATCCAAACAAGCCTACAGCAGTGCCAATGCTTCATTTGATAATTATCAAATTTTGCCAGACAAAAATGTGCAGAACTCAAGCAAGGTTGCCAAGAAGTCAATAGCAGGCAAAATGCATCATTTGGTCCGATACAATGTTAGGATAATGACTTATATAACAAGTCACTGAAACAGGATGTAGTTAATGTTGGTAGGCATACAATTGCACAACTTGGCACCTGGAAAAAGCAGCAACTCAAGACACATCCATGTGCAACAATGGTCAGTTATATTAACATCTGTATTTTTATTTTTTTTTTCTTTAATTGCAATATAAAGTTGATTAACAGAAATATGATCTTTATCAGAACAGAGGAGGAAATGGAAAAAGCAGAAGAAAAAAAACTAGTTTGTGGTCGTTAAGAATACCTTTCCACTTTCCTGCTCCAAAATCTAATTTCACAAAATGGAAAATAAGCATCCAAGAGAAAGAAAGAGCAGAAGAAACAAAACTAGTTTATGGTAGCTAAGAACGCTTTTCCACTTTCCTGCTCCAAAATCTAACTTCACAAAATGGAAAATGAGCATCCATGTGAAAAAAATAAATGGACAAGAACAGGCTTCTAAGAAAGAACAGATGATCTAATGACAACGCAGCAGGAGAATGTAGTTAGATTGGATAATTTAAATGCCCAGGCTAAAGTGGCCCATCATTTTTCTAAAAGGATGTGAACAAAAAGCATGCATATAGAGGTAGCAGACTAAATAGAAGTTTGAATTAAGGAAATGTGGATACACCAATCACTTGCAACAAATTTAGAATATGTAAAGTATGCTAACAGAAAAAGGAATGTGGACTTATAAAGAAAAATGAGATGCTCGCAAACGAACAACCACATATGCACACATGATACACAGAATTAGTAATAATCAATATGTGTATTGGATATTTATACATGCGCTTGTAAACGAAATGAATAATAATTGATATGGTAGTTTATACAAATATACCATCACATCAAGAAAATATGAAATTTATTACTTACTTGACTACTTAGCTGATCTTTGATCTAACTAGCATAATGCATGGATCATTTTTACTAATTTACAATTAAAATTTGGGCATGTAAAAGGATGAATGCCGTAA
>JACFYI010003776.1:818670-828815 GCA_014898755.1 Handroanthus guayacan
TGGCTCAAATTTTCATTTTTGGGATTGTTTTAGGTCCATAAACATTTACAAAACGTTGTTTCAAGTTTTGATTAAGGAATTTTTCAAAATATAAAATCCAAGTCGTAATATGCCGTTAAGTCCGTATCTTTCACTCTTGTACATTTTTAGGCTATCAAACCACCTCATAGTCCATGGTCTTTGATTCAATAATGGTCTAGAACTTAAGTATCAATGTCCAAGGGTTGAGTAGCCTTAAGATGATCATATTCATGGTTTGAACATACATACAAGAACATCATTTGCATACTCAAAGAAGAACTCATATCCAACAAACATATAACCATGAAATGGATAGCATAATGAGGAGCATATAACAAGATAGCACATGAATCATGGAAGAAACACATGCTCAAGAACGGAGACGAAGAGCCATAAATCTTACCTTAGTCCTAAGATTGATTAAATAAACTTTAAGTTCCAAGTTCCGGTTCCACTTCCGTATCAATACCTAACCAAATACATGTACCAATATAAAACTCTATATTTCCATATCTAAGCCATACCAACAAGACTCAAACCTAACTTACCAAGTGGTAGAGTGGTAACCCCTTAAGTTTTCCTTAACTTCCTTCAAGTTAGGTTTACAAGTGTGGATGTGTGTGTGTTTAGAGAGAGAGGGCCGAGAGTTGAGAGAGGGTAAGGGAGTGTTGTGGCAATTTTTTTTCAGATTTTTTAGAAGTGTGGAGATGGTTTACAAGACTCAAGTTCCTTATTATTGAGTGCAAAGATTGCTTAGTTACTACTTTGCCATCATTGAAGTGTGGGTTGTCCTCCACTAAACTTGTTTTTTCCTCAAAAAGCATGGATTACCATGCTTAATCATCAATTTTCAGATTAGGGGCATATATATCTAATATATACATATAGATTTTGGCTTATTTGGTGTGTATATATATACATACACATGGGCTAAAAGTTAGGAAATGATTGGGCCTTCATTTGAACCAAATGAAGTCCAATTGGGTCGAAATTTTTGATTAATGTTGAGGCCCAATCGAGAGAAATATATTTGGACACGTGATACGTAATTTGAAATTGAAACGTTGCTTGTTTTCTTGAATTCATTTTGTATTTCCAAAATTTAACGAATTTCGAAATTTTTAAGTTAAGGAAATCCTTGGGTGTTACAAAGATATTCAAAGCTGAGTACTATAGTTCAATAAACCAAATAGAAATAGTGACCACTTGTCATAGCAATATAACCAAACATATAAAGGAATTTTTAATATACAACAACATCAACCTAACATGGATTAATATATAACATAAAACGTCTATTATTACAAAATCAAAACGATACATAGACTGCGTGCAGTGAGTGTAGATATAGATAACTAACTGCTTAATAGAATAAATTTACATAAAGCTCCACTATATACATATCATTTCAAAGACATAAACATATTTTAAGGATCACATCTCAGTACCTAACATGTGCATAATATCAGAGGAAAAGAAACAAATAAGTCCAAATGACTTAGTGAGAAACATATGATCTAGAAGCATGATGATAACAAGAAATGAGACAAGGAACATGACACTTAAGAAGTGTCAAGCAAATTATAATATTTTGAACAAGAGAAACATGTAGGTTTGATAATATCAATATTTGGTAGGGCCTCCAACCTTATGACTCTCCATATGTCATATTATACCAAACATTTATCCCTGCAATCCGTTTCAAGTGGCCTCTTGGGTGGAAACATACATAAGGCACAATCGGAACGTGCTTGACCCAATTTAGGCATGTCTACTTCTAAATGAACATGAAATCGAGCCTACAAAGGAACCATTCAGGAGACCACTCGTCGCCGGCTCGACGCTACCGGATCATCTTGTCAAAATGGTCTCATGGCCCAGCCCTTAAGAGCGTCCTCAAGGGTGGTACATGAGTACAAATTAGGAAGCAAAGAAATTCAAGACATACAATTTTAGAAATCCATTTCATCTACATGACAGTATAACAAATCAATAACTCAATTATGGCCACGATTGAGAATAAAAATCCAGGATTTTTATAGATATATATTTGGACGTGTCAAGAAGAAAAAACAAGATATTCATTTTGAAATTGTGTGAACATTTGTCAATTTCAAGAAATTCACAATTGGGAATTCTTATCAAAGAATTGATACTATTTTTTTCATTTTTTTTATAGCGATATTAAGCGCAGGAATAAAAATACGATAAATAAATTATAGTTACTTACTTGAAATACTAGCTCAAAGAATTACCAACAATTCCAATAGGGGTGTAAACGGATATTAAACGGATTGGATACACTGTATCTGTATCCGTATCCGATTAACATATATAATGTCCATATCCGACGGATGTTCATTCAATAACATCCAAATTTGTATCTAACGGATATTAGCCGAATTCAGATGTATCCGTATCTGATTACATATAGTATCCAAAATCAAATTCAAATAAAATCTTCCAAATATCCGTCCGATTATAATTAACTAGATATCCAAATGTAGTATCCGAATCCGCTAAACTGCAATGCAAATTTTCTCAGATGAACGAAAATCATACAATTAAAAAAACAATAAAATCTTCAAGAAAATAGCTCCAAAAAGAAAAATTAACAAAATTACACAACAAATCCTATTACAACAGTTTGTCTTTTCCAAATCATTCCAATTGAAACAATCTTAAGCACATGACATAACCATCTCAAATGAAGAATAAAATGCAAAGATCTTCATTCCAGCCTTAGAGAGCATCTTTACAGCAGCAAACACACTTAACATGCTCCAAGCATTTATTGGTTTAACACTACAAATGATAGTAAATAGAATATGAGTATAAAAAGTGTAAAATATTACATTCAAGAAAGAAATATAAGAATCTATTATATAAATTCAGAAAAAATATCAAAGAGGAAGAAAGAGAAGAGAAAAAAATATCGTTTACACCAAAGAACAACCGGTGGAAGTATCACAACACTCAACATGTATCCCAAATGTTCATTCCATTATACCTACGAAAATATAAGTATTAATCTACATTTATCATATATAAATTAAAAACTAAAAGAAATATAAGAGATACTTACCACCATTTTCAATTGTTGGCAACCAATCTTTAATACAAAGTAAACTTTCCACTGTTTTAGAATTTAGAGAGGAACGAGTGTCATGAAGAACTCTACGAACCTGACTAAAAGTGGACTCCGATGGTACTGAGGTACATGGAATTGCTAAAATATCACGTGCCATTTTGCAAGATTTGGAAATCTTATCCCATTATGCTACCACCAACTCAAAATATTAAAGACACATTTTCTTGATCATTATAAGGGACTAGACCTTCCTCTAAGTACAACTCAATTTTACTTTTCCGAGTAAGAGTAGTTGCACTAGATTGAGCTACAAGTTCTTTAAACTTTGTAAGAAGAGAATGCTTAGACTTTGAACTATCAACAATGGGAAGATTCTAAACATGGCTAGATGAAGATTCAAACATATCTATCCCAACGACATTTGAGTTTGCCTCATACTCTGAAATTAATTCAGCCCAAAAAGTACGAACTTTGCTTACATACAAATCAGCATACTCATCATACATATTGGTAAAAGCGGCCTCAATAAGTGTCATTTTGTACCTAGGATCAAGAATTGCAGCAATAGTCAATACCATACTACATTTATCCCAATACTTATCAATTTTTTTTTGCATTAAAGACGCCAGACTTTGATTACTTTCCTCTTCACTTTTACTCCATTGTATCAACTCTTCTCTAATTAGACACACATAAGTGAAATATAGAGATATTGTTGGATAGTTACTCCCAGAAAGTGCTAAAGTAGCATACTTGAAGAGTTTCAAATGATCATGAACTTTTGCTCCCATTTCCCATTCTTCTTTCGAAGGTAAAAACTCATAATCACTATCCAAATCAGCCAAACGCTTAAATGCTTCTTGTAGCTCTAGAGCGTTTACAAGCATATCATATGTTGAGTTCCATCTAGTTTCACAATCTAAGCCAACACGCCTCTTCGGATTAAATCGGATTTGACTCAAAGCAAGAGAAAATTTTTCATCTCTTTGTATTGACTGATTAATGTATTTGATACTACCACAGATCTTTTCAATTAACCCACGAATTATATCCAATCCACTTTTGACAATTAAATTCAATATATGAGCTGAACATCGAATATGAAACATGTCCCCATTATGTAGAAGTGAATTCTTATCATTCAACCATTTTTTCATGCCATCCAACGTTCCAAAATTTTGAGAGGCATTATCCACAACAACAGCAAACAATTTCTTGTCAATATTCCATTCTAAAACACGATTTCTCAACCAATCACACAAATGCAAACCATCATGAGGATATTGAACAACATGAAAAGTAATTAATCTCTTATGCAATTTTCAATCAGAATCAATGTAATGACAAGTGACACAAAAATATCCATGATTCTAATGATCTGAGGTCCACCCATCAGTTGTAAGAGTAACTCGAGAAGTTAAATTTTCCAAATCTTGGTAAACTCTTGCTTTCTCCTTACTATAAGCATTCATCAAATCATTCTTCATAGTATTTCTAGACCGATGCTTATAAGATGGCATACAATAAGATATCCAAAGTCTAAAATACTCATATTGAGCCATAAGAAAAGGCAAATCATGCTTCGCAACCATTTTAGCAAATAAAGCTCTCTCAATTGCAGGATCAAACTTATGTGTTGTCATCTTAGGAGTATGGTCAAGACTACTACTAGATTTTCCTAAGAAAGCTTGTCGAATGTCACTTGATTTATTCTTAAGAGGGCAGTTCTGAACATGATTTCTTAAATGAGTGGTTCCACTTCTACTAAAGCCATCAAATTTCCTCTTACAATAGATGCAAGTGGCAGTAACATTACATTTACCTCCTACTGAGTCCCTGGTGAAGTGCTCCCATATAGCAGAAGTTAATTTTCTACGCTTAACTTCAACTTGTTCGGTATCGGGAGATGTGGGATTATTAGTATCAACAGGTTCATTATCGGGATTTATGCCTACACTTGAACTCGTCGTAGATGGTGTAGAAGCAGCTGCTACGTCTTGACTTTGTGACATAGTTCCACAATTTTTACTTTTCCAGAAATCTGTTAAAGAATGAAAAAATAAGAAAATCAATTTACACAAGCTTTACCAAATCTCAAAGTAGGAAATAATTGTACAAATAGAATCATGTGTTGAATATCAAGAAATTAATAAAAGTTAAATTGCAGAGGACTACTTAATACAATCTCTTAAAATGGCAGACTAAAAAAGAAAGATAAGTTATATGAATAAGAGCCCACATGCTCATCTAAACATTCAAATAAATAAGAACCAGAAATGCAAATGCAAGCCATCATTTACCATCCCATTATGCACATGAAAAAAGCAAAACCCATAATTACAAAATTCCATAATCTTAAAAATTCAAAAAAGAAAAACAGGTTACATTTATAAAAACGGGTGTATTTTGGAATTTCAAAAGATTAAAGTTGTAACTCGATTTTGTTGTAGTCCAAGAAAGAAAGGGACATATATTCAGTTTGTGAGAACAAATTAAGAGTTATAATTCATCACAAAACACAATTTCCAGCAAGATAAAGAACTCAAAAGCTTATTATTTTCTTCTTTTATTTCAAGAATGAAAGATAAGCATACGTTCGATTTATTCTAAGATAGCAAAATGTACAAAGAATCAACAAATACCACAGATCTATGGTGTGTAGAAAGATTTAATAAATATTACAACAAATCCTTAGGAAAAACAAGAAAGAGAGGTAGTCCCATACCTTCTTCACGAGATCTCGAGATTTTTCCCATAACACAGCTCGTAAAACAGAATTCGATAAAAGCTCAAATCGATCAAGCAAATGAACAAGAAATACAGAAGGTATCTTGTTCTTGATTTCTTATTACACTTGGACGAACTCTCGGTGGCAAGTATTGAAGGATTAAAGGAAGAAAAATTGAAGAAGAGAACACAAGCAGCTGAAAGAACAGAGGTGAGGCAGCAAGAGAAAGTGTGATTAGGGTTTGTAGATTTTCATTTACTCTAACTTTTTGTGTTTTAACATTTGGACCTTTGGTCAAAAGGGTTCAAATTTTATATAAGAAAATAAAGTATATTGTATGTAATAATATGTTATATACGTATATTAATTTTTAAATATCATTTGTTATATAACTTGTCAAAAAAAATTGTTATATCTATAATAAATTGAAAAAAAATAAAATATACTCTATATATAATAATATTTTTAAATATTTTTTATCGGATACGGATAATGGATATAATTAAAGTACGGATATTCGAATATGTAAACGGATATATCCAACGGATATGTTTTTAAAGCGGATATTAAACGGATCGAATATGCAATTACCATATTCGCATCCATTTACAATCGAATATCTACTAATCGAATACGGATAATATCTATTTTAAACGAATACGAATAATATGTCATGTAAATGGATACGAATGCGAACGGTAATCAAATTTTTGAATATCCATTGACAGCCCTAAGTTCCAATCAAGTCAATCCCCTAATCACCTAAATTACATTAAATTAAATATTTAATATCTCAACCCCGATTAGTTATACGAACGCATGCATGCACATTAATAATTAATGTGGTGGGTAGCTCAAAATTAATTTCAAAGTTCTGAGATCTGAGGTTAGGCATATTGGCAGACTTACCTTTTCCATTCTTTCCTCTCTTATTATCCTTGATTTTAGGCAAATTGATGTAATTTTTCCTGTTTCCTCATTTGAATATAATTTTCTCTTGTATAAATTTCTGTTGATTTATCAATAAAGATACATCTTCAAAGTTTCTCTATAATTCTTTCATGGTATTAGAGCCACAGCTTCACAGCTTGATCCTGTAATTTTTTTTGTGGTAATCCTCATGGAAGAGACCTTAGCCTCCAGCTCTTCCATGCCCAAGGATTCCATACCTCTTTAATCACAAAGACCGCCTTTCCGACAATGGTTACCAACACCATAACTGCTGCTGCGACTTCACACTTTCCTACTGCCATCAACCAAACTACTACAGTGGCTCCTGCCCTACCATCTCAGCCCTGTTATGCTCGTGCCATCCCTACTCCCTCTCTACCAACTCTCCCATCCGTGTATAACCAACATCAATCTCTTTCTCTATTCTTATTTCCCCACCCTATGTTCACTCACACTGTCCCTCCCCTAACCTCTACCTTGTTACCAACTAACCCACCAACCATCCCAAAAGATGAAACCACTTTAATCTCCATTAATTCTAATGCCCAAGCTCCTATCAAACTCACACCGAAAAATTAGCCCACCTGGTACCCTCAATAGAGATCGGTTCTAATTGGATATGCTTTTACACATTATGTTTCTGCTGCCCTACTCCATAGCAATTAATGTCAGATCTTTGGTACCGACAAGATCAACTCATTCGAAGTGCCTTAATTGCTTCACTTTCTCCCAAAGTTGTCCCTCTTGTCAATTCGACAAAAACTTCGTTCGATGTTTGGATGACCTTGCATAATTTGTATGTGAGACCTTATCGAGCTCGTCTACTTGCCCTTAAAGAATCTCTTTCTCATGCCACAACGGGTTCTCAGTTGATGTCTGACTACCTTCAACACATTAAACAGCTGGTCACCACTCTTAATACAGTTGGTGCCGCACTCAACATGGATGATATAACGCTGCATGTTATCCATGGGCTTTTATCTGAATATCGAGGGATCTATGACTCAATTCGTATACGGGATTCTCTTTTCTCCTTTGATGAGTTATATGAAAAACTTTGTGACTACAAAGCCTACTTTCTCAGTGAGCACAACCCCCCTTCTACACCGATTACGACACATTTTGCCTCTTGGACCAGCTCTCACACTTCGAAAGCCACAAAAACAATCGAGCCCCCTCTACTCAAAGCAATAATCAGTCCACCTCCAATAGATCTCGGGTTATTTGTCAAATCTGCAACAAACCTATTTATGTTGCTCAAAAGTCACACAAACTTCTTGCTATTTTTCCTTGGCTTCAAATGGTTGCCAACAATACTATAAGTTCGAGCCAACCCAACACCAATTTCGCTGCCTCTGGAGGTTCTGGAAACTCTAATTGGCTTTTGGATTCGGGTGCCTCTCATCACATCATGAGTGATTTTCAAAATCTCTCTTTTCATTCCAATTATGATGGTGAAGATGTGATGATTGGTGATGGTAAAAGTCTGCACGTGACACACCTTGGCTCTTCTGAACTGCCAAACTCTTCCCGCCGTTTATATCTTTCTAATGTGTTTTGTGTTCCGCAAATGAAAAAGAGCTTGGTCTTGATTTATCAATTATGTTCTTCGAACAATATATCTATTGAATTCTCACCTTTTTCTTTTGTTGTTAAGGATTATCACATCGGGTTGCCTCTAGTAGCTGGGAAGCTTAAAGATGGCGTTCATCCGTAGCCAAAGTCTCTCAGTCATGACAACCAAAGCAATCAGTCTACTAAGGCCTTCGTTGCTGACTTTTCATCCATCTCCACTTGGCATAATCGTCTTGGCCATCCTTCATCACCTGCTCTTCGTAAAATTTTAGGCTCCTTAAAGGTCTTTTCTAGATCTATTTCATCAAAGTTTTTCTATAATTCATGTAAGTGCAATAAAATGCACAAAACACCTTTTACTACTTCATCAATAAAATATTCTTCTCCACTTGAAATGATTTATTCTGATTTCTGGGGTCCATCTGCAATAACTTCTGTTGATCAATTTCAGTACTATTTAATTTTTGTGGATCATTTTACCAAGTATGTATGGTTATATCCACTGAAAAAAAAAATCTGATGTGTCTATTATTTTTCCCAAATTCAAAGCACTGGTGGAAAATTTCTTTAAAAAGCCCATTGTCTCATTTTATTCCGATAATGGTGGAGAGTTCATTCCCCTAAAAGATTTCTTTGTCACACTGGGATTTCTCACTTTCTCACACCACCACACACACCTGAACACAATGGCACTGCTGAGCGTCATCATTGACATATTGTTGAAACTAGAATTATGTTATTGCATATTGCAAAGCTTCCGATCGCCGATCAAACTTTGCAATGTGTTTTCTACCATGCTCATGTTTTTGGAGATAACAAATCTTGTTAATTTATGTGATGGATGATTTTCAATATAGAGTTAGAAGATAATTGAGAGATAATAACACCCATATAAGTGATGAAGAGTTCACATCAAGAAAGTGAATATATATTTAACAAAAATGAAAAGACACTTGAAGACTTGCCTCCTATGCCTCAACCATTTTTTTCAGTCATTTGGCCACATAACAAATAGATTTATAAGAGAAGAGCTTGACTATGATGATGCTGTAGAAGAATGATCATTTTTTTTCATATTTCAACGGTTTGAATAGTGATGAGTTGAGAGTCTATAATGCTATTATTCAAGCTTATGGAAAAAAAAAAAAAAAAACAATGGTGACCTTTGTTTTGTGAATGGTTGTAGAGGAACCGGAGAGACATATTTGTCGAAAACAATAATTGAAAAGTTTATATCACAAAAAAAAGATTGTGTTATTTGTTGCATCATTTGGAACTGCAGCGTTATTATTGCCTAGTGGTAGAACTGCATATTCACCTTTCAAAATACTGTTTGAACTAGATGAGACATCACATTGTCCTATTATTCTAAACACCAATGGGGAGCTAATTCAAAAGGAAACATTGATAATTTGAGATGAGGCACCAATGATGCATCATCATAGTATAGAGGTAGTGACTAAAACTCTGAAATACTTATTAAAGAACACTACAAATTTTCCTAAACAAAAACATTTTGGTGGGAAGTTATGCATATTAGGTGGGGATTTTAAACAAATATTGCTTATAATGACTAAAGGGAACATGAGTCTATTTCATTTTGGTCATTTGCTTTTCAAACTGCTGTCTATTTAATTAACAAAATACCTACTGAGTTACTTAATTATGATTCTCCTGATTATTGTATTTTTGGGACAGCTCATAATTATAAAAAATTACGTGTTCTTGGTTGTCTTTGTTATCCTTGGTTAAGACCATATTCTAAAAACAAATTGGAAC
>JACFYI010003776.1:890514-911974 GCA_014898755.1 Handroanthus guayacan
AGAAAGAACAAAGAAAGAAAGGAAGAAAATACAATAATGAACAGATGGGCATGCATTATCCAACCTCGTACATCTATACCACTTTGAAATTATTATTTGTTTGACCTCAAGAATTAAAAAATACTAGCAATTGTGACACACTCAATGAAAGTAACTAAATTTTCTTTCTAGAAAATTAAAAAATTTATTATTTTTCATAATAATAAATATTTTTACTTAATTTATTATGTAAAATAATATAATTGAAAAATGAATTTGGAGAGAATGCAGTTAAAAAAAAAACTAGAATAGAAAAAAAAATGAGATAGCAAGTCTAATACTAAAAAAGTTATAAATATTTATTTATTTTTAATAGTAAAAAATATTTTTTAATTATTGAATATTTTTACTTGAATTTATTTCTTAAAATAGCATGATTGAAAGATACATTTAAATACACTAAAATTGGAAAGAAAAAAAAATTATAATTGATGGAAAGAATGAAATAAAAAAATAAATAAATATTAAAAAAGAAAAATTAAAGAGAAATTTCTTGCTATTACTTTTTATAACTACTTTGTCATTATTTTTTGTAATATGATTATTTTTATATATTCAGCATGACGGAAAAAATTTTTTTTTTTTGACCCTCTTACTGTATATATAATATAGAAATATAGATATAAATGTTTATAACTTTTTATATAAATATAAAATTGACGTCAAAAATTACCAAAAGTTAGGTTAACATATAATGTATCAACCAAATAGTAACTTCAATTTGAATCACGAAAAATCGCTTGACGTGTTTTGATGAATTTTGTATGGTTTGAAGTGTTTGAAGTCTTATGACGATAGGCATTGCAAACTTTGACAATTGTTCACCTTTAACATCTTTGAAAGCGTAAACAAATTTTCTAAACAAACCTTTTACTAGAAAACTCGTATTATAAAATTCACAAATGTATTTTAATTTTCAAATTAGTTTTACTAAAATGCCACAATCTTAAAATATAAATACGTATTAATTTGTTTTTGAATTCGTTTTTCTATTAGAGTGATAATATCAAAAGGCAAAAAGGAAAATTGCAAGGCTATTATAGTCATTTCAAAAATCCCCAGACCAATCCCCGCTAGCTGCCCAAACTGGAAAATGGGAACCCCTTCGTGAACTCCACCATACTCTCTAAAATAGTATTATTATAGCAAATGAGAAAAAAAACCCTAATTTAAAACTTAAAATATTGAAGAAAGGGGAAATTTCTCTCGAAAATTTCAATTTTCTTAACGTTCTCCCATTCAACGCAGATTCTTTTTCCTAATTTTCGCTACTCCGTCACTAGATCTGCGTGCTATCTTGATTAAATAAAGATATAAGAACCTAAAATTTAAGCACAGCTGCTCAATTATACGAATAAGTACGAGTGAATGTTCATCTAATTGTGATGAAAAAGAGATCATAGCCATTTCTGGAGGCGGGTTTTCTATGGCGGATGCGTTATCTGTGATTCCAGCAGCGGTTCTTCGTAATCTCTCCGATAAGCTTTACGAGAAGCGAAAAAATGCTGCTCTGGAGGTACTGTATTGCATATGCATATACACGTACTTGTGTATATTTGCGTTTATGGGCTTTGTTATTATTATTTTTTTAATTTTGCTTTTGGTTTTAATATTTTTGGGTGTGGAATTGTTGGATCTAGGTGGAAGGGATAGTGAAGCAACTAGCGATTGCAGGAGATCACGATAAAATCACTGCAGTGATCAATTTGTTGACCAATGAGTATACGTACTCGCCCCAGGCAAATCATCGGAAAGTATGTTTTTATTTTTCAATTCATAATTCTTGGTTGGTTTTCAAAGATGGCTTTGTTGCTTTAATTTCTATGTAGATGTATTTGACCATCTAAATAGAATACAGTGGTTCTGTTGGGAAAAAACTTTCCCCTCATTGTTTTCTTTCTTTTGTTTTTGTTTAGGGAGGGTTAATAGGATTGGCAGCCGCAACAGTGGGTCTGACTTCAGAAGCAGCACAGCATCTGGAAGTAAGAATGTAACATTACCTTTTTGATAGAAATGATACCTTCATTAGATTTACCATTGACCTTTCTTTTTTTTTTTTTTAATTTTTCATGCTCTGTTTTCTTTCTCTCTCTCTGTTTCCCTTTCTTTCTTTCTTTTTTTTTTTTTAATTTATATTGACGCATGCTCTTATTTGTTTTCATTTCTGAGGCATTTATAATATTGATGAGCTAGTTGCGGTTAATTGGTTTAGTGAAAATTTATAGTGCAAATGCTTGCAGCTAGAAAGAGTCAAGGAAATAGCATTCCCTGAACAGAATATATTAGCCGGTTCACATAGAGCCGACTTTACTTGCATCTACGCCGACAGGGACTCATTAAAGATCATTACTTGGGTAATGGAATAATGATTTTGGCAGGGTCATAAAATGAATCAATAATTATGAAATTTCAATTGTGTGAATACATTATGCCAGCTGTGAGGACAGAAAGATGGACACGACTCTTCATGTTTGAGGATTGTGTGTCAATGCTTCAAGGTGATTAAACAGTGCCTTTGACTTCTGTCATTAACATTTATCTTTGAGAGAGAGTGATACAATGACAACGTAGTACAAAAGAGTAAGAAATTAATTGTTGGATACTGATAAGATGCTATATTCTTAAGACACCAGTTTCTGAGGTAGTAGAAGCTGCAGTGCATCTTCACTACAATGAAGATTTGTCTTTCATGCATTTCCTCACTTATGAATTATTTCTTATTGGTTAAGCTTGTTCTAAGAGTTCCTTGGAAGAAATGCTATGCATGTTTCTGACATTGTTCATAGCATTATCTCGATATAGTTGTTAGGCATTTATCTTATGCAGTTTGCTTTATGTATAGTATAGTTCCTTGGGTCTACCCAATGAAAGTTTGTATATTGCCTGATGAATTTTCTTTGCTCTGGGGGTTCCAGCAAATTGTTCCACCCGTCTTGAATTCCTTCTCTGATCAAGATAGCAGGGTTCGTTATTATGCCTGCGAAGCTCTGTATAACATTGCCAAGGTGGGTTAAAGGACTTGTATTATACTCCTTTTCCCTTTATGCATCTGGCTCTCATTATTGGTAATTCGCAGGTGGTGAGAGGCGATTTTATAGTGTTCTTCAATCAGATATTTGATGAGCTATGTAGGCTCTCAGCCGATTCTGATGCCAATGTACAGAGTGCTGCTCATCTTTTAGATAGACTTGTGAAGGTATAGTTTCTTTTATCTGTAAACAGGCGAACGGTATCTTTATATGACGTTATCACTTACTAGATAGTGTGAAGAGTGATCTTGTTGCTTCTTGTGGTTATTTTCTTGGATGCAGGATATCGTCACTGAGAGTGATCAATTTAGGTCTGTCCTCTCCTTGTTCCTCACCCTGTATCAGTTCTTTGGAATTTGTCTCCAAATTGATTTTCTGTCATCCAGGCATTTTGTTATAACTTGTTACCACTGCTCTTTTGACCTGATGCAGCATTGAAGAATTTATCCCTTTGCTGAGAGAAAGAATGAATATCCTAAGCCCATATGTTCGTCAGTTTTTGGTCGGATGGATTACTGTTCTAGATAGTGTTCCTGATATTGATATGCTGGGGTTTCTTCCTGATTTTCTTGATGGTAGGTGTCCTAATCTGAAGTTTCATTTGCTGTGGTGGTGTTTTTGCTGATGCATTTCATACATTAATGATGTATCTACAGGCTTATTTAACATGCTAAGTGATTCTAGCCATGAAATAAGGCAGCAAGCTGATTCCGCCCTTTCTGAATTTCTTCAAGAAATCAAGAACTCTCCAGTAAGATTTATGCTAGTATTGGGCATGCATTTTTTCTTCTGACAAATATGTGATGCTGCATCGTTGGTTCATTCCATTTTGACTATAGTGATGTGTTTAAGTTGATCATTTTTCTCTCAATAGGTCGTGTGGGTGGTCAGAAGAGGAATTTTTCTGTGGTCTGTTTGTAGAGTTCATTAGTGGGATTGCATTTTGGATGTCTTGCTTGTATTTCTGTAATAAGTTGTGAACATGCCACCTACTTTAGTTTGTGACTCTTTATCTTCTATTGTTTCTTCCAGAGAGCTGTTGATGTTAGCAATTTAATTAACCTTTGTCTGTCTGAATGAACAAAATATGTGCTTGTTTGATTGTTTCTGTTATGCTTAGTTTAGAGCCCTGTCATAGATGCATTTCAGGGAATTTGGTATTAATTGAGCATGCAATTGATATCAACAAATTGTTTTTATGCATTCAATAATTGTAACACTTTAGTTTTCATGGATTAAGTATATCTTGTTGAATCCTATAAGTGTGTGCATTTGAATATCTACCTGAGATTTACCTTTTGAAGCCAAATTGATGTAGGACAATCTTAATGAGTTATGCTATTAAAATTGTAATGAAGTCTCACTATTTAAAATATAAACGCATAGACATGTAGTTGTTTTTGTAATTATAGATGCTAGAATATTTTCAGTATCTAGATTTATTCATCTTATTTAGATAATAGATCATATATGTATTCATGTCATTCTTGTGCTGTAATTGTAACCCATTTCTATGTATGTGGAGTAGGATTCTTCAACACATCATTCTACTGTTCTTTAATATTGTATTAGATTGGGTAAAGAAAAGAAAATATAGAAGCATATCCAGAAACCATGACCCTTTTCCTCCGCTGCCACCCTTTGCCATTGCGGCCAACCAACTTCTCCCAAAAGTAGCCCTTGTCCTCCTTTTTTATTCCCTTTCCACAGTGGATTCCATTGGCCAACCGCTCAACCGCCACCATTAGTTACCTGCCCTCTTTATAATCAAAAAAGGGAAAAGCTTCTCCTTTTCCTCGTTGGAACTCTTTTTCGTCTTGCTACTTTTTCATTTAAGACAAACTCTTCTGGCGGTGTCTATGGTGTGGATTTTCACTATACTCTTTTCCATTTCTCTCCGCTGCCCGCTGTTTTCCCTTTTCCCTAGCCTTCTTTTGGGGTCTGTTGTTGTTGGGTCTGGGAAGAAAAGGGAAGTAGAAATGAAGCCTTTCCGTTTCATTTTTCATTTTCTCGAGTGGACTTGGTATAGGCTTACCCAGCCTTTAGATGATGTCTCAATTTTGTGTATTTGATTTGCACGCACAAAAAATTGGATATCTGATTTTGTCATTGCTACGCCGTGATCATTGTTTGATTTTATCATGATTTTTTCATGGCCATATCAAGTCTTTGCCGGAGTCTTGTCTGATTCTTCTGTCACGTCAAGATTTAGGATTTTATAAGCTGCTACATCTTGCATGATGTTTTTGGAGTTCATAAAATGCTGTATTTTATTCCGAGCGTAAGCTCTTGAAATGTTTGCATAGAATAATATATTGGAGGTCAGAGCATGATAGTAATGACAGTTTTGTAATTTTTGATATGGTAAAAATTAAAAGAGTTTAAGGTTTAAAAGTAAGTTTGGGATTTTACTTTTCTTGAAAGTGATCATTATTTCTTGCCATTTTCTTTGAGAGCTTGTTAGCTTTTTTTCAAAACTTTTCCCAAATACGGAAACTACATCTTATAAATTCTTAACTATCAATACCTTGTCAAGGTTATATCTTAATCTTTGTTGGGTTTTTGATTTTCTCGTGTTCTGCTCTATGCTTATGGTAGCTGTTCATCTTAGAAATTAAAGAGTTTTATGATTCCTATGTTTATATTTGGCTTTTCTGGCCTTATTGCATGCTTTTGTCATCATTTTTTTGATGAGGAAAAATTTTACTGTTCATTTTAATTTTCTGACTTAAGCAGTGCTACTCTTGAAGTCTGTAGATTATGGTCGCATGGCTGAGATACTGGTACAGAGGGCAGCTTCGCCTGATGAATTTACTCGACTGACAGCTATTACATGGGTAAGTAGTTAACACATGATTCCAGCTGTCGAGTACTTTTCCAATTTATGAATAGTGTAAAATACTTAGTTTTTTGAACTTGTCCTGATGAGTTAATGTACTTTGCTTTGCAGATTAATGAGTTTGTGAGACTTGGTGGAGACCAACTTGTTCCTCATTATGCTGATATCCTTGGTGCGATCCTACCTTGCATTTCAGACAAGGAAGAGAAAATAAGAGTTGTAAGTTTTCGTTTTGACGTTACCAATGCTTGCTCTAACGTCTCATCCCTTGCATGGTCAATGTTTCAAAATGCTTATCAATTTCTATTCACTTCAGGTTGCTTGTGAAACGAATGAAGAGCTTCGTGGAATCCAAGCAGACCCAGCTGAAGGATTTGATGTAGGAGCTATCCTCTCCGTAGCCAGGAGGTAACTGTATCTATCCTTGAACATTTAGGTTTATATGGATTACATGCTGCTTTTTGGTTTACTGATGAGCCTTGTAGAACATGATCAGAGAATTCGTTTTATGATTTGCTCTTCTTAGGACTGGAAGTATGCTGCTATCTGCATTCTCTAGTGGATATGTGAAATAAAGGAAATATTTAAGTTTTTTTCATTTGTATCAGGCATCTGTCAAGTGAATGGGAAGCTACACGTATTGAAGCACTGCATTGGATATCAACTCTATTAAATAGACATCGGACAGTGGTAATCAATACATCTACCCTGAATGCTCCTTTGATATGTTTACGGGGATTATATTCTTTTATAAGGACTTGTTTATTATAGGAAATCATTAACATGGTAAGAAACTTAGATACAAATTAATGCATAATCGGAAATCATTTACATGGTCAAAAACTTAGGTAAAATGCATGCTTGTTTCCTATACGATGCAAGACTTTTACTGCCGTCATGTTGTGGATGAATAAACGGATTATATAACTGCAAAGCCTAATTTATGTTTTGATTTGGCTACCTTCTAGCTGCTCTCTCATGCTTTTCTTGAAAGTTGAAGCTACAAGAACTTTTCAGACTTGAACAAGTTAAACTTAATATAAACAATATGAGTGAAATTCAATCCAAAAATTTCGCCTAAGAGTCCAAATTTGGAATATAGGTATAATTTGCCAATGATATTTATAAGAGCCTTACTTATCAAGATGTAGGGGTTTGATTTGAACCTGTAGAACATTTTAATTGAAGTGAAAGCCTGGATATACATTGTCTTTACTATCCTATAACACTGCTATTTGATCTCATAGACTGCCATGGTTAATCTTTACATAGACAAAATATTAATGAATTCAATGGGGTAGCATATTAAAGATGGATTTCCATTGGTACATTATATCCAATGTTTTCTGCAATACTGGTTTCATTTTTAAGAGGCAGTTTTCTATTTAGTACTGTTATTAGCATCTTAAGTTTGGTAATTGTTGAACTTTTTTGTTACTGCATGCTTGGGTTATGAATTTTCTTCTCTTTCTTATTTGACCAGGTTCTTTCTTTTCTGAGTGAAATATTCGAAACTCTTTTAAAGGCACTTTCAGATCCTTCTGATGAGGTATCTCCTTGCACTCCTTCCAATTATTTCCCTAAATGCTCATTCTAGGGTGTTTCTAGCTAAGCTCATTTAGAATTTTTTATAGGCTTGATGCTTTTGGAGTGTATAATACGTGACACTTTTGTTTAAAAATAAGTTTTGAGGTGTTTGGAGGAAATAAGATATGTTAATAATGATAATTTCGTAGTAGATATGGTGAAATGGAAGGACCTGGACTTCATTAAGATATTAATAAGTTCAGATCATGGAGCTTATGAGATGTTAATAATGACGAAGATGTAATCTATATGGTTAAAGTAAATTAGTTCATTTAGATTTTAGGAAATAAGTTCAGATATCTATGCCTTTCTTTTAAGGAACTTATAACATACTAACATCTTATGATCATAAGAGCATTTCCCAAAATTTTTATTGCACACGTGGTCGCTTCTCTCAACTGTATAATATGTTTGAAGGAGCTGACAAGCTTAGGCGAAGATCCTTTTAAGCACCTCTTGTGCCTTTTGATTTTTGATAACTTTGTCTATGGAGACATTGTCAAAAGTTTATGTTTTTATTCTTGATATGAAATTTTAGGCTAGATTACATTATATCTAAATGAGAGACACTCTGGGAATTGTTACTTTTTTTGTAAATTTGTAGCACGAATGCATCAGTAAAATGGCGGTTTGGGGTTGATCTTTAATGTGTTTTGTCTAAATTTGCACTTTAGGATTGCAACTAAAATGCTAAGTTTGGTAAGTTCCAACGTGTGTGGGTAACGTTAGCCAGCCAGCTTGGTACTACACAACTCACCAACTATGGAAATAGAGGATTACAAGATAGTGTTGGCGTATCCTGAGACTTTAAATCATTGATTTTCTTATGATATATGAATGCGTCTAACCCTATGTATTATATTTCAATTTGAAATGATTTTACTTTAAGATGTGGCATCATATATACTAAGGTTAGTAGGGAGTCTCTACTTCTGCATGATTTTGACTTCTTCCTCTTCTGATCTTCCGATTCTTGCCAGGTAGTGCTTTTGGTACTTGAGGTCCATGCATGCATAGCCAAAGATGAGAAGCATTTTCACCAGCTTATTGTTTATTTGGTCCAGAACTTTCGGGTTGACTACTCTCTCCTTGAGAAGTGAGTCCTTTACCTATGTTTTTCAGTATATGCTGAAGTATAATTTTGTGATATTACGTATAGTGGAGTTAATCAATCTTATTTTCTTGCAGACGGGGTGCTTTGATCATCCGTAGATTATGTGTGCTTTTAGATGCTGAAACAGTTTATAGGAAGCTTTCCATAATACTTCAAGGAGAGTCTGATTTGGGTTTCGCATCTATTATGGTTCAGGTATTATGATAAACAGGTCCATTGTACAAGATCGTTATTATGGGTAGTTCCTGTGAGCTACACGAAAAATCCCCGCTGCTACCATAGTAGCAACTTAACTTTTAATTTATTATGAGCCCAAACGATGGATATGAAAGTATGATTTCTTGTGTTCTCCTTTGAGAATTGGATATTTTTGATTGGGTGTTCCAACATGGGACATCGTGCTTTACATTATGTATCTAGTCCACTTCCCGAATGTACAACTTATATATGGTGCAACTTTTTTTCCCTTCCTTATCCACTGTTAGATAATGGATATTATTGTGAATGCAATGGACCCATTTTTGCACTTCCTCTTTTCCATTTCAGGCTTTGAATTTGATTTTGCTCACTTCATCTGAGTTGTCTAACCTTCGTGACCTCCTGAAAAAATCCCTGGTCAACGATGCTGGAAAAGACTTATTTCACTCTTTATATTCATCATGGTGCCATTCACCAATGGCTATCATAAGCCTTTGCTTATTAGCCCAGGTAAGAGCCTTAAGTGTGTTAGTGTCTTGTACTTGCCTGTTGACACATTTGCCCTCTTTCTTTAGTAACATTGCTTTGCGTTTGTGTTTTCTTGTTGTCATCATTACACAGGCTTACCAACATGCAAGTTCTGTTATCCAATCTCTAGTTGAGGAAAATATTAATGTGAAGTTTTTACTCCAACTGGATAAATTGATTCACCTTTTGGAGACTCCTACTTTTGCTTATCTTAGACTACAGGTAATTATTGATGTATTTGGGAGTAAATGAATGAATGTCAGCTTAATTCCTGGCATTTATCTTCTCATGCAAATGGAGACCCACATGTGCATTTAAGTAGCTATTTTGGTCTGCTTTTTGTCTTACATTGCTATGTGTGTATATAGCATGTATTCATGGCAAGATTTATGAAGTAAAAGTGCATCTGTGTTTCGAATGGAAAAAATGTGTGTTTTTACTTTGCATGAACTATTTTTGAGTATTGGCTGGTAATTCTTGAAGCCGTATTTTTTATGGATTTTTGAGAAAACATCAATATTAGTGTTCTTGATGATATATATATGTATATATTTTCCTCTTTGTGCCCTTTGTTAACTTCAAAATTTTCTGCAATCTGGTGCATTAGTGTGCTATCATTTCAATGGTTGTGAGTGCATTGTGAAAGCGTGGTGAGAGGTTTGGATTCCCATTAGGTGAAGCATGACTTAAGCAGTGAGATGGTTGGAAATTCTTTTTTAGTACACTATGCAGGGCATGTGTATGCATGCAATAGATGGGGCATCATAGTCAATAGTAAATAGGCCTCAAAGGGAAATTGAAAAAGAGTACCTATGTGTCATGGACTAGAGTGGTTTTTGTTTTGTACAATGGGTAAGAATACTTGATTATTAAATTGAGTACTCCAGGAGATGGCGCTTGTGCCTTCGAAAAATAAGATACTATATATTCTAATGAAAATAATGATGTTTACAAGTAAATAAAATTGGGAATATTAATTAAATCCACTGGTATAAATTTTCTAGTATTTGATGTGGTATATATATATATATTTTATATAAGCTACTCACTTATTGTACATATATGTTTTGTAGGTGAGTAGCTTCTGTGCTGGGTAAAGTAATTCTGGAAATTGATGAATCACATGTTATTTTTTTTAAAAGGAACATGAAACTGGGCTTTGCTTGATAGTTCTTCCAGGGTTCCTATGCTTTTTGTCAGATTAAGTTACCTAATAGGAGGTGGGATTTAAGGTTAGAGTTATGAGGCAGTAGGAAAGCATTCACAAGTGACTAATTTAACTGTCCCCTTTTACTCTCACTGATTGTTACAAGTAGATGTTTTTGAATTCTTTTAGTCCCTGAAAAGCATGTAAGAAGCTTGATGTGACATGTATACCTTGAGATACCTTCTGATTGAGTTAAGGTCCAGAGGTGTTCCTTTTTTAACTTTGATGGATTATTGGAGAGGACTAAGATTACACTTCTCTGGTTATGAAGACAGATTATGAATCATTTCATGTATGCTTTTGAAATCTGGTTACCTTTGTGTCTGTATCTTGTCATTGAACAATTAGTTGATTGATTTTCATGTTTCTCGTATTCTTTCTGAAAGAAATTCTACAACATATGGAATATCTTATTGATAAAACTAATATTTATATCATCATCAACAAGATCTTGCTTTCCTGTTGCAGCTTCTTGAACCAGGAAGATATATATGGTTGTTGAAAGCATTGTATGGTCTTCTGATGTTGCTTCCCCAGGTATGTGGCTCCCTATTTTGCTTGCTGTGGTTTGAAGTATTAAACACAGTTAATGTCCCCTTTCTGCTGAAAGCTTCTTACTGTAGTGATAATTTCATTTTCCAGATGTGTTGTGCCGAAGGGACTTCTTATGAAGTTTGTCTCTTTCAGACATTGTGGCTTCTACATGATTACTGTCCTTGTTTTTTCTTTTGCTTCTGTATTGCACTAGCTTGTATTGTGCTTGCTGTTGCTCTCCTTTTGTGTTAGAATGGGCTAAGGATTTATAACCTATTATTGTATTCTTAGCATATATTACTACTCCCAGACCCCCAGGATAGCTTTCTCTTTTTTGTAAGAGGGTGTTTAACATTGCTTTTGATTTAGAAAGAAGTGATTTTTCTGTAGGGAAGTTGAAAGGTTATTTGTAAAGTGAGTGGCAAAGGTTGAGTGTTTGCAATTAGAAGTTGAAAAGTATTAAAAAGCTAGTGGTGGTGTTGCCCAAAAAATGATTTTCCATAGTTTTTATATTTTAGTCATTTATTGTTAGGGTATTTTTGAATTCCAAATTATAAAATGAGGGGAACTTCTTCTTTCTTTCTTTCCAGTTCCCCCTTTTTTAACCCAAAAAGCAGAAGCAAAATCTAAAAGCACTTCTGGCTGATTTTATTTTAGCTTGAAATCATTTTTGCAGTGGAAGTCTTTACTAAATACCCTCTAAATCTCTTTTCAATAGTTAGAAGCTAATAGCTGCTACCAAAAGCAATGCCAAACACCCTCTAATGTATTGAAAAATTTATTTACGAAATGGATAACTTCGGTGGTTAAGGTCTTCAAAGAAAAAACTGATTTCGAGTGCTTATCAGTGCAACTACTTGTGGTTGTCATGTAGTGAAAATCAGAAAATTTGGTGGGCAATTATTAGTGGGAGGTTAGCTAGAGAGAAGAAGTGTGACTTACTAGCTTGAACACACTTCTATTTGGACATCAATGGCCTCTTGCAAGCACCAAGGGTAACTAGGTGATTAAATTGTCTTTGCCTGCTAAGTCCACCAAATTATCATTTTGCATTCGCTTGGAGGCTGGAATTGCTACTTCAAAAAGTAGACCTAGTGAATTGAAGTGTCCATGGATCACTATTAAAAGGGGAAAAGGAAAAAAAAAAAAAATCCACTCAATAATTTTGATTAAGAATTGATAGCAATATGCAAGTTACATGGATTTTATGGTTTGTGTGTGATCTATTGCTTTGACATACCCCATTGTAGGACTTTTAATCTGCTTTATCAATTCCTTTTTCATTTTCAGCTCTAAATCATTGAAGGAATGGGCCAAATGGCAGTGCTTAAAAATATAAGAACTCCATGTACTTAGTCTGAAAGTTATCTGTAGGAAAAAGAAAAAAACTAGAACATATCTCTGTGTTCAGTTAATAATTAGATATATTATGCCACGTACATACACTTGTTACTAGAGCATGGTGTTTAAATTATATTACGATTTACGACCAGGTGCAGTGTGGAGAAAAGAATTCTAAATCATTTGTAATTGAGGGCTGTGGAATTTGTTCTCTGTCCGAACCTTGAAGTCTTGCTAGTGTACTCGTTTTTGCACACTTCCTATGGTATTGACTGCTCCTTGATGTGTTTGGCTTTTGCCCATTGATGCAGCAAAGCATAGCATTCAAGATTCTCTGGACTAGACTAAAAACCGTGCCTTCATACTCCTTCAGTGGTGAACAATTCAAACCACTGTCATCCAGAAATGCTTTCTCTGAAGCTAATTACTTTGGCGGATCACAAACCTCTGAGGATGGTGATGTGAGTGAAGATCAACGGAATGTGCATAATGGAATAAACTTTGCTTCATGGCTGAAGCAGTTTGAGAAAGTTCAGGAGCAGCATCGGTTGCATTCCAAGTCACTGGCACTATCTCGTTACAGTTCTTCATCTGCAAAGGTTTGTCATGCTTTATTTAAGCCACTCGCTATGTTTTTGGTGATCTAAGAAATTTATGATATTAATAATTGTTGCTTTGGTATTTAAAGGAGGAAAAAGTGGAAAAAGACGTCTGCTCCTCCAATTGTGAACTTCATAGGTATTTTAGGTGGTTCAGGCTCCCTGATGCATTATATTTTGAGTTTAAGGTGTTGAGATGCACTTTTATATAGGTTGACTACGGTGATTATTGTTGACACAAAATCTGAAAACTTGGATTACCGTGGATTTGGGGCCAAGGTAGTAGATTAATTATTGCAATAGGTTGTTGCGTAAAAGGGTGCACCCAACGAATTCGGATCTCCCCCTGGCTATTGTCGGTCACTCTTAAATACTATTAGTCGTTACTCTTAGCGAAAGGAATATCTTTATGACGCTATTTTATAGATAAGTGGATTTTAGCCCTGAAACATGGAATCTTGTGTTGGGTTCAGGATGTACAAAGACCAGAAGAACAAAAGCGGCCGTTGCCAGTGCCAGATACGAACAGACCTCCTTCAAGGTCTTCGCGCAGAGGTTCCGGGCAGTTGCAACTTTAATTGTGTTACGGTTAATTATACAGCAATCTCAGTATTCACGCCCTGTGAGATGAAGCAAAAATTGTAAATTGTAAATTCCTGTAGCTTCTTTAATTGAGCATTGGGGTATCTTCAGTATGCTTGGTATGTTGCCAAGCAATTCTTTTTCTTTTTTCTTCTTTTTTCCTTCCATGAACAGATTATTAACCCATGTGGTTCTGTTGTTTTTATTGAAAACCACGTGGGCAAGATATAGATATCGACTTTAGGACGTATTGAGTTTGTTTTCATAATTTATTTATGTGTCATAATTCATCTGCGACAACAATATTATAATAAATGTATAATTTGTGCACTTTTAATCTTACTAGTGTGTTTTCTCCTCACTGTGTTTTCCTAGAGCTTGACAATTCAGAAGACATTGGCATTTCGGGTGAGCCTACCCATTTTGTTATTACCTTATCAACAAATCCTGGCTATGCCAATGAAACCGGAAAGTAATGCCCAGGATGGTTTTATTTTTATTCTCAATTTGTACTGTTTTCAAATTTATTTTTATTTTATTATTTGTTTGTTTGTGGATTAGTAGTGTAGAAATTTAAAATTTCTATCGTATCATCTTCTTTGCCTCATAATAAAATTATGATGGAATAAAAATTTATTAAAAATTTTGTATTGGTTTTATCATCTCGAGATAAAAAGGAAGAGTTTATTACTTAATGAGTTTTGATATGAGCTATGAGTATCAGGGTAAAAGTAACATTTTCTTGCGGTGGATTAGATGAGCGTAGATTTTAGTTTTGTGATAGTGTGAAGATGACAAAAAGTGTGTTGGAAAACACGGGCAACCGTCTTAGGTGTTTTTTTCCTTCTTCTTTTGTCCTCCATTTTTTTTTAATAAGATAAAAGTTGAGTTGGGAGAAACCAATGTTACTATCTCAATTAAAAATATTCAAATGTAACAAAATATTTTTTTTGCCAAAACTCATTGGAATTAAATTCAACTTGATCACTGTAGCGATGTGAATAAAGCCCCACTTTTTGTAGGATTAGCATTATGGATGAGTCATCACTAATTCATAATACACCCATAATATATGATAAGCTCCACATTTTGAGTGAGGTTTGAATAGCGTAATCAAGATGGAAGTAATGAAATTTCATTACTGGATCACCACGTTGGTCGTTTGAGTGTTAAATTGCACTAAAAATGAAAAAGAAATCTTGTATGAGGCGTGCGCTTTTAGCCACGGGGGAATGAGATAAAAATGACACTAGGGTTGATCGAACAGACGTCCACTGGTTGCTGTAGTTGGAACAAGACAATCTTGGAAATAAGTAGTTGGAGAAAGGGAAAATGAAAATCTACTTCAAAAAATTTGCTTATGCAAATGTGCATGATCAAAAAGAAAAGAGTATTAACATATACACCAATAAATCATGGGATAATTGCCCAAACAGTTGCCAAGATTTGGTCTAACAACACTTGCCGTTGTTAGTTCATACAATGAAAAATTTGATGAGACTGTATAACATTGCAATTAAACTCTCCGAAAATATAAACATGTTAAATTAGCATGGGTCGTCTTTGCAATGTCTTCAAGTGTTATGTTACGTTGGCATCGAGATGTAAGTGTTGTACAGCAAAGAAAACCTTGAACATCTATGTGTTCTAGTGCCCCACACGGTCTAGAAGTTGGCAAATGAAGCATTTCACTTTGAAAGTTGAAATATCTTGGATCCTTTCACCGACATATTATGCATATTTTTTTGAGGGGAATCGGACTGCTGATATTCCTGCAAACATGTGTGCTATGCATGATGATCTGGGTTCTTACATGACCATCAAATATTTGGGCACCTGTTTTGTTTTTCAGTTTTTCTTTAGTGCTCGAAAATAATATTCCAAAGCTTTCATATGTTCTTCATTCCTTGCATGGATAAGGCCTATATTATAGAGTATATAACTTCGATTGTAGGGGTTTTCATGGAATGACCCCTGACCTCTTTTTAAGTGAAAATTTTAATGGAGAGACGGTGCCACTTCACTCTAGGGGCTTAGTTATTTGAGTACCTAGTTGGATTAATTAGACCTGATGCATGGAATTATCGTTCTTTCCACTTGAGATGTATTAGGCAGTAGTACTCCTCCTTTGTATGCTTTGATTTGTTTTATGCTTTGACTGATCACTTTAGTGGTACAGGTTCTGCCAAATCCCCTGTCCTAGCAATGACATCTTTAATATATATATATATACATATAATCTGTTTTTACTAGTTGAACTAATGATAGGAGCTCTTAATCACATTTAGCGTTTTTTTAATTGTGCCAAGCCTCATGATGCTAAGGTTAGAGGTAAGCATGGGACATGACATAAGGGGACGAGCTGAGATTTCTTATGTCTTGATCTTGTCCCGGTTTTGGTTAGGGAGACAAAAAAATGTGCCCATTTGACACTTATCATCACACATCCCAGTCTCGTTCCATCTCGAAAAAATGAGGATGGGATTGAGATATAATCTATTAATTATGAACCCAAGTTTAAAATATGAAATCACCATACTAAATTTCAAAAACCAAATATTGATGTTGTGACTTATGATTTAATACAGAAAGCATTTGCAAAACTTAGTTCACATGAATTAGAAATAAGCACATTATTCTTCTTTCCAAACCATCAATTCATATTAATGGGGTCTTTTTTCCCAATTAAAAAATGCAATAAATAAGCCCTTTATCCAGTAGCAGTCACCAGAATGGAAAATTGGGAATTGGGAAAGAAAAGAAGAGTTAAACTAAAACTAATTAGTAATACATAAAATATATATATATATA
This sequence comes from Handroanthus guayacan, assembly GCA_014898755.1. Taxonomy (NCBI): domain Eukaryota; kingdom Viridiplantae; phylum Streptophyta; class Magnoliopsida; order Lamiales; family Bignoniaceae; genus Handroanthus; species Handroanthus guayacan. Next base: position 906,923 of record JACFYI010003776.1, read on the forward strand.
TATAAATTATGTTATTAACTGGGATGGGATGAGACGAGATGGTATCGGTTTTTCAACCATTGTCCCTGTCCCATCCCAATTTTCATCTGGCACAATGAAATTTGTCTAGGTCCCATCCCAGTGTTCACCTCCTTGTTAAAAGAAATTATCCGTAAAATCACTTAGTGAGGCAAATAGAGATGGCAACAGGGCAGGGCGGGGTGGGGACGGGGAGTGCATTCCCCATCCACATCCCCACCACTAGATACCATCCCCATCCCCGTCCCCGTCCCCGTCCCTGGCCCCGGCCCCGTTTCGGGGATAATTTTAATCTCCATCCCCATCGGGGTCCCCATCACCCGCTCAATCAATTCCCCTATTCCCAATATCTAGTCCTTATTGCCATCTCGTCCTCATTCCCAATCACATTTAAAATGAAAATAAACAATATGAACACCAATTTGTAAAAATTAAAGTAAAATTTATTATACAAATTTCTAACTCAAATCACAAAGGAAGATCCAAAAAATATTTCAACTTAAGATTGCATCAAAATTCCCAAACTAATTCTTCAAGTCTAAGACCTTAGAAAATAGATATTGAACAAAAAAATAATAAAAATTATGAAGTGCTATCATTAAAGAAACTCATTAAAAAAATTACTAAAAATAATTTACTAAATAATAAATATGTATAATACAAAGATTTGGGGATGGGGACGGGGACGAGGATATTCAAACAAGGATCCCCATCGGGGAAATGGGTACGGGAATGGGGAAAAAAATTTTCTCATCCCCATCTCCATCCCCAACGGGGTTGCAAAATTTCTCCCCATCCCCATTTTTTTTCCCCATCCCAGTCCCCAGCGGGGCGGGTCCTCGACCGGAGCGGGGATTCTCGGCCCCATTGCCATCTCTAGAGACAAATATAAACAACCTCATTAAAAGCTAGGAATTAATCAAAGTTTACCAATTTCAACCATGAAAGCTAAATTATCTAAAAAGAAAAGAAAAAGAAAGGAAAAGAAAAGAATATAACGCTGTGTAAGCTAACATATTGGTATTGACATTCACCTAAAAGTAGTCAAGTCAATATTTAGAGTTAGCCTTCATTAATTTATTATTATTTATCAAAACGTCAACAAAATGCAGAAATTATTATATTTTCCGATGCATCAATACACATTGTGCCTATCAATATCTCACAAGTAACCCAATCTTCATAGGCACAATCCAACCTTACGCGTATATGTACAAATTTGGCTAACAAGAGGCAAGGTTAAAAAATACCTACTACCAATACCTCTTTCAACATCTCCATACCCAAAGTACATCCATGAATACATAGAACTTGCAGCTTAAGCCAAGCCAAAACCTCATAATGCATATATTTTCTCATCTGAGTTATAATCATCCAAGTCCGAAATATTTGCAGAATATGACCACGAGAAAGACTTACTTCCACTTGCTCGTCTGATGCGTCGCTGAGAATCGCTACCAAAACTTCCAAAATGCTGTCGGAAAACAAAGTAGCACAAACTAATCAGAGTCCCCACAATAATAGGAGCACCAAGCACAGTTATGGTTGTAGCCATCCAAGAACTTTCTTTTCCGACAACAACAAACGATATTGACAGAAATGCTCCGCATGTGCTTACACATGCAGCCCACATCAGCTTGTTCACCACAGAGACGACTTGTTTTTGAGCTCGTGTGTCCCAAGCAATGAGTGTGATCTGAACGACGACTACGGATAGAGATATGAAAAGGGCTGTAGCATCTAAGAGGCAGAACACGCGGAATGAAACAGTGTTAGAGATCTTGGCTCGTCCTGCTTCGGTCCCGTCAGTGAGATACTGGCCAGGCAAGTTGAATAATGCGAGGAAAGCAATGGAGGCAACTAGAACGGCTACTACTGTAACAGAGTTGATGGTGTTTTGGACGGCTTCTCTGTGAATCTTTTTGAGTTCTTTGGCGATACCTGAGACTCGTCTTTGTGTTTTCTCGTTTTGTATGACCTGGGATTGGACTTCATGCTTGATGTCACTAACAGTTCGTTTGAGTTCCATTGCTTCGTCGACTTGGCCTACGAATCTTGCATGCTTGGCACCTGCTTCTACAAGAGCTTCGTTGATTTCTAATGCAGGTACCCCGTATTGCAGTTTGTCTGCCATGTCCATTGCAGTTTCACATTGATTGTTGATGGCGTTGACGTCAATGGATCTGTACGTCAGCAGAAGCGTAACTATCTGAAATAGAGGCACAAATCAGTAGCGTCGTAAGAACGTGAAGGAAGAATCATGAACCTGAAGCACCAAAATCAGAATCCTACTAAGAACGCATCACTGAATATATACCTGAGCACGGCTTTTGCGTGTGGCTATATGCACAGCAGCATTCCCCTTCTTGTCACGTTCATTTAATATCGAATGATCAGCTTCCAGTAATTCTTCGACCACAGAAGTGTCCTGACCTTTTACTGCCATATGCAGAGCTGTTTGTCCCTTCTTATCTTTGATAGGGACAATTCCCGGATCCCTTTCGATAAGTGCTCTTACAATACCCAATTGGCCATATCTTGCCGTTGTGTGCAATGCAGTTTTACCATTTTTCCTTACAATCCTTACCGAGCTCTCATCTGCATCTAATATGGCATTTACAACATCTAAATGATTCTGGGAGGCAGCTGAATACAGAGGGCTCGTGTTTGAAGAGTTGCACACTTGACAAACCTCAGGCCACCTATTAAGAAGTTCCTTTACGATGCCTGGATATAGAAGAAATTGGGATCACCAGTTAAGGGTCAAGATTAACTTTGTTCAAGTTTCCATAAAAATTCAAACATAATGAAGGACATAAGCAGAAATAATTATCATTCATTATCACAAGGCAACGGATGCCAGTTTAAGTAAATGGTTTTTTGCAACTGAAGAATATTTTTACCTGCTCAAGTTATGCCTCCAAAAATTCAGAATAGGAAATCAGACAAAGAAAAGGAAATTTCAAGTACTAAAATAATGAGAATTGTTTATAGGTAGCATTTGGAAGGATCAAGAATTATTTCAATGGAAAATTTTATTGACCACTTTTCCTATTTAAGATCAAAATGCAGCAACAACTGAAAAGATGAAATTTGATTACTAATGTAAGATGCATTTATTGCAAATCCACTCGATTGCAATAGTTAACTGAAGATTTCAATTCAACCAAGAACTGATTCAAATCCGTAAGTGCCCCATAATCTTATCAAAGCTCACAACACATTTCTCTCCATAGATTTATGTTGCCAACTTGCCACAACGACCACCATTCTCAACAATCAATCTTGATGTGCTATTTAGAATTTGTCCATGTTCGAATACTAAAGCGCGTTACTTCTTTCTAACACAGCAAATAGAACTTTAGTTAGTACAATATATGATTCAATGCTGAAAGACAACTTAGTTACCAACCAGATAATTACAAATGCTGTCTGATACTGCATGTTCACTTCAGTTAGAAAGTTCGGTACTAGCTTGAGGCATCCCAAAGACATAGACATCATTAAGACCGAGCACACTCAAAGACAATGTTTAGCCCTCATGGCTGATACAAGGCAGGCAACATAGTTACAAAAAGGCCATTTTTGCCTATCAACCCCAACTACAATAAAAGTAGCTTCCTTAAATGCAACAAAAACCAAACTTTTTCTAATGCTTAGTACAGAACATCCATATGTTCACATGTGCTGCTCAACCATTAACGGAATGTCCCCACAGGACGAAAATTGTTGGCATTCCCTTTCTGTTTCATTTTCTCACAACCTCAAATTTGTAATTCCAATAATCCTAAATACGGAGATGCATATTCGAACCACCTTTCCTAACTAAGAAGCATCCGAAATACACAGCCTTTCTACAGTTAAGCTTTTAACAACTAGTTATGAATTTGACCTCTGGATGAGCTCAGGAACAGGAATTATCACAATTTCCCTAATCAACAAAAGTTGTAGCATCAATAAATTATATGAACAACAAAATTGAAATTGAATCTAACAAATAAAACACATAAAACTGTGATAACGTAAACAGCTATGCAAGGAAACAAGAAAAAATCAATGATCCAGTGATGAAAATTGAAAGCGATTATGACTATACCTAAGTTTCCCCTAGCTGCTGCCACATGGAAGGCGTTCATATCTGATTTGGCCCTCATCAAAACAGTCTGCAAGTCGCAGAAATTTAGCAAGTAGATGAAAATATCGAGGAAATTATTCTCTGCAGCTATGTACAGGGCAGTTTCCTTCTCATCATTTTGAAGGGCCGTCAAAGAAGATGTATCAGACCCTTCATCCTCGATGAGTTTCTTGAGGGAATCAAGATCATCAGATCGGACGGCAGCGAAAAATGATTGGTGGGTTATGAATCTTAAGGACTTGGAGTCCATGAACTACACTGTAGTTGAGCAAGAACACACACACAGAGAGAGGAAAACACACACTGTGAAGATTCAATCTTTTTCAAGCCTTATGAAGTTTTTCTCTTGGGCTATCTATCTGTCAAAAATAAAGCCGCATCGATTGTTTCTTGAATCGCTTTCTAAAAGATGGGATAAAAGGGCATTTCTCAAGGTGGCATTAAGTCTTCTGTGCGTTGAAAAATGCTTCTTTGCGTGTGAATGCGTTAGAGAGAGAGAGAGAGTGTGGCCATGTGTTGAGAGACTTAAGGATGAGTCTTGAGAGTTACTGGTGAAAAAGACAGGATCTGACATTGTAGAAATGAGCTGTATGAGTATCATAGTTGGATCTTTTACCAATTATAAAAAAAATCTCAGTATTTTCACTGGGACAGAACGGTAAAGGCCAAAAAGACTTGTTTATTGTTTAGGCATGTCTACAGTGATATTTTATTGTACCTTACTCGCATAAGGTATCCCTTAGATAAATAATATGTGTCATTTAAAATAATTTTACAATCAATTATTGTACTTTGACAACATATCATTGTGTAATTTAGTATGTTGGGTGTTTGTATCAATTCTTAAAAAAAAAAAATTAAAATCTGAAAATTCTAAAAAAATATAAAATTAATAAAAA
>JACFYI010003776.1:939242-956102 GCA_014898755.1 Handroanthus guayacan
TGGGTATTTTCAATTGTGATATGATAGAAACTTCTCCCTTTTTTGTTTTCCACAATGAGAAATGACCTTGTGCTTGTGATGGAATTTTCATCATAAAAGTTATTTCTCTAATGAATTTTCATCACAAAATTTATCTCTTTAACAAATTTCAATTATATCACAGGATTAATCATTGCCAAAATCCGTCATACAATAATGCCAATGATGCATCTTATTATATACATGATAAATTTTTTTGTTAATAAATGAGATATTTTCTCATAGTCTTAATTAAAATCAAATTATTTAATGTCAGCTCCATTGTGATTTGATATCTCATATATCTAAAAGCTATTTAAGGTGGTATATGTGTTAATAAAAAATGACCTTGTGCTTGTGATGGAATTTTCATCATAAAAGTTATTTTTCTAATGAATTTTCATCACAAAATTTATCTCTTTAACAAATTTCAATTATATCACAGGATTAATCATTGCCAAAATGCATCATACAATAATGCCAATGATGCATCTTATTATATACGTGATAAATTTTTTTGTTAATAAATAAGATATTTTCTCATAGTCTTAAAATCGAATTATTTAATCCCAGCTGCGTTGTGATTTGATATCTCATATATCTAAAAGCTGTTTAAGGTGGCATATGAGTTAATCAGAAATGACCTTGTGCCTACATATCTATATATATAAAATTACAAATTATAGCCTATATATCTATATATATAATTGAAAATTATATAATACATTGATAAGTAATTAGGAAAGTGATTAATGATGCGGACACGTTAGACTTTTCGATAGAAAATTTGGCTTGGTCAAGAAATAATTTTATTTTAAAAAAAAAAATAGTTGGTAGATCCATCTATAATATCTACCATTTATTTACAAGGGTTGGCTGGCCCACCATTGATTTACATATTACATAAATTTTTTTAAACCAAATTAATTTAATTAATTTAAATTAGTGGAAGAATTATGAACACGTAATATCCACCATTTATTTATTGGATTGACTGACTCACCACAATGCATGTGACACATGAAATACTTTAGAAATCTCAGCTTTAACAACTTGGCCTTTGTCCGATTCCAGTGGAACAAATTGTCCCTATATATTTGTATTATAATTAATTTAAGTATAATTTGTAACCTATTTTACTTTAATGAGTGACATCGATCAATTATTTTTGGCACTCTATCTTCTTGAAGCTTCGTGGAAAATGATTCCAATTTGAAGACTTTTTAATTTTCTACTGCTTTTGGCAAGTACCTCGTCAGAGGCCGGCATTTATACGACAAAGGTAAGATATTAACTTCGTACCTAACAAAAAATTAGAGTATTATATTGACAAAATTATCATGAAAAATATGGTTTGAAAGTTAATTAATTGTGCCATGTGAAACTGACATGTTTCTAAATTTTAGATTGAACGTGTCATATAAAATTAATTATTATCTGTATATTGGTAACACAAGTTACAAAATAAGAAAATGATACAAATTAATATTGAAGATAAAAAAGGATACAATTTTCAGTCATTTGATTCTTCCATCCGAGGATACGGGTTTTGAATTTGGATCAAGGATTTGAGAAGTTCGGGTTGGATTTCAATATTTTGATCTTTCTTAAAAGTTGATTCTTTTTTTTTGGGTTTTCCACCCTAATTTCGAGTTAAATATCAAAATTTCATGAGTTTTGCGATGAATGTCTTGAATCGTGAATCTTCTTGAATTTGATAAATTAAAAAAAAAAATGATGAAACCTAGTCTTCACATCTCTCTTATGCGGATTATTTATATTGTATTTTTTTATTTGAAAATTCATAAGTTGGCATATCCATTTATATAGTTGACAAACTAGCACGATTCATCTAGTCCTTCACGATTAAAACATGCGTAATCACTGTATCAATATTTATTTCCTTCATCTAGCAAAATATGATTTTTAGATTTTGCAAGAAATTTGAACTTGACATAAAACATCACTTGACTGATTAGCAATCCAGATGCACCAAAACTTCAGTAGATAAACAAATTTGCTAAATATATGTCAGATTATATTACATTCAGGTCACTTTGGATAATTTTGCCCGTATCCTCACACAGTCAACCACTCCCTTCAGAATTCCCTCCTCCTTTAGAAGATTTTTTTTTTTCTTTTGAATTAACAAAAAGTAGTGGATAGGAAGAATAATTACCCTTTTTTTCTTTTTCTTTTTGGGGCGGTTAATTAGCAATAATTTCAAGTTTGTCCTATATTGATAGAGTCGAGAATTTTAAGATAGTTTAGAGTTATTTTCCTTTCATCTTTCAAGCAACTTTTTAGGACACAATATCTCACAATACCTTGAAATGATCGAACATTCATCATTTCAGTTAGCACGTGGACGACAATTGTTCACAACACAGTTCTATTTTACCATGCCCCAAGAGAACATGTGTAATAACATTACAAAATTAACAAAAAGAAGTTTATCCATTGATAGACAACACCGCATTCATATCTTCATGGTACCGATAAAGGAGATGGAGCGGCAATTGTAATTTAATATTTTTGAGATGTTCGCACATGCTAGGGGGCAATAGAGTTGGAATCGCTTCATTGAGTTTGCAATATTTTTTGGTAAAAAAATCTCAAGTTTGGTCCTAAAAGCCTATGCATAAAATTGAGTTCGTGCACGACAAATTTAATCTTTTAAACAGATAGTAAATTGCAATTTACCCCTTTGTATAAAAGGAAACGTGAAAAAAAAACTCATGTGAAAAAATAATAGGCGTTTAAAATCCATTATAATTTAAAACATCATGTGTTTTATTCTCATTTATCAAGTAATTTGGCTTACTTGCATGTTTTGAAGCTAGTTTTGTTAAAAAAAATGAAGAGAAAAGTATTTTTGTGGGTAATTAAAAAAAAAAGAAAAAAATAAAAACATTAAAAACTCAGCTGATAAAGAATTAATATGCTTTCTTATAGATTCACTTCAATATATATTTATATAGTTTATCAATTTTAAAGCCTTAAAAATTTAGGAGAGAAGAGGGAGCTAACAATACAAACTTTGGAAAATTTCTTTTACCTTCACTAAGCTATAAATATTGGTGATATGAAAAAATCCAAATAGATTAATATTGGTTGGGTTTTGACTTTAAAGCCTTTTCCCTTTGTTTTCTTTTAATTAAAGTTAAAAGTGTTATGTCGAGTGCTGGCACGCAATTTTTTGACTGCATATTTAAAAGTAAAAGCAATACGCATGTCCAATTTTTATGGATAAAGAGCAACAGTCTCGGTGTGACATAGAAAAATCCGTGTCACTTCTTTTTAAAAACTAAGAAATAAAATGTAAATGATAAATAATTTATATTTCTTTAAATTTGACTTAAGTAGCCCAATCACTTAAAGAAAAAACGAAAAGAAAGAGAGCCAGTGAAGAAAAGTGGAAGTGAAATAGTGGACGGAAAATTTCTGTTGCGAATGGGATTCAAACCACTATCTCTTGTATGAAATTGCAATACTTCTGCCAGTTAAGCTAAAGTCAACCTTTGTTCTTTAATTGTGTGAAAAACCTCTCTTATTAGCAGCTTACATATAACTTGTGGTGACTCCACTTGGCCGGTTGGCCCTATATAAATCCGCCACTGTCAAGAATACTCAGTTTTTTCAAATGGTTGAAAGTGGACCATGAACTATGCTGCTAGAACTTTTGCAGCAATACTGGTAAATTTAAGTATACCCGATTAATTATACTAAATTTGACTTGATGGAGAAGTAATTTTATTAACAAGAATAGTTGGTGGATCCGTGTATAGTAATATCTACCATTTATTTATTGGATTGACTGGTCCACCATTGATTTACAAGTACATCCATTTGTTTAAACCAAATTAATTAAATTAAATTAAATTAGCAGAGGAATTATGAATAGGTAATATCAACCATTAATGTATTGGATTGACTGATCCACAATGCATGTGAAATATGAAATGCTTTATAAATCTCAGCTTTAACAACTTGGCCTTTGTCCTATTCCAGTGGAACAGAGTGAAGGATCAACTTCTCCCGATATATTTATATTATATAATTAATTAATTTAATTATTAATTTGTAACTATTTTATTTTATAATGAGTTGTAATCTTATTAATTTCATATTTGAGCGACATCATTCATTTTGGCACTCTCCTTGAAGCTTCGTGGAAAATAATTTTAATTTGAAGATTATTTTAGGTGTACTTTCCTTATGATTTCGGCAAATGCCATGCACGAGGACTGCTATTATACGGAAAAAGTAATATATTAACAACAAATAATTCTTCGTACATAATAAAAAATTGGGATATATTATAATATGGACAAAATTGTCCTGAAAAAAATAGTTTAAAAGTTAATTGTGCCATGGGAAACTGATGTGTTTCTAAATTTCAGATTGAACGTGTGGTACAAATTAATATTGATTTTTTTTAATTGATAAAAATGGATACAAATTGAAATTAAAATTGATTCTTCCGTCCAAAGATGTGGGCGCTGGATTTGGAAAGTTTGGGTTGGAATTCAATCCTTTGAACGTTGCTAAAGTTGATTCTTCTTTCAATAACAATAATATGACGGCTTTGACCATAATTTTGAGTCAAATAGCAATAGCTCCGTGATAAATATTTGAACATTATGATCTGCTTGAACTTGGTAAATTAGAAAATAATAAAACCTACTCTAACATCTATATTCTTATGTGAATGATTTATAATGTTATTTTTTATTCGAAATTCATATGTAGACATATCATTTTGTGAAGTAGCACAATTTACCTAGTCCTTCACAATTTTCCTTCCATCTGGCAAAATATGATTCAGCTTTTGCAAGAAATTTGAACTTGATCACATTAAGCATCACTTGGTTGGTCGGCGACCCGAAATATATATTGGAAGTTCAATAGATAAATTATTATTTGTTTTAAAATATCAATTTAATGAACTTTTTAGTTATATAAATAGAGAATATAAATTAATATTTACAACATGTTACGGCAAAAAATCAATGTTGCCCGCTTAATCATTTGAAGAAGAGGTACGAATTATTATCGTGGGTTGTTGGCGTTCCTCTGTGGACAAAAAAATTGGAAAGAAAAAAATATCGCACTTCAGTAGCCGTCAAATTTTTAATATTTCAAATTAAATGTTTCATTTTTTATTTCTTGTATTAAATAAATATAAAGAGTCTTGAATTTGCGTATAAGTACTTGTGAACCTCATTCATTCTCTAGGGTATTCGTATATATAGTAGAATAAAAGATGGAATACAATTGAAACAAAAGATTCAAAGTAGAACGTCAGAACTAGCTGTACCTTTAAGAGGAAATTTGGTCAAAGTTGTCACACGGGAAAACATGACTTATTTTGAATAACGCATTGTCACACTAGTTGTACTAATCTTGCCCAAGATACATAACCCTCCTCCTAATTTCTAAGTTAACATCAAAGTCCTTAATAATTTTGTTCGATAAACAACGTAAAACATTGTCCAAAGCCACAACAGATTCTCTAACGTCTGACGGTCGATTATTTAGGCTATATTTATTATTTATTTATTTATAACAAGCTAGCAATGGTTGTAACAGTAACAGCGACGGCGCAGTCCCTGACAATCACCACCTTGAAAGCCCTCGCTCTTGCAAACATCGGTGCACCTGATATCACTCAAGCATGGCCCCCAGAACTTCTTGCTTTTATATTTGCATATTTTCCTTCTCCCTATTTTCACCCCTTCCACTGAATTTACTTCCGTCTTTTCACCTGCATGTAATTTTAACATTAAAAAACATTCACCTAATGCCAATTATGCTTATATTTTTTATTTCGAGCATTGGGCAATTAGTAAGACGGTGTTTGTGTGAGCTTATAATGTTTAAAAGGTTATAAAATATCATAAAGTGTTTGGTAAAATTTTTTAAAAAAGATCTTATTAATTCTGAAAATAAGATGTTAGGAACTTATAAACTTTGGGCAATTAGTAAGACAGTGTTTGTGTGAGCTTATAATGTTTAAGAGCTTATAAGATGTCATAAAGTGTTTAGTAAAATTTTTCAAAAAAGATCTTATTAATTCTGAAAATAAGATGTTAGGAACTTATAAGCTTTCTTCAAAAAAGTAAGGAAATCCTAATTTATTTTTAAGATCTTCATATGCAACTTCAATTTTAACTATTTTTACTTAAAAAATTGCTATTACTAGTATCTTATAAGCTAAAAAGTCTTATTTTATCTAAATACTTTAGTGCCTTATTTTTGAAACAAGATCTAACACGTTATAAGCACTAAAAACATCTTATAAGATCACTAAAAACATCTCATAAGATGTAAGAGCTTATAAGATGTTTTAAATAAGCTTAGCCAAACACCCTTTAAGGGTGGTATGATACGTTAAACTCTACTTGACAACGTTGAGAAATTTTCTCAAATCCAAATCAAATTCATTAATTCCAAGAGAACATGCATGTAATAATATATATTATTGCATATAAGAAATGTATAAGAAGAACATGCATGTTCAAGAACAAGATAAGGTGAAATGTCAAGAATTTAAAGAACACACACGCATATTATATAGTCCAAAAATAAGTGCAGAATTTATGTTAGGTAAAGAGAAGAACCATTGATAAGGAGGAGCAGTAGCAGGATTACAGCAGTCACAGTGATAAGCTTGGGGTATTTCATCTTTGAGTGAAAAAACATCAGACTGTGTGAGAGGCAAATATTGAGGAGAGCGTTTAATGATAACAGTGAGTGCTTTGGGCTCTTTTATATATATATATATATATATATATGCTAAGCACGAATTCATTTTGCAACCTTATTACGAGAGTGTTCGGTATTATTTTAGCATTAGCTCCAGTTACTAAAAAGTATTTGATAATGTAATTTCTATTTTGCTTTATGATAAAATCAGCTAGAAGTACTTTTAACTTCTAATTCTATGTTTTTTTTCTTTTTAAATGTTACTTTAATAATTCAAAATATCCCCAAATTGAACCCTAAAAGGGGTCAAATATGTTACTTTTAAGAAAAAGTATTATTTGTATGATTTTCCTTTCTCCTTTTCCATTGAATTAAATTCTAAAATTGAACAAGGTCTGATGGTTGTAGTTAGGAATGGGAATAGGATAACCCAAACATTTTGAAATAAATGATCCTAACTGTCAACCCACACGATGAGAATATTATACTTGGTGCAAGATCATAATTAGAATTATAAAAATTATGAATATTCACTCTTTTTTAACCCACTATTAACTTCTTAGTTTTTAATTGCACAACCTCAACTTCTATTACAGACTTCTTCAACTAATTTCTCAACTTCTTCATATGAAAATTACTTCTTTTTAAAATAGGAATAATGCCGAACACTCTCTATATAGGGAATAATATCTCTAACACTTCTTGAAGTTTTCCTTATATAGTTATATAAACATTCCTTATAGTTTAAAAAATTGCACTTGACCCATTATAATTAGACTTTCTAAAAATATAATAAATTAACTAAAATATTATAAAGAGATCCCTGTATTCTAAATTTAGGGAATATTATTAAAATTTCCCAAATTAAAAAGAAAAATTACAAATAAATCCTTATTTCATATATATAGTGCAAAAGAATAACTTTATAATTTCTCATCGTGAAAATTTTTTTTATAATTAGAACAAAAACATCCCAAAAAGGAACCTACATATGCGGATGTCAAAAAGATCAGAGTGAAGGTAATGTCGCCTTTGAATTTACAGGAACCATCTTTTTCATTATATTTTGGCGGTTCTAAAATTTCTTCAAGTCTCGAGGGTTCTGCAGTACAATGGAGGGGGTCATTTGGTTACATTTTCGATACAACTTTGGAACTTGTCATCTATACTATATATCTAGAGATTAATTTTCTTTTTTTTTTTTCACTTAATTAACAAAAATCAAAGAAAAGGATATTTTTTTTCTTTTTCGAATAGTTAATTGGTAATGATAGCAAGTTTATCTCATATATATTAAAAGACTCGAGCATTTTAAAGTAGTTTAAGCTCGCCAACTCTCTTTCCTTATATGATATTTTTTCAAGACAAAACTATCGAAAAAGTATTGAGAGACACTATCCTAACACAATTAAACCTTTCGTATTAATAGGCCGATTTGGAATAGTGACTAGAAAGACATCATTTCAATTAACACGTGGACAACAATTGTTGACAACAGTTTTACCCTACACTTGTCAAGAAATTAACAGGATTAAATGGGCAAACTGATCGGCAAATACTTATCTTCATCTTCATTTTCACCTTGCCCACAAGAGAACAGGTGTAACAACATTGCAAAATCAACGAAAAGAAGTGATCCACTGGCAGACAACACCGCATTCATGTCTTCTTGAAGGAGATGGAGCGGCAATTAAGTATTTAATTTTTATGAAATATTTTTCGCACATGCTCAGGGACAAAAGAGTTAGAATCGCCTCATCGAGTTTGCAATATTTTTTAATAAAAAATCTCAAGTTTGGTCCTCAAAGCCTATGCATAAAATGAGTTTGTGCATGACCAACTTAATGTTTTAAACTGAGAGTATATTGCAATTCACCCCTAGTGAAATAAAAGATATAGAAAAAAGTCTCAGTAAAAAAATAATAAGCATTAAGACTCATTTTTCATTTTAATCATCACGTATTATACTCCCATTCATTAGGTAGTGGTATTTTGAGTGCTCATGCCTTAAGAGTAATAATTCATGAGACTATTGATGAAATTCCTCAAAAAATGTATAAATAAGTATGGACCAATTTATGAAAAATATAATATGTGTTAATGGCATGATGATGTACCAAAAGATACAGACACCCGAGAGCCTGAGATTGTTTTTGGGAATGGGGCTATAAGATTTACTTACGATTTATTTATGCAAAGTAAAAAATACCAGACATAAATGCTACTTATGAATGCTTTAGGGAATGTGGAATTGCAAGTAGATGTTTGGAGGCATAACAACTCAATATCATTCAGTGCTTGAGGAATGAAGTGTTGATGAAGCATTCGAAAATAATACAAAATTCATACTTGATCAGTGTTAAAGAAAGTTTTAGATGAAAAATCTCATAGTCACGGGGACACCAAAGCAAGAAAAAATGATGAGGTAATTGGAAGCATAATTCTCGAAAGTTATTTTGTTTATTTGGCACATAATTTATAGTAGTTTAGAATTTTTTTTGTTTTGTTACTTTCAGGAACATGTAAGAAGGCAACAAAAACTATTGAACACTTGTGACCAAAAGGTAATCTATGATGATTTCATCCCCCCGTTGGAAGACACGAGATGCCCTCCCAAGTTTGAAATTACAAAATCAGTTGTTATGAATGTAAAATAACTAATAAATCCCTTATTCACAGGTGTTATTGGCATGATTTTATTGCAGGGAGTTGGACAAAGTTTGGCCGTGGATAATCCAGAGTAGTTGTTTTGGAGATAATTTTTCTTGGGTTAGATTCTAGAAATTTAAATTTGGCAGACATGACAAAGGCAACTGCAACTGGATTTTGAAAACTATATATATATTTATTTATTTATTTATTTAGTTAGGCTACTATAGAATCTTATTGATTGTTTTTACTTAATAGGATTCATCTACTTTTTTATTGAAAACGAAGCTGGAAGTAACACAAGTAGCTTAAGGATGCAAGATGTAAATTGACGCCATGATTTTTGTTTTTGATATATATATATATATATATATATCCACTACGGCAGTGATACGAATTTTGTTACTGAAGTAAAACTATTTATGAGGGTAGTATTTGATATTGATGGTAGAATATGTGAACTCGTGCTTATTTGGAAGTTGATTTATCACTAATTTAGAAATGTTCATATTATTGGCTTCAATTTAACTGTTAGGTAATTATTATCATTAATGTCCCACAAATGTTAAGAAGCCGGAAATTAAGATTCTTTGAATATATCTATTTGAGAAGAAAAAATTCATTTTAATTTTTGACAATTTACAATACCTAGTTCGATCGTGTTTACTCAAGATTGTCTTGTCTTAATAAGCAATTTGATCAACAATTAAAACTTGGTAATTATACAATGCTACTGTAAATCAAGATTGTGTAAAAAAATATAATATAAAAAAATTAAGTGAGCATGTGTTTTCATGAATAATTGCGAAAAAACAAACAAAACTCAGCTAATAAAGGGCTCATATGCGCTCTAATAGATTCACTTCAATATATATTTCTATTGTTTAACAATTTTAAAGCCCTAAAAAATTAGAAGAGAAAAGGGAGTTAACAATACAAACTTTGAGAAAACGTTTTTACCTTCACTAGGCTGTAAATATTGGTGATATGAAGAAGCCCAGAGAGATTCATTTTGGTTGGGTCTTAACTTTTAACCATTTTTATTTATTTTCTTTTACCTAAAGTTACAAGTCTTATTTTGTAGTTGACTTGGGGTGCTCGCAAGCAATTTTTGAACTGCAGATTAAAAAGTAAAAGCGAGGCATATGTCCAATTTTTATGGATCAAGAGCAACACTCCCCGTGTAGCATAACCAAAAAAATAGGAAAAAAAAAATTGCAAATTGAATGTGACTGACCTGTATACTAAGCAATCAATATTATCATCTTCTTATAAAATTCATAATTGCACAAATATTAATATCCTCAAATTTCATAAATCTAAAGCAATTCCATATTTTAAAAAATAAAAAACATAAATAAAGTATTTTATCCTCTTAAAACATAATACATCTATAAAAATCCAATGAAGCCATACTATTTTCTGTACTTAATTATTCAAGTTGTAGGAAAGTCAAGATTAATTCGCATCAATCAAAGTAAAATTGGCTAGGTTGACAAGTAACTCTGAATTATTGGGTAGGCTCATTAATTGTGTTACGCTAGGTTTTTGTTTATTTTAAAATTTATAAGACTGGAAATGAGAAAAAGATGGCCAATCCATGCTGTTATCCCGTCTTATCTTTGGTTAACCCATCTCGATCCACTAGTCATGCCAGTCAGGTTAATTAACCCACAAAATGAGTTAGAAACATCCAACCCACTTTTTACAAAGTTAAACGAGTTAGCCAATGGGTCGACTCATTTTTTCCAACTGTACATGTCTTGACCTTTTTCGCCCAGTTTGGATCGACCATGAATTATTAGTCATGACTTAATTTAGTTTTTGTGAAATCCTGACCCTCTAAATTAAGAACTCAATATCAATCTCAATCCAGAAAACGTTCAAAAAGCATATCTGCACATCAAAACAGAATTAATCATCAATACTTCCTAGCACACATAGGACCGAAGAAGCAACATATCCAAATTAACTACAGAATTTTATATTTATCCCTCCTAATCCAACTCTAATATATATTTATTATACTTTTCGCACCAGATATTTTGGAAATAAAATATATATGAATATATCCCTTATCACTTATACAGACAAGATTACATTCAAAACCCATGTTCTCATCCCTAAAAATATTTAAAACTGGAATATTAATGAATGGATATAGCTGAAAAACAAATATTTTTAATCCACTGCGAAGTGAAAATTTTATTAAATTAACATTACTAGTTTCAAAGTTGCATGACAAATGTAGCCCATCAACCTTCTCCATTGCATTGCAAAAGTTCGAGATTATATGTTAGATAAGACGTGCTGTAAATTCAAAGAGAACATTGCCTTTTTATTCTTATCTTTTGATATCTGCATATTTAATGGGGATAATTACTTCTAACACCTCATGTTTGGTTTAATTATAACAAGAACATTTCATGTCATTCGAGAAATTACAATAGTATCCTTTGTGATTGATTCCACTGACAAAAAATATTTGTAACGGAATGATAATTATTGTTTGAAAAATTATAGTAACACATTCCATGTGATTTGGAAAATTACCATTTACACACTTGCACTAGGGAAGTTTATTGCAATTATTCAGGGGATAGGATCTCCTATTTCAAACGATGTTCTATTTCCTATTCCATGCATTTAAATATATGCCACGTGTATTGCATTTATTACCAAATATTTTTATAAGAAAATATTTAATACACGTAGCATGTATTTAAAGTATGGAATAGGAGATGAAATACCATTTTGAAATAGAGGATTTCGTTCCATTTTTCAGACCACAGTTATACTTCATTAATGTTTAGGTGAGCTAAGAGAACTAAAGCATGTGATGTTATTATAATTTTTTAAACCACAAGCTATGTTAGGCAAGAAACTAGGTCAAACTTCAGGGAATAATGAGGTAATTATCCCATTTAATGAGGTTGGAAATTGAGGAATTTAACCAATGACTTATCCCTAGTTTAATTCAAAGAATCCACCCCAATCATTAGTATATATATAAGAGCCCAAAGTATTTTCTTTCTCATTAAGCCTCAAGATGAAATACTCCAATTGTTTCAGTATGACTGCTGTGTTCTTGCTACTGCTTCTCCTGATCAATGGTTTTCTTCCATACCTTAGTCACATAATTAATTCTGCACTTAGTTAATTTTCCATGTATTATGGCTTCATTTAACTAGTTTTTGCTAGCAATTCAAAATTATGCTTTTCTTTTGGGCTAGTTATCTCACAACCAGGCATGGATATTCGGTCTTAATCATAAAAGCACTCCCGTAATTTGAAAAATTACAATAATACCTGTTGTTAACTTAATTGGTAAAAAGCTTAATGCAGCACGAGTAACATTAAAAGTAGTCACCTCTATGCAAAGGGTCTACTTATAATATTTCAGTCAATATATTGATTTTTAGGAGATCTAACTATAATATTACACAAACTTCATGAAGCTTTTCATCATAACGTTGATGGGTGTTATCGTAATTTCTCAAATCACACATATAGCGTTGATATAGTTAGAACAAACTTCAAAAGATGTAGAGGTAATTCTCCCTTATCTTTTTCAAGAATGCAACATGAGTTTTCTTTTATCTGAATTAACAGGTGGCTCAGTGGACAGCCAGAAGGTAGAGGGAAAGAAAGTTTGCTTATATAAAAGCGAGAAGTTCAGGTGGCTATGCCTTGACGATATCAAGTGTGCTAATGTCTGCAAGAGGGAGGGCTTTGAAGGTGGTGACTGTCAGGGAATACGCCGTCGCTGCTATTGCTACAACCATTGCCAGTCATAAAATCTCTGTCAATTTTATAACCTTAAGTTCTTGGGTTTATAATTACTAAAAGGACTTTGAAGCTAAATCTAGCCACATATTAGCAATAAGGCTAGTAAGTAAGATTGTCATATGTTTTCACAAGTAATAAATTAAATCGTGCAGAATTAGATTTTTCATCAGTTTAAGATTAGAAGTATGAACATCGGTCTTTCATGGGCAATGTCGATTTTTTTTTTTAAAAAAAATTCATTATGTCATAGCAACATCATGAAATCAAGATAGCAGCTACATTTGATCAGTATCAAATATAATAACTAATAAATAAGTATTTAAATATATTATTTAGACAGCAATTACATTTGAAATCAATATTAAATACAATAACTAACAAAGCATTTAAACTTGGGAAAAAAGCAACTTACTACATATTTAATAGAAACACACATTGGAATCCCTAAATATCGTGGTTATAGAGGTCTTGACTTTACTATTGACCTAATTAAGGCCTCATCGGCGATATACTTGAATTCAATTTCGAACATGATTAAATGACAAAGGAGTTATATTTAACTAAATTGTCGAACCACTCCAACCGACCACCCCAACCCAAACTGCACCACAATTCCTATAGCTTGACTGTTGGGCTACGGTTATAAAAAGAAAAATCACGATTTGGGTTGGATTTGGTTTTTCGTACTTATAAGCCACATAAACCACTCCAACGCCAATATAATGTATATACATACATATATATATTAAAAGTAATAAAAATAATACTAAGCTTAGTTTAAATTACCGTTAATAAATAATAATGAGTTATCAATAGACAACAAAAAATTTCTCATATACCATACTGTAAGAACTCGAGGAATAGTAATATTTATCACATAAGTTAATTAATTATGAGGATTTTTAGCAAATTAGCTCCTGAATCTTGTTTTCACTTTTTGATATTTTCTTTAATGAATTTGCTTATTTGAACGTGTTAAATTTGAAAACATTGCAGAATGAAAAGTTCTTTGTTATTGTGATACCTAGTTTCAAATTATATAGATCTTAATACTCTTCGAACTTATATTTAAGGACAAAATGGTATTTGAGGTAACTACCTAAAATAAATTTTTATCTTACATAGTTATATATTCATTGAAGTTTCTATTGGACTCCAAAACCACCTCAATCCAAAGGGACTGCAATATTTGAATTCAATGCTTATCGAACGGGGCTTGGATTAAAATATTTTAAAAGGGCAACTCTTCCATTAAACAAAATATGAGTAAAAACCGCCTCACCCGTCACGTGCACACCCTAATACTTATACGGATGGAGGAGGCCCAGTGAATGCTCATAATTGCGCTACTCGACCCATTACAAATGGGTTGGGATTAGGTAACATAATTAGAGAAAAATCTTAATGCGTGGGATATGGTAGAGAAAGTTGAAAAAACTTTTCTGTATTATTATTCTTGCTTAGGATTTCGAAAATTAAATGTAAAAAATTAACTGAGTTAAATTAAATGACTAAATCAATTGTGTATATTTTAAGTTTGGATATTTCTTTTATACCACCAATTGAATAAACTTTTTCAATTTGTGTACCCAAGTAACTCTAGTAATTTAACATATCAAATATAAAATATTTTATTATCACTACATAAAATATTACAAAATGCAAATAAAATTATCATCATTTACTATATTCACATCGTCATTTAACTTCTAATTCATCACTAATACTAATTAACTTTTGTCATACTAGCCTCGAAAAATTAAGAGGGTAATATTTTATGTTTTACCAAAGCTGGGAATTAAATTGTAAAAGTGATTAAATTGGGGTGTGCAAATTAATACTAATTCGTGACAATTAATAGGTTTTTTCTTTGAGAGAAGCGATTACATTCGACTATACATTAATATCATTACAAGAATACATTTTTAAAGATCAAATATTTGACTAAATACAATCCAAATAATTCAAACCACCATTTTGGTGGACAAAGACTACCATACGGTAGATAAATACGCATACGCTGTCGGTGGGAATTGAACCTTGTACCTCCACTATGCAATGCTGGAGGCTGTGCCACTACATCCAAAGGACGATGGCGACAATTAATAGGTTGGGACCCGCCATAATATATTTTTTTTTTATTTTTTCCTCGTAAAATAAATTTATTGTACTACATAACGAAGAGCAAAATAATACAGTTGAAAGTTCTAGTATTAATTTAAGTGGCAACAGTTGTCAAAATTTCACGAACAACATTAACTTCAATTTTTGTCTCCTCATCTACTGAAATCCAAAGTTGATGTTAGAGCCATGACTTTGTAGGGTTTAATTTTCTCTAATTAATGCAATGAGCTCATTTTTCTTAATATATATCATATCAATGTAAAAGGTATTATTACATGTCTATATATATATATATATACATGTATATGTGTAATACATCTTTCTCAGAATTACCACAGTAGTGGTTTTTGCTCAGATAGCTATATCTCAAGATGAAGTACTCGTCTGATTATACAGTCATTGTTATTTTCCTGTTGATGCTTGTTTTCATCGATGGTACTTCATTAAATTATTTATTCTCATATTACTTGCAGTCAATTCTCGTATCATGTACTCATTTTCTTAAAATAATTAATTATTCACAATTTCTTTTTTTTTAAAAAAAAAAAAATTGTGAAGAGATTAATGTTTATTTTCCACTAATTAACCAAAGAAGGTTGATCCGTGAACCACTATTCTTCTCCACAGCGTTCTTTTTTCTTTTCTTTCTTTTTCTATTTTTTTTTCTTTTTTTTTAATTATTATTATCTCAACATTCCTTACGGTTTGGTGTAATTACATAAACACCCCTTGAGATATGAAAAATTATAATAACATTACATTCACATAGATTCCCTGAAAACTAATAAATTAGTTAAAATATTACAAGTAGCTAGGCACCCTACTAAGGGATTGTCATAATCATTTCTCATATCAGGCCACATGGGATGTTTCTTTAGTTGTGCCAAACTTTAGGGGTATTAAAGTAATTATACCCTTCTAATTTTATTGTGGGAGATTAATTAGCTTAATTGGTAAAATCGTTTTGCTTATTTACAAACTAGATTAGGGTGGGTCCGAGGCCACAGCGGATACAAAGATCAGTTTGGGGATGATTCCTACAAAGTAAAAGAAAAAAAAAGAAAAGAATATAATGGAAATCTTTTTTTGGTTGGCACATGCAGGAACACGTTCAGAGGCCGAGGGACCAAAGGTAGAAGAGAAGAAAGCATGCCGGTACAAAAGTGAGAAGTTTTGGGGAGTTTGTGTTGATAATACAAGATGTAGTAATGTTTGCATGCGAGAGGGCTTTGAAAGTGGAAAATGTCGGGGTTTCCGTCGCCGTTGCTATTGCTACCGACCTTGCTAATGATCTAGGTTTAAAAATTTTTATGTAATAATATTAATTAAAATGTGGAGACAGACCTATATATATATATATATATATTAAGCAAGCTAGCATACTATAATAATAATAATAATTGTTGATCTTCATGGTCTTGATTAAAATGAACTTATTTTGAGAAAATAATAGCCCGCATGAGTGACATATCAGTTTATTGTTTAAATAAATTAATGTTTGTCATATGCGATGGAGTTATGCGTATAAAGGATGATAATTCGTTTCTTCTCTAGAAAGTAAGTTTATTTAAT
>JACFYI010003776.1:983603-998192 GCA_014898755.1 Handroanthus guayacan
AATAAATATCAAAAAAGAAAAATCAAAGAAAAAAATTTGTTATTATTTTTATAATTACTCTGTCATTATTTTTTGTAATAAGGCTATTTTTGTATATTTAGCATGATGAAAAAAAAAAAGAAAAAAAAATCATTGACCATCTTGTTTTATATATAGTATAAATTATAAAAATTACACTATTAATTAAAAAATTATATATTATTTTGTTATTATTTTTTTTTATGGCCCACGCGAAATGAAATATGTTTTATAAATAATCCCCCACACCCTGAACAAAGGAAACAACTCTTGGAAATGAATTATTTTAATTTATTTTTTCTGTTTTTTTAATAATAGTAATTAAAATTAGTTAAATAAAATTTTATGATGTTTAAAGAACATATAAATTATTTTCAACACAATATTGATATTACGGATAAAAGATAAATTAATACTAATAGTTCAAAGAAAAAAAAATCTTCCCACCTTTTGTGATCAATATTATCTTCTCTTTCGTAAATATATGTACTTTATGGTGTTCTATTGCTGCTCTTTTGGAGACACAGTAGACAATTATAACAGGGGCAGAGATGTAATAATACTTGTTTGTTGAGGGATAAATTTGTAAACAAAAAAGTAATCTCCCTCACCCCTCCCTCAATCTCTGGGTCTTCCAAGAGATTAAAAATGACCCTAATCTCACCCGCCCACCGGGCCTCGACAATTAAACGGGCTGCCCCGCTCAGCTAATTTACACTATCAAACAGCAAATTAAAGAAAGTAAAATACCATAATTGGGGTTAGTTTCTGCTATCAAACATGGCCTTAAACTTTTTGTACTTTTTTCTTTTCAAAATATGGAGGGACTTGGAGCTCTGCCACGTCGGCCAAGCTCCTCTGTTACACCTCGGCAGCACCAGCCGAGGTGATCCATTAAAGCTCGGCCAGTCTGGTCGAGCTTATTTTTTATTTTTTATATGGAGCTCAGCCACACCGGCAGAACTCCAACATTGCACCTCGACCGGCGCCGCTGAGGTGCATTCAATAGGCTCGGCTTATCAGGGCGAGCTTTTATATAATTTTTTTTTTCTTTTGGTGTGTAATGGGACTCGCCAATGGTTGGCAAGTTGTAGTTTTTCTTTTTTTTTTTTTGCTTTGAATGGTAATTAATTCCTTATGTTTCATTTAGTCTTAAATATTAATTACTAATATTACACTAATTGTTAATATTAATAATTAATATCTTTTATACTAATTAGCTATTATGTTTAATATTATTATTTAGATTAAAGTGGAATTGTAAATTTTTTAATTTTTTTTTAGTTATTTGTATGTTAGGATTAATATTTATATTAGTTAGGATTATTATTATTAATGTATAATATTTAATTGTTGCTAAACATTAATTAATTAAAATAAAACTTAGTAATTAATAATAATTAACAACACAAAACCAATTTAAACAAAAAAAAAAAAATGGGGAACAGCCATGTGCTCGGCCATGATGGCCGAGAACCGATATCACGCTCGGCCTTGGTGACCGAGCAACCTGCCTACGCTCGGCCTTGGTCACCGAGCAACCTGCCTTAGGCTCGCCCACAAAGATAAAATTAAAAATAGAAGGCTCTTTTTTTTTTTTTTCTTTTCCTTTTTTGTGTGTATGTTTTATATTTTTAAGAATAAGTGAATTATTTATGATTAATATATTTATTGATTGTGTGTTCAAATTGAAGTTGAATTGTAGTTATTTAATAGAATGATGAGAATTGAGAGAATTTGTTCTTGAGAGAGAATTTTGTTTTTAAGTGTGATTATAATAAAAGGGGTAAAAATGTCCAAGTGTACTGGACTTAGAGAATGAGGCACTGGAAATAGCACTCCCATGGTGGTTAATATAAGATCTCTATTTAAATTATCCAAAAAGATATAGAGAACGTAGAGAGAGGCAAATTCGCTGCAGTTCTATTTCTTCCACAAAACTCATTCTATATAATTTATTAAAACATTTAGATTGCGAAATACATACTATTTCCAAATAGTGAAATAGAATTTGGCTCGTGCAATTATTCTTGTAGCTGAATCAAAGCTGTTCAATTTCCGCTACAGGTATATTAAAATTCTTGCTATCATGTTACAACATTCATTTTATTAGAAAAATTGATGTTGGCTTCAATTTTTCAAACAAAAACATCACACATGCATGCAACTGTATTCTGTAACGCTTAATACGTACTACATAATTATGTCACTAAAAGATATCATGAGAATAACCTTTGTTATTACTAAATATGTTTAAAGAATACCTATATAATGATTTTTCATTTTACTGCAATTTTTTTTGGTTGCATCTATGTAAACTAATAGAGCTAGTGACACATCATTAAACAAAAAATAACAATTTTAGTCTTATAAATTAGGGCAATTCCAAATATGAGTCCCATTTCTTTGAAAATTAGCATTTTAATATCGCAACTTGCTAAGGTGTTACAAATTTAGTCCCGCCATTAGTTGTTAAATGGAAAAAGGATAAGGCATGCACTGGGTTCATTAAGTCTGGGAAAATTGCAATTTCAGTCTCAAAGTTATGCCAATTCCAATTTTCAGTCCTTTAAAATTAGATATCAAGTTCTGATATTAAATCCCATTTTCCCATTTTCCCCCCTTTTTTAGTTGCACTTTAAAGTTTTTTTGTCGTAAAATAAATAACCTATCAACTGCTAAAGCACCCTTTGTTAGAAAGTTTTACCAAAAAATACATAGTCTCTGTTTATTTTCCATAGTCTGTGTTTATTTTCCATTTCATTAAGTTAATAACTGGATTACATAATTTATTTATTTTGTTTGTACTTTGTTTACTATCAAGGAAAAGGGTTGGTTTTGGTTATGCTATTATAAACTCTGAAATCATGTATTTTTAGGCTTAGAAAACAATAGCTCCGCGCTACTGGTCAGGAATATTGGATGGAGCTCGACCGCTATGGCCGATCACCTGTGTTGGTCCTCGGCCGCTATGGGCGAGGACATTAAATTTTTTTTTAAATTGTTATTAATTAAGCTCGCCCATAGCGGCCGAGCTATTTCCGGCCGAGCAGAAGCTGCTAAAGGGCTCGGCCATCCTCGTCAAGCATTATTTTTATTATTTTTTATTTTTTATTTTATATAGATAAAAATATTTTTTCTATTTATATTAATAAGTAAAATTATTGTATATTTATTAATAATATAATCATTAATAAGTATAATAATTTAACATTACAAATAATATTCATTAACTTTTGATGATTCAAGTTAGTGACACGTAATAATTTTGATGATTCAAGCTAGTGACACGTAATTTGATGATACAAATTAGTAATACATAATATCTAATAATTATAATGATTGTACATTCATTAATAGTATAATTATTAATAAGTATAATAATTTATTTACAAATAATATTCATTAATTTTTTATGATACAAATTATAAGTAATACATAATATATAATAATTATAATGATTGTCTATTCATTAATAGTATAATTATTAATAAGTACAGTAATTTATTTACAAATAATATTCATTATTTTTTTATGATACAAATTATAAGTAATACATAATAGATAATAATTATAATGGTTGTATATTCATTAATAGTATAATTATTAATAAGTATAGTAATTTATTTACAAATAATATTCATAAAAATTTTTAAGTATGATTTAGTTAAAGTCGTTTTTCCAAATTAGATTTATCACATCTGTTTCACTAGGAACTTATTTCTTTTACAAATTAAAGGGGTAGTAAATGAAGCTATGACGAGCCACCACTACAAAGAAAATATATATATATCTATATATTAAGCTAGGCCGGACTGACCAAGCTTATTGAATGCACCTTGACGGCACCTGTCGAGCTTCAAAAAAAATAAAAATAAAAATTGAAGCTCGGCCAGTCCAGCCAAGCTTTATCGGTGAACCTCGGCCGACATTGCTGAAGTTCATTAGAGGAGCTTGGCAGGCATGGTCAAGCTCCGAGTCCGACCTTGTTAAAAATTTAACGAACGAAAAAAGTATAATCTCATTAGTAATCTCAAATTTCTTGAATCTCTTCGTTGTCGAAATCGTTTTCTTTTCATAATCCGATTGACTTATGTTAAAATTTGATTATGTGTTTCGATTTTAGTGGAATTACATGTTTTAGGGGGAAACTAGTTAAAAATAGTAGAGAGAATTTTTTGGTAGAGAAAAATTTTTTGGGAGAGAATAATTATTATAAAAATGGCAAAAAAATTCAAATGCACTGAATTTAGAAATGATTGTACTTGAAATAGCATTTCAGTACTTTTGTCATTACTATCTTGGTATTAACTGATGGACAAATTCTGTCAACTAATTAATAATTTTGTTGTTCATGTGTCAATTTTCGTTATTGGCTGCTGACCTGATTCGTTTTTTTCCCATACTGGTGGTGCATGTTTAAAGGTTTTTAGCAACCACATACTATATTTTAGTAATTTAGTTTTTGGGAAAATGTTTAGATCTACATGGTTGAATTCTTGTTTTGATTTGCAGCCACATACAATGATTATTTCTTGTTCTAATTCCTTTATTACGTTGAAACTTTGGAATCATATATAAGTTTATTTCATACATTTATCGAATTCTAATGTTGCTTTTTCATAATATTATTTATTGTTAAGTTCTAGTTCCAACATTAAATTCAAATTTTAGAGTGCAATTCCATGGCTACTAACTGCTACTAAGGAGGGGAAAAAAAAAAAGAAAAGAATGGAAGAAAACTAGAGGGAAAAGGAGGGGGGATAAGGTAAAAATGGAGGAAAACAACAGTTAGTTGCTAATGAAGAAAGACAAAAAAAAAAAAAAAAGAAAAGAGGGAAAACAAGAGGTTATTAATTCTCTAACAAAAAACCTCTTAGGGTACAACTAAAAAAGGAGCAAAAGTGAAAAAATGGGAAAATGGAATTTAATATATCAGATTTAATATCTATAATTTAAAGAAATGGGATTAAAAATCGGAATTGACCTAACTTATGGAACTAAAGCGGTATTTTTTCCCAAACTTAACAGACTTAGCACGTGCCTTATGCTTTTTCCATCCGAAAACTAATGGTTGGACTAACCTTGCAACGCCTTAAAAAGTTGTAAAAGTAAACCGCTAATCTTCAAAGAAATGGGGCAGAACACCGAAATTGACTAAACTTATAAGACTAAAAATACAATTTTCCCAATCATTAAATGAATCACCATAGATCATATGTCAATAGCCAACTTTTGTTACAAAACCATCATGTTTCTCATTACACTTGATAATATATTCGTCTTAACCACTGCAAGCAACCTTAAAATAATAAAAGTATCTGAATCAGCAAGCATTCCAATGTAATCAAATAGACAGGACGAAAGATATAACTACCAAAACCAGATAAAATGAAAAGCATATATAATGTTCGGACAACTTGGACGCATGCATCATCGGCATGCTTCAAGAGTCTTCGCTACATAACAAAGATTTATTTATGTATTAAGGATAAGATTCATCGAGACAAGGAACCGACAAAACCGGCCAAGTCGGGGAGAATTTTCTCAGGATGATGGCGCCACTTTGCCCTTTTCTGCTGCACGTGGCCCGGACCACTCGAAATTCTTGGTTTTTGCTAAAGATTATTTGATGACATGCGTGGTGCATGCATACATATATATGGGTAATTTCTGTGTGTTTTCCAAGTAATATTAATCTACTGTGTTTTGTTGGATTAAATCTTGGTTTGTAATTTTCAGAGAAGTTATCGATGATTAATTAAGTTTATTTGGTCTCTGCAATGCAAATAATTTCTTAGTTTTCAAGCGGAACTTTTCTGCGTGGAAGGTTGGAAAGAAGAAATTGGAAAGAGCTTTTTGCTTTTGAAGAAAATCAGTTGTAAAAGTGGGAGCAGTGGTGAAAGTTGAAAATGATGGTGAAAAGTTGAATTTAAAAAGTAAAATTTGACCTAAAGTATGGGGTATTTTGAAGATATGAAATATTTTTGGAGGATAAAAATATTCAAAATAATATTTTGTTAATTTATAGAAAAATTAATTACGAAGTAGCTGCCACAATTGCTCCTATGTTATTTGTAGTTTTTCTACGTTATATTGAACAACTTAGTTTTAGTTAAAATTTGAAAAGTGCATTTGATAAGCTGTAACAAATAATCACAATTACATGATCATTATGCTGGCCAATTGATTTGGCTTAGTTACATTAACACTATGTTTGGTACAAGAATTTTGAGGAGGAAAAGAAAAGAAATGTTAAGGAAAATATTTTTATTTGTTTAATTAGTGAGAATAATATTAAGAAAATAAAAACTTGACAGAAAATATAATTTAATTGGAGAAAAGTCATTTTCCTCACAAAATAGTGAGGAAAAAGAAGGAAAAACTTATTTAGACGTCTTTCCTTCTTCAATTATGAATTTTCTTTCCTTACTTCTTTCCTCAATGTTTTTTTTTTTTTCCGAATAATCAGTTAAGCTTGAAATTTCATTTTTTTTTCTTTTTCTTTTTTTTTTTTTTTTTTGATTTCATCTTCGAAATTCTTAACCACACATAGTGTAAATTTAATTCAGTAAGGAATTTTTATCAATAGTGTTAGAATTCCACATTGGAAAAATACAAGGGGTCGTGACCTCTTTATATGATTTTGAGTAATTCTCACCTCGCAAGCTAACTTTTGAAATTGAATTAGGTTCAAACTCCGTTTTTAACAAATGGATTAGGTGCCACTTAATACGGTTGAAACGCGTGCGCTAATCACCCTCCGCCTGAAGTCCATCTCTTAGTCGTGGAATTAGGATAATGGGACAAACTGAAAAGCAAAATTGTAATGTAACAAGACTAATTGCGTGTCATCTTCAAGTTTCCATCCCACCTATATATGTTATAAGCATATGTAATTAATTTCACTATCCGTGATTATCAAAACACCCCCTAAATATTTGAATAATTATCATTATACCCCTTGAGATTTCAATAGTTATTATTACATTTCCTGAAAAATCTAAACAGTACAAGTACATCCCTGGATAAAAGAATGTAATTGTAATGTTATGCATCAACCTAAGAGATCTAATTATAATTATGCATATGTAATAGGGATTTAATTGAAATTGTTTATTAGCTGCACTATACACTAGGAGGTGTAATGGTTATGTAACGCCCCGAGATCGCTCGGCATTCTGCTTCGTGACACGGGTCGTCATTCACGGTCGGACGGTAAAACTAAATCAGTAAAATATGGAAACTAATAACTAAAAACATAAATATTTCATTTCATAAGTAAAAACGTCGAACTTACAGGTCCAGAAAACAAAAGAAAAATTACAAAATATAATTCGATCGGTCTATACAAAATGGGCCTATCAAAATACATAAGTACAGTCTATACAATTATCTACAATAGGCCTAACAGTCACTATCGCAAAGAGGATCCACGATCCGTACCCAGCTTCGGTCTATCAATTCTGACTTAGAAACCTACAACATGATATGGAATCATGAGTCCACTGACCCAGTAAAACTCATGGCAAAATGATAGAAATAGGAGTACAACGGTGAATGGAATAGTAAAGACAAGAATGTGATTCGATAAATATTTCGGTAAGGTCATGTCATTTCATTCGAGGCATTAACAGTGAATAGTAATCGCATTCGAGTCAGATATGGTTGAATCAATAATTTTGATGGATCTATCACCCTTATTTCTTCAATCAGAATCATCCTTATCCCTCCATTTTGCATCTCCGAGCTGTCGCTCGAGGAGAGCCATTCGGTAAAGTACTTTGTCGACTAACCACGTGCTTTAGGATAGTTCTATCGGAACCCTAAACTCCAGGGCTCGTCTAGTCTATCCAACGGTAGGGAATTTTCAGGGATTTCAATAGTCAACCCGATGTTGCCCGTATCAGATACCCTTGTCAATCCCCAGGGTCCAACGGTAAACATTCATTTCGGTTCGGTTCGGTCAAATCAGTACGGTCATTCAGTAAGCCAAATTGGCACAGTGTTGGATTGACTAAGAACGGTAATAATTTGGTTCAATATCTAAGTCAATCCTATGATTTGAAAAGAGTCGAGAATTTCGGACATTATGGACATGAGGATTCATTAGGTGAAGAAAAATCAAGATTTTAATTTAGAAAACGTGTTATGAATTTTTTGGTTATTGAAACGATGTCGGAAATATTTTCGAAAACAAGGAAACAAGTCAAAATTTTCCAAAACGGGCGCCTAGGCGCGTGGTTTGGGCGTTGGAGCGCCCAACTTCTGGAAAATGAAAAATATTTGGGCGCTGGGGCGTTGGAGAGCCCAAAATCTGGAAAGAGGGATGTTGGACGGGCGCTGGAGCGCCGTTCTGGGCACTGGAGCGCCCAGAATCTGGAATAAGAATTCCAGCCGTGCGCTTGAGCGCTCGTTTGAGCGCTCAAACCCGGCGCTTGGGCGCTCAAACCTGGCGCTTAAGTGCCGGCTTTCGGCCAATTTTTTTCGTTTTTTCGTCTTTTTATTTTCTCCCAATTTTTAATTCAAAAATACATTTTTGGGGTTCTTCTAAGTCCATTAATATTTCTAAATCATTGTTTTGAGGTTCAAACGAGAAATTTTAAATAAACGAAACCAAGTTCAAATATGACGTTTAAATCCAATTTTTCTCGTTTCTTTTACTTTTATCGCCAAATCATCCTCGTTTTAGTCCGTAGTCCCATTCACAATTTCAGTCTAGATATAATAACGATATCAAGTGTATTCACAAGACAATAGGTCGCAACTTCAATATGTTGAGTTTATTTCAATGGCAATAATAACAAAGGCAACATGATTCATACGATATCAAACGACATGCTTGAACAAGATAGCTGAACATAATCATGAGATTAAGACATGAAGGAACATATAATCATGCCAACGAGAGAAACGAGGTTCCATAAGTCTTACCTTAGTCCTAAGTGGGATTAATAATGAGAACTCCGGGTTTGAATCGATCAACCGTATCAAAAGCCTAATCACACCATAAGTTCATGTGTTAAGCTCTAATATATCATTATCAACGTAATAAACTTGATCGAGGACTACTTACCCAACGGGAGAGATTGCACCACAAGATTTCCTCTTGATTTTTCCTTTAGGCTTAAGGTTCCAATTGTGTAAGTGTGAAGTGTGTCTTGGCCGATTTTGAGAGAATGGAGAGGGAGTGTGATGTTGGTTGTAAATTTTCAGATTTGTAAATGTGCAAAAAGTGGCAACAAGCTCAAGGATGCATTTATAGGTGGAGGAGTTGGGGTTTTCATCATTAATTGGTATGGCTTCCTACTAACTACAAGACCTCTCACCAAATGGCAAGGGAGGCCATGCTTCTTCTCTTACAAAATCTAAAAACTTGTTGAGTGTGTATGTGTGTATATATATATGTGTATCTTAGCTTTTAAAGTGTTTGGTATATATATATATATGTATGTATGTGTGCATGTCCGAAAATTAGGGGGTGTTTGGGCCATCATTCAAGCTGAAATTGTGATAGAAAACGAGGCCCAATCGAGAAAATTATTTAGTCGTGCAATATGTGATGTCGAAATGAAATCATTGCACGTTTTATAAAAATCGTCCGGAAAATTTTAATTAAGAAAATCTCGGGTGTTACAGGTTATTATCCAAACATCAAGGAGCGTTGCAATAATTATGGTAAATTTCAGGGGATGAAGTGGTAATTATCCCAAAAATTAATCGTGCCTTTTTTCAAATATATTTTCTGCAAATTATCATGTAAGATGAGGGATCATGCATCAAAGTATTCAGAATTTTAATCAAATTAATTAGGACGAGTTTACAAGTTTCTGAAAAATTGTAGTTATAAACAACTTTCAAAAGAGAAAGAGATACAACCTAAGATAAGAGACTAGACCAAAAATAAAATAAAATAAAATAAAATAAAGATATAACGAGAATGATGCTGTTTGGCATGGGCCTATTGCACTAAAATGACCATGTTTACACAAGTGAACACAATAGCAAGAATAATAATTAAAGTAGAAAAGTACTTCAACATAAAAATCATGTAAAATTAAATATATTGCAATAATTAATTACTTAAAATTATTATGACATATACTAATTATTTCGAGCATTAATGTATGATTTGATTCTCTGTAGGAATCAAACGTGGTCTAAACCGAAGTCCTCATGTGCCAAATTAAATATCAACGTGGGATATATATATATATATATATATTGCAAAATGTTAACTCAATATTACACAATGACAATGAGGCGAGTGTGTGAACATGTGTATCGATCCGACATAACTTGAAAGCTTGAACAGTGAGACCAAATACATTTCACATGGCTAAATTTGTTAGATTTGGTGACTGAAATTAATTTCACCACGTGATTTTCAAATTATTTTAATTTTCTTTGAATTGACACTGATTTGATTTGGAGAATGTTTCGAAACATTGTTTTCACAATCTCGAATCGCCCATGCATCGCCTAAAATTGTTCACACTATTGAATATTTTCTTTTTGAAAAAAAAAATATATATATATATATCTTTAATAATATGGTAATAAAATTAATTATATCTGAATTATGAATTGAGAAAATATACATGATTATCATATTGCCAAGTACAATAAAATTTTTTGAGCTTTTTGCATTCAACTACCTTGTGTAAAAACTAATATGCTCACGGGAATTGAAAGCTACGCAGTGGAAATTCTAAAGATTTCCTGGGGGCAAATAGAAGTGTCTTCTACATTACCGGCAATATGTGGAAGCATTGACATAACATTATGAAACTGGGCAAAAAGTTAAGCAAGCTTTACAATGTCATAAAAAGCTTCAAGACGTCATAGCTATCCTGGGTTGGACAAATTATCCGAAGAGGATCATTAACAGTAGCAAGAGCGCGAAAAATTGAGCATTTCTCATCACAACCCTTTTTTGTAGCTGAAATATGGCTAATTGCATGTTTTTGTATTCTATTACCCTACAACATACCTAATTGGTAATAACTACCTTACTCATGCTTATATTTGGAGGTAAAATGGGCGATTTACCAATGAAAAAACATTCCCAGTTACATTTTAAACGCACGGTTATTTTGGCTAACTAAAAACTATAGAGTCTTTTGTGCTAATTAAAAATTTCACGAGGCCTTTGATAATAATTAATTTTGATAACTAGAGATGACGCAAGGGAATGGTTACAAAAAAATTCAAAAATTACATTTTACAAACAACCCGTCAAGAACGTTGTTTAAAATTAGTTTAAAATTATAATGTAGACTTTACAAATACGATAGCTTCAAAAATAATTTTGAAAAAATTAAACAAAATAAGCATTTTCCGACCTAAATATGTTAAAGTAAAAACCCATGTCTAGAAAATGAAATCCAATATTGGCCGTGGTTTTTGTTCTTCAAATGAAAACAAAAGTTTGACATGATATGTTTATCTTTTTAGCTGTGGAAAAAACCTTTTTGAGTCTTTCCTCCACTTACTATTGAAATAATATTACAATTTGTCACAAAGCTCTATCCTATAGATTCTTTCCTACGTCACTATGTTCTTATCCGTTACAATAGTATAAAGCTATACAAAATAGACGTTCATTTTGATTTTTTATGTAATTAAACTTTTTAAATTTATTTAATTAATTTTGAAGAAAATTACTTCAATTAATTAAGATTTTATTAAAAAAAAAAATCAAATAGGTACATAGCGAGTCATTGTTTTGGAACTTTCACCCTATATGATGAATATACTTCACCTACCAAGAAGATGAATATTAATAAACAAATGAATGTCTTTATTGCATATGGCTTGAAATTAACAAGAAATTGGTAAGTTGATTGACCCTTTTCGTAACAACCAAAAGTGACCATATAATTTGAAAGTAGATCCACGAATGTGATTGATATGGAATATAATTAATTTTGTTGGTACTTTCGCTAAAATCCAATTCCGTAGACTTATGTCGACATCCTGTTGTAAGTCTTCCCCAACGAAATTAACATTTGTGTGCAAATCTTGGCATAGGTAATTAGGTATATTGAAATGAGACGCTAGTACCTCTAATACTTGATACGAAATAAAGTTTTGTAGTCTTTAGCATTCTTTTAGGATAAATTTCCTTCTTATCCAATAGCAACATATTTCAATGCGATCGAGCCTGAGACTTGTTATTGTTATCGGTGTTGTGTGTGGAAGTAAAATCATGTATCAACTCTAGATTATCCTATACGGCTAATTGGATCAACTAATTATGAGTAGGAAAATCTGTATGGTCAGAAACTGCATTGAGTTCAAGTGGTAAGAAAGTTTTGAATTGAACTATTTTCAAGTTTAACTTGTCGGTAGGTCTTGAATTCAACTTAAAGGACATAGTCAAGGTCATGGAGCTTTTCCAAAGAAAGAACCTTCAATAATTAAGTTGAGCAGGATAATAAAGGTAAGTCATGAAAATTGAAAATTCACCGTATTACTCAAGTTTAAATCAATCAAATATGTAAATTTCTCTCATTTGAGTTGAATTCACTCATCAAAGAAAAAAAAAAAAAAAGATTTGAATTCAAATTAAGAGAGATAGTCAAGATCATTGAGGCTTTCCCAAAGAAAGCACCTTGTATGCTTAAGTTGGGCAGGATGATAAACGTAGCTCATAAAAGCAAGAAACTCATCGTAGTGCTCAAAACATAAAGCAATTAAATGCGTACATTTATCTTATTTTAGTTGGGTATTTATAATGGGGACTAGACATGAACTATGGGTGTTAGATCAAGTTGGTATCATTCGATCCCTCATGTCAACTTATATTGTGCTAAGATGGCCCTGGTTAAATTGGAATTTGAACCGCTCCAAGTGAAAGGACTCGAAAGTCAAATCGTGTACTGTTCACGTATCTCATTTCATTTTGTAGAGTAAAATTGTCTTACCAAGGCTATTGCGCCTTTTCCTAGGCTACCTGTCATGCATGTATCTAAAATGTCATCTAACTGGATTTCTCTTTTTCACTTAACTTTTGAATTGTCTTTTTAGGATAAAACTATTATCGATATGTGTTAGTGGAACAATAACTCAAAGAAAGTAGGGCAATGAATCTAGTCTTCATCACTTCTTGTAAACTTTCTAATAAGATGCACTATAATAGAAGTATTCAAATTTGTGAGTATATAAGAAAATTCCTAATTAATGTTTTTCAAATCTCGACGAATAAAACTCCATCTCAGACTGTATTACGGATGTAGATCATTTAATGCACAAGCAACTTTATTGAAGGTTAATTTCCAGCCTGAACGCTAATTTCCCTTAATTAATATCCAAAATAAAATTTATAAAAAAATAAATAAATAAAAGGAAACCGTAGAGCACGCGTGCGAAGAGCTTTTGACCATTTGATATCATAATTACAATTGAAAAATTCGCATAATTTTCAATCTGGTCAATCCACTGAAATTGACAAGCCTTAGAAACTATAAGCTTTTGTTATACGTTTCTTAGCCCGTATGCTTGGTTAAGATCCTCTATTCTAAAATTATATTTCTTCTTTTATTTTATATTTTAAATATATGTCAAGTATATATTTCCTTACAAAAAACACAGAATTAAGATATGAAACACTAATTGGAAAAAAATAAAAAATAAAAAAGAAAAAAACCAATTATAAATTAGGAACGTACAAAACAACATAATTCCATTTTGAATAAATAATTACGTTCAATGCCATCGTCCTTTAGATGCAATGGCACGGCCTCTACCATTTCATAGTGGAGGTGCCAAGGTTCGAGTTCCACCGATAGCGTGTGGGTGTTTATCTACCGTATAGTAGTCTTTGTCCACCAAATGATTGTTTGGATTATTTAGATTGTATTTGGTCATATATTTAGTTTTCAAAATGCATTCTTGCAATGATATTGATATATAGTGGAATGTAATCGCTTCTCTCAAAAAAAAAAAAAGTTCAATGAATACATTAATACATTCAAAAATTAATGAAAAGCCCACACAACATTAATGAAAATCGAACTCATGAAAAATTATGATAGCATATATAAGATAACAACATAATCTATCTATATAGATACCAATTTAGACAAAAGTAACTTAATCATTCGTCAAAATTCAAATTTTATTTCCAAAAGAGAATAAATAAATAAATAAATAAATAAAAAGGGTTGTTAAAGAAACATCATAGAAACTCACAAAAGTTGGACTCGGATCAACGTTTGGACCAAAACACACGAGTCATGAGTCATGACGCGTCTGTGTGTATCGCAATGGCACCCTCTTTCAAAGCCAACTAATTATTAATAGTAACACAATTCTGCACACAATCGCCCACCTTTTTTTGCTACTTAATTTTCTTATTATCCGTATATATGTATGTATATTCCTCCTCATTTAAGCTGCACTTCTTCAATTCTTTCATTCTTGAATTTTCTTGTCTTGTTTGCTGAAGTTGTAAAGTCCGACGTCGTTTAATTTCTTCTGGATACTAACGGTGAAAAGGAATATGGTGTGTATGGCTGCTCGGACAGGGAGGCATTTGCAGAGGTACAACGAAGACAATTGTCGTCT
>JACFYI010003776.1:1047990-1065780 GCA_014898755.1 Handroanthus guayacan
GTATTGTGGCTTTCCTCTCATCTCTATTTAATTTTCTTGTTGGCTATGTTAGTTCTGTTCAAGTTCAAGCATGAAATGTGCTCATTGTTTTGTTTCGACGTTATATTTTTATGATCTTGAGCACATATTTCCTTGATATAAGAATCCCAAGAGGACTTGAACATCTTACAATCATTCCCTTAGCTTGGAAGGGACTTGGAGCCATGGACATTGGAATATTGCCTAAAGACGTAAAAATTGGTTTATAAAATTTAAAATCATATAAACTTTTAAATTTGGAAAACCTAAAATTTTAAGATAAAAAATACAAATAAAGCTCTCAGGTTTTCTACTGGAAAACGGAAGTAAATTTCAGAAGAAGAAAAAAAAAAAAACACAAAACTGAAGAGGAAATGAGATTTGATAAAATAGATTTTTGTTACTTTCCTTAATTTTTAAAATTGTTTAGACTTAGATTTCAATAGTACTTCCTTTATAAAAATTGTTATAAAAATTCTGAATTTTTCAAAAAAAAAAAAAAATTGTTCATAAGGTACTGTTCACGCGCGGTAGCGCGTGAACAGTACCGCGGACATGCCGGGACAGCGGCATGGGCCGCGTCAACACGTCGCGCCCGTTTTTGACCGCGGTCGCACCCGTGATAGTTCAAAAAAATTTTATTTTTGATCTTTTGATTATTTTAGGTCTATTTCTCACTTTATTTCGATATTTCAAAAATTTCAAAACGATTTTTCCGTAGTCCGTGGTCCAATTTCCAATCCAATTGTTGACTTATTCGATAATCAAATCCTTGTTCTTTGAATACGATTGACATGATTATATGTGTTTGAATTTGAACTCTATAAGTTCATGAATGTTCGTTCGTTTGCTCTAAATCTATATGCATGATAAACTGGGCCCTAGGAAATTCTTAGGTGATTTGGGTTGGGCAATATCGGATTGTCAATCCGAACTCCTGGAATTCCTGTTCGGAGGATACCCTCGAGGAATTCTGGAGTTTAGAATTCCAAACGGTTATTCCGAAACACGCGGTCGACCGTGTTTCAAAGTTTGATATGTGTGCAACTCGAGTGGCCACTCGAGTATGCAAATTGGAGGGATAAAGATTATGTTTTATAGAATTTATAAGGGTGACAGACCTACCAAATGTTCGTTTCTGCCTTATATGTTTGATAACGAGAATGTGATAGAGATTTTGAAGCTTCTATTTTGTTATAATATTTTGTTCGTCCCATTTCGTGGCCTATCACATTCACGGCATGATTTCATTTGACTCTTCGAATTGGACTTATTCTCATTGCCATCATTCCTATCATATGCCACAAAACTCGTTGGGTCGGTGGACTCATGATTTCATATTTTAAAATTTTATAGGTTCCTAGTCAAAGTAAGTAAGCCCTGATGTATCGAGACATTCTATCGTTTGGATTTTGTATTTTGGTCCTCTTATGTAAGAAAAGCAATATAATAGATGTATCTCCAGTTGTATTTTGAGGGTTGAACATGGATTGTAATGACCTTGAACACTTGATGTTTTTAGCTTTGGATCTAATGAAATTTTAAGTTTGCGTTCTAGTTAGTTTCTGTTGTTGGGTTTAAGTTATGAATGAGTTGTTGAATTTTCTGTTTTTTAAAGTTTTAGTTAGTTCGTTCCGCGAGTAGCATTCCGAGATTCAGTACTTGTATGTCCGTTCATTTTCCGGGATCTCGGGGCGTTACAGTAATAGTTGATATAATGGAAAATGTCTCACTTTTCATTTTTCAAATATATATTCAAAATTATTAATGATTTATCTATAAAAATAGTTTCATATGTAAAACCTAATAAATCAATTGGGCAGTTAAATGTAGTATAATTTTTGTTAAGTACAATACACTTGAACCTTTTTACTCCTTTCATTCTCAACCCCTCGCCCCAATACTTCCTATTCGCTCCCAGCATGCTTTCTCTCTCGAAATTCAAATTTCAAATTCTTTCAACATACTTTTAATCTAAACTTCAATCCAAACTTTCAATCTTCATTTATTTGAGATTTGACTTTTGAAACTTTAAGTTTCAAGTTTTACATAAGTTTTGATTTACAAGAGTACAAAAATTAGAAAAACACCGCATTGGTGAAAATTCTCATAAATTTTGAGGCCAAATTCCTAATTTCAACTTATAAATTTGAGTTTCAAAATTTATATTAGTTTCAAGTTACATGAAGAAAATTATGAGCACACGACCATGGTGGTCATGGCTAGGTTACTACACGACCATGGTGATCATGCAATATGTAGAGGGATGGTCATTGTTCTTGTGGCTTGTTGTTAATTAGCCCTTTGAAGCATTGGTTGCCTTGGCATGGCATGTTTGCGTGCTAGCAAGCATCAAGTGCCTAGCTCAGTGCAGCATGAAGAAAGAAAATCTTAACATGGGGATATGTATATTCTACAAGTCGGATGATGGATTGTCAACTCAATAAACTAAGATTAGCAATAACTGTCAGCAGGGTGCAACACAGACTTAAGTTGACACATGCTAGGGTTGCTAAGTAACGATTGTCGTATTAGGCAAGCATCGGGTGTGTAGGTCTGTGGAAGCTGCGCGCCAGGCCTCAAGTGTTAAAAAATGTTAAAGGCCGAGTTACAATGTGAGACTTAAGCAAGATGAGCACAGAATAGGGCAGAGCCATGGCCAATTGTGGCTAAGTTGTGCGTTTGATGGTTGGCAACCAAGTGCACACATTGGATGATGGCTGCTTGACACAACCAGAACACCTCAGGTAGGCATTTGCCAACAAATTGGCAGCAAATGTTGGAGCTTTATGGCTAAACCTACTCAATGATGGATTGGAAAAGACTCCAAATAAAGCAAGACTTCTCCAACTTGTGGAAAAGTTCAGAAGAAAGATTCTAGTTAGGAGCCCCATCTTTATTAGGATTTTGATGTCCCTTACAAGTGTAGACTTTATCTTATTATGTATCTGAATCATAGCACTATTAGGAATGTCAATTGCACATTTATATATTCCAAGGACCTCACAACTTAAGGACATGTAACATAAGAGAGAAAATTGAGTATTATGCATAGGCCTTGGCCTTTGTATTTCAAATTGAGGAAAGAAATACAAGGTTTTGAATTAGCCCCTTAATCTATTGTGCCCGTATTACTTTTATACTTGTGTGTTGCATTTACTTTATTTATTCTGTCAAAGTCTACAAAACCTAAGTACTATTGGGTGGTTAAGTGAAGACTAACTAGTTGTTAGGGCAACAAGCCCACATAATGGGCGAGTTTTAGGTGAGAAGTTTGTTTAAATACAAAAATCTTCATGACAGTGTATCAGAGCCTAACCTAGGGGCGGTTCTTAGCAGTATCTTGGAAAATATGCTGGCGGATCATAGATCTACAGCAAACTGTGTCCTGAATATGGATACAAGGATACAATATATCGGAGAGAACGTTGGGCAACTGATTGAGTTGATATCGATGGTATTATTTGAGAAGATCCACCTCTTGAAATGAATAGTGGAAGATTTGAAAAGGACAGTGAACAAAATATTAGAGTTTGTTAAGGGAGGGATAGATTTGGTAGGATAAGACGTGGATGTCCTCGTTGATGCTATCACATAGAAAATGATAGAGAAACAACTCTCTTCATCTAAGGTGAAAGTTTTGAAACCAACTCACTTTGGCGGGTCTTGGCTTGCCAAATAGTTGGGAAACTTTCTATAGGATAGGGAAGTATATTTCCAAGCAGCAAAAGTCCCAGATAATTAAACATCTCAATCACAGATATGTACTTGGTGGGTGATGCGAAACGGGCATTGCCAATGCTAATTGGGAAACGATTGAATCATCGGATGTTCTAAAAAGGAATTGAAGCAGTAGTTTCTATCCACCAACACATTGCTAGGAAGCCCTTTGAAAACTAAAACGAAAGGGATCCATGTGGGGCTATGCCAAAGAATTTAGTTCTTTGGAAGGTGAGATGTTTGAGAAAGATAAGTTTGCTACACTAATAAGAGGTAAAGGATCTCTCTTTTGCAATCATGGTCGTTCATCAGTTACTTTACTTTCATGTTGTGGGAGACCTAAATCCTAACCAAACGAAAAAGAATTCTAGGAGGGACAAAAGAAAGGCAATCGAGTTTGGGAAGATGAACCTGTTGAAAAAAGATAAAGGTAATGAAACAAAAGGGAAAAAGGCAGTTGAGACCCAACCCATCATGGACGCAATGAAGAGGAAATTTTACCTTTGTGTGCATGATCACTAGACAAGGAGTGGTCCAAAACTTGCTAACTTGAATGCTATCACTTCGGAGAAGTCCAACTGCAATGACAAGCGTTGGACATTCATGGGGAAACCACTCCTCTATTTAGTGCTTTTTGGGCCTAATCATAAAGGATAGATTTGCATGAAGACTAACGCAATGGTCGGGACTCAGGATGTGTTGGTGATAGTGGATATAGGAATCACTCATAACTTTGTGGCAGAACGAGTTATGCAGAAGCTAGGATTGGACCTTGTACCCATCTAGTCAAATTGAAGCTGTAAATTCTGAAAGTACAATCTATCAAGTGTATAGCCAATGTTGCTATGACTATCATCACTTGACACGAACAATGTACGTTGTTGGCTATCCTTCTTGATGATTTTAATGTCATTCTTGGTGCGAATTTTCTTGTTAAAGCCTTATTGTGGTAATGCCTTACTTGGGTGGACTATTTATCGGGGATAAAAACTATCCACTATCTAAGAAGACATTTATACAGGTGAGGCTAATGGGAGAATGGAGTTTTTTATGCAAAATTTCATCATCTTCAACCTGTAGCCAACACATAGAATTCAAACCCGTTTATCAAACCCGAATTGAAATCCGACATGTAGAGCTCCATTTTCAATAACCCAAAGCCATTTTATTTAGAATCAAATCTCCTTAAGCTTTCTACCATTATATCATTGAAATATTTCCAGAATAACATCGATTTTTTCCAGAGAAATTTTCAAATCATAAAAGCATAAATTGAGTCCGGAATTATCAACTTTTAAGACCAAAAAACTAATTTTATAAAGATAATCATCACCAAATATCTGCTCCATTCCAAATGGAAAAATCGCATAGACTATGTACACGTGTATACATACATAGAAAAATTCAAGCATATCAAGGCAGAGGTAATGACATTCTCTGATACCAAATGTTAAGCATATAGTCTCCTTAGGTGTACAGAAAATCGCAATAGAAACACAAATTCGAATTTGCCTTCCGCCATGATGTTGCGAGAATTTGTTCACAGTTCACTGATTCGCCTTTCCCTCAGTTCCAGCGAAAATGCTTCTAAAGCCCATTAGATTGTGAAGTGTTGATGTGTACACTAAAGTGTAAAATCTTGGGATTTGGGACCTTATCCATATACATATCTATACTATACATAAGACAATAGCACCTATACGGTGATTTTAAGTGAATGGAAAAAAATAATACTATTCTAAAAGATAATTACAAAGTAATTATAAAAACAATGACAAAATATTTTTCTTTAATTTTTAATATTTGTTTTGCTGTTCTATTTTTCCTTTAATTTAATTTTTTCTTTGTTCCAACTTTTTGTTTCCTGAATTTATCTTTCAAACATATTATTCTACGTAATAAATTCAAATAAAGGCATTCAATAATTAAAAAATATTTCTCATTATTAATAAATAAATATTTTTAATTTTGCATAAAATATAAGCACGTGCATGGAGCATGTTGCTATCTCTTAAGTGGCATAGTGAGTTGTTATGGCGAAAATTACATACAATTATTTTCTGAAGCAGCTATTGGACTATATTCAAATATGGGTAACAAATACTAGAACTATTGGAATAAAATGCAAATAAATAAAATGTTATATGCTATCCATTCCATATGTGTGCATAAATGTAATAAGCAGTCATTTTGAATTAGAATATATGAAAAATAAAGTTGTATTTAAT
Organism: Handroanthus guayacan; assembly: GCA_014898755.1. Classification (NCBI taxonomy): domain Eukaryota; kingdom Viridiplantae; phylum Streptophyta; class Magnoliopsida; order Lamiales; family Bignoniaceae; genus Handroanthus; species Handroanthus guayacan. Next base: position 1,053,957 of record JACFYI010003776.1, read on the forward strand.
TCTATCCAAAAGAGAGACCTTACGAATAACATTTCTATATACTATTATTTGGAAAATTTCTTGTTTGGATATTTTCTCTCTCCCTTTTTTTTTTTTGGTTAATTCTTGCATAAATGATAGTTCCGTCCTTTATAAATAGTAGGTGATGTTGTCGTAGGCTATTTATCAAGCAAAGATGACCAGGAAGTTGACCAAATGATCAAAGTGGTATAAATTTATTAGTTTAGGTACCCTAATGTTAAAAATAAAATATGAGGGACTAAAGTGAGAAAAAATGGACACAATAGGTACCGTTTGTGACATTTACCCAAAATATAATTTTTTAGGTATCTTTTATTAAAATCCTTTGTTTGATTAATAATATCGCATTTAATTTGCGATAAGGATAAAAGCAATTGTTTCAATTTTACATCTAACATATCCGACCCGTTGATTATCTTCTCAAGGCTGTGAAATTCTAGGTTATATTAAAACAAAGGACAATTACCTCTACAACCCTTGAGGTTTACCTTACATCCCCTGAGCATATGCATAATTATAGTTAGATTTCCTAAACTGATGCATAATATTACAATACACCCTTTATCCAGGGGTGTACTTGTAATATTTAGAAATTTCAAGGGGTGTAACAGTTAACCATCCAAATATCAGGAAGTGCAATGGTAATTATTCAATCATCAGAGAATATTTTAAAATTATGATAAACACCAGGAGTGCAAGGGTAATTATCCCTCAAAATAATGATATTTCTTGTTTGCCGTTGCCTTCAAGTTAGTTCTGATCTTTACTCTAAATGGATTCTAAACCAACTCTGTGGAAGCTGAAGCTAAGGAAAAGTCATACCAGTTATTGAATATTTCTCCTTGTCTCTTACTTTATCAAGGTTCTTTGTACCTTAGCTAAGTGGTCAATCTTATCAAAAACCAAGCCGTGTGCAAGCTTACTAATTCAAAGCCTTCACAATTGCTATAAAGAGCATACTGCCAATTTGCAAGGTCAACCAGATTGATGAATGCTTTAATGCCTAAATGCCTTTACATCAACAGGAACTTTTCAATTCAAACATTTGCTGGCTGCCTTCCACAGCCACAATCCATATATATCTTCTCAATTTTTCTAAGGGTTCCCTATTGAATAACTCCCGAATAAATCAAACAAATATTTATTGGTTCTCTAACTGTTCCCATAAAGTTTAACTTGTGATTAGTCTATTATTATTAGGGATAATTACCTAAACTTCCTTTGAAATTTGGCGTAATTATCATAATATCGATAGGATAATTATCATTATACGTCCCTTACTATTAATTTAGCTTGTGGATAAAAATAATTATGCTCTCTAAAAATCTTAAAATATTATAAAACCTCTTGTATAAGAAAGTGCAACTGTAACTATGCATGAGCTAAAAGGGTATAATTGTTTGATGTGATATTATCAAAACATTCTTGATAAAGAATGGACCTATTTTTAATTCATAGGATCTGTGCCAAGTCCAATCTCCAACCATGATTAGGTTTGGTTCATCCGTTGGGCTTAATGTTGTGGATTAAGTTATGCACATAAAAGATCAAAGACGCATCAATCAACATATTAAATATATAAATACTTTAAGACATTAAATTATAAGTTGATTATAACTTCATTTACTCTTAAAATTCATTACCAAGTATCACACCTTTTTTAAATCATTAGACTAATTTGAGGTTTTCGCCGATCCAGTGCCTCTAACTTTATTTGTAATTCCTGATTTATATTCGATCATCAATTAAAAAAGAAAAAGAAAGAAAATAAAAGTTCTTATTCATTCTATTAGAAAAAAAAGGGAGTAATTACCATTACAACCCTTGAGGCTTGCATAATTACCATTGCGGTCTCTGAGATTTGGATACTTACAATTATAACTTTTTGAAATCTTATACATTACAGGTAGATCCCTTGGACAAGGGATTGTAACTGTAATATATGCACAAATTAAAAAAGTGTAATTATAATATATACATACGTTTATAATTATGCATCAGCTAAATCATATAATAGGGGCTATAAAAATAATTATTTCAAATTTCAGAAGATATTTTAATAATTATGATAAACTTCAATGGACGTACTGATAATTATCTCAACAAATAAATACTCATATCACCATCTATTCTTGAAAATGGAGAACCGTGTATATACGGCCAGTCAACTGACTCGAAATGTAAACCAATCTAGACGATTAAGAATAGTCACAATTCCAGTCCATCTCATGCAACCTTGAGTCCACACGGGCTAAAATCAACAACTAAAAGAGGACCATTGACTGTCACTATATGATCAAGAAACAAGCCCAAACTCCAAAAGAGTTTTCCCACAACTTCAATTCAAATTCCCAAAGCTTCTAATTTTCACGCTTAAACGCCCGCAAATGCTTACCTCCCACCATAACCTCTTCCTCATCCTCTCCCTTACTTTCCTTCCTTCCATACTCTCCAATCTTGCCGCCGACCGCTCCGCCCTCCTCCACCTACGAGACGCCATCCGCGGCCGCACTCTCCACTGGAACTCCACCGCTACCACTCCCTGTTTGTGGCGAGGTGTCAGATGTGATACCAGAACTAACCGTGTCGTTGCGCTTCGTCTTCCTGCCAAGGGCCTAAGGGGTCAAATCCCGCCGAATTCCATCGGAAACCTGACGGAACTTCGAAATCTCAGCCTCCGGGGAAACTCTCTTTCTGGGGAACTACCTTCCGACTTGGCATCATGCACGCAGCTAGAGGAACTTCATTTACAGGGGAACAGATTTTCTGGTGAAATTCGGGCGAGTTTTTTCACTTTGAGAAACCTTTTACGTGTGAACTTAGCCGGAAACAGCTTCTCAGGAAATCTGTCATCCGGGTTTAATAATCTGACCAAGTTGAGGACTCTGTACCTGGAAAACAACCAGTTCACAGGATCGCTTCCAGATTTTGGTAGCCTCATTGATCTAAGAAAATTTAATGTTTCATTTAATAGATTATCCGGCTCTGTTCCATCCCGTTTAGGCAATTTTAGTAGTCAATCTTTTCTAGGAACCTCTCTGTGTGGTGGCCCACTTGTTCCTTGTTCTAGTGATAACGGAACCTCTCTGTGTGGTGGCCCGCTTGTTTCTTGTTCTAGTGATAACGAAGACAACAAGCTCTCAGGTGGAGCAATAGCTGGAATTGCAGTAGGATCGTGCATCGTCGTACTTTTAATCCTCATAGTTTTGTTTGTTTCTTGGAGAAAATACCGAACAAGAAAAATCCTTCCGCAAAGGTCTCCAATACGGCCTTCCCCAGTCAGGCTGGTAGAGCATGAACTTCAGAATCCTAACCCCGTTGAAGGTAACGGGTTGAATAATAATTTTTATAGCGAAATTATTACTCAAAATAATGAGAAACATAGGATGGTAACGAAGAAGAGTGAGAGTGATGGATTGGTGTTTTTTGGCGACGACGTGCAAGTTTTTAGTTTACAAGAGCTTTTGAGGTCTTCTGCTGAGGTAATCGGTAGAGGGACAGCTGGATCGACTTATAGGGCGTATCTTGAGAGTGGGGTTGAAGTAGTTGTGAAAAGGTTGAAAGGTGTTTGTGTTCGCGAGGAAGAGTTCAGGGCTAAAATTGAGGAAGTGGCATCATTGGTTCATGAGAATTTGGAGCCTGTTAGAGGATATTTTTATGGTAGAGATGAGAAGCTTCTTCTGTATGAGCCCATGTCCAAAGGAAGCTTGTCTGAACTTTTACATGGTTAGTCCTTTTTTCTTTTTTGGCTACATTTAGGCAATTATATTGCTTGTTAGTTTATTCTAGTTTTCCATGTTCTCTGCGCTCTGTCTTAAAAAATATTTTACTTGAAGAGCTGTGTCGTTGAGTTTGTTATTTGAGTAGTTAATTCTTGAAGAGTTCACTCACAAAGACACATGGATTGAGAGTTGGGTTCCTTTCCTTAATAGGTTTGTGAACAATATATTAGACCCGTAATCGTACCCAATTATGGTTGGTATATTTACGGTGTCCTCCCGTATTGGCCAAATGGTGCCCAGGCTTGTGCTTCAGGATTAAGTCATATATTCTACAGATCGTCGTGTCTAACAGGATTCCACAAAAAGATGCTGCCCGAGTAGTGTATTGACATTTAATTTTATCGCACTCTGAATCATCTTGTCATTTGCTCCTTAAAGTACCAAGCCAGAAATTAAGTACACCTATACATCTTCAACTTTGTTCTCATTTATTATGATCACCAGGAGAAAACAAGCGACCACTATCATGGGAAATCCGGGTTAAAGTAGCTCTTGAAACTGCACATGGCATCGAGTTTCTTCACTCAAGAAGCCTCGGCACAACACATGGCAACATCAAGTCATCCAACATCTTCCTCACCGATTTCCATAATGCAAGAATCTCTGAGTTTGGCCTAACGCAACTCATCTCCCCAATTTCGAACCTTAGTGGTTACAGAGCACCTGAAGTGACAGATACACGCAATATTACACAGAAATCCGACATCTACAGCTTCGGAGTTCTGCTTTTGGAACTACTGTCTGGTAAGGAACCAGACAATGCACTTACCGAGGAAGGGATTGAACTGCCTAAATGGGTGGGATCGGTGGTTGAGGAGAAGTGGACAGAAGAAGTGTTTGATCCTAATTTAGTTACTGGGTTTGGGAACTTTGAGGAGAAAATTGTGCAGTTCTTACATCTTGCGGTTTCTTGCACTGATCGGCATCCTGACAGGAGACCTTCCATGGGAGAGGTTACTCGACGCATTAAGGAAGTTTGCTAACTTTGGGGATTAAATGGATGGTGTAATCACCAAACGCCTCTCGGGATTTGGCCCAATTACTGAAAATTCCCCTATCTTTAGTTGACGGAAAACTTAACGTGACCTGTGACATATTACAATTATACGCTTCGAAAATTTGACAAAATTCAAGGGATCCACATGTAATGTCTTACGGGTTTAGATTATTTAATTACAGGAGGTGATATTTTTATTTTTTAAATTACAAAGGATATTTTTGTATTAGGTAAAATTCATGAGTGTTAGAGATGTTTATACCCCAACTGATTGCAATCAAAATTGGATACCCAGATATGATGTACAGTAAGTGTTGTTGTGATCGATCATTTTATTCTTTTGTTTAGTGAATGATGGAGACAGGAACCACGGGTTCTTGCGTCTTTTTCTAATTTGAATCATTTGCTAAAAGGTTAAATATTGTATTTATGAACTAATTTATAGTACCAATTATAGGTAATGCCTATGTACTTGAAGTTCAACATCAATAAATTTGCTATATACTCTTGCAGAAACATTTGACATGTGGATATACACAGAGGGAGAACACTTGAGCTTCTCGGTGAATCAAATAAATTAGGATTGGATTCGAAATGTTGTCGTGATCATTACTATGAATTTAAAGTTTCTCAATTGCGATATCATTAGTCAGAAAACAGTTAAGATAAATTCTCCGAATATCATCAACTTGTGTTGAAGCATAACTCATTCTATTCGTATCTATACCATAATCATGAATTATATCTCAAATTATGTTTCTTTGAGTGTCCCAAACTTATGCGAAATCCAATAATTATAACTTTTGATTATTATTGTAATATAAATATATACTTTTAAATTATTGTACCATTATGAAAATAATATAAAAGTTTGATACCACTAATCGTACAAAATTCACATGAACTTACATTTATATTACAATTTTTTTTTTCTAACTAAAATCAAATGTAATTTAATCCTCAATGCATTCTTCAATCCAGGTGCCAAATATATTCTTTAAGGAACACCTCTGAACAAAATCAAATCGTAGCTTACAACACGTTTGTTTGTATTACCAAAGCTCATTTTCACATTTATTTACTATTTGAAAATTGAAAATTATTTGTTTTTCCATTTTTTTCATTTGAAATACCAATAAATTTTTTTTTTTTATTTTTTTGAAAAAATGATTAATACGTCCAATTCTTACATCAATACATCATCAAATAAATAACATTCCAAATCAATTACTATAGATTAAAAAATCAAACAATGTTATTATTCAGTGGAATAAACTCCACACGCGTTCAGTGAAAATCAAACTCATAACCTTATAGTTACGAGACTTCCCCATAATCAATTAAGCTAAGGCTCATCAGTGAAATATCGCTAATTTTTATTTTAATTCATTTATACACCTACTCTATTATCTTATCATTAAATCAACCAAGTTTTTTTTTTTGACGTATCATTTCATAAATATATATATATATATTTTAAAAAGACAAAAAAAAAAACCATCTTTTCATGTACAAAAGTTATAAAATTAACAATTTTGATTCCTATACTTATTCTGCTCAATATTTTCAAACAAATCATCCAAATGCATTTTTATTTTCAAGTAAAACCCAATAACTAGTTTTTAATATTCTAAAAAAAATATAAATTGAAAATAAAAATGAAACTAGATCTCAAAAATCGATATTACCCGCTACTTTGTTGTGCTTTCAGTCTCTGTTATGCTACAACAACTGTTTACATCTCCATTTTTTTTTTTTTTAAACTAAAATCTGAACAATTATCTTTACAAACACCCCACTCCGCCTAATCTCTTAATATCTTCCTTTATTTCATCTCCAATTTTGAGAATCCACCTCAATTTCCTTAAAAATCATCAAATCAATCCTGCCAAGAAGCACCACCCGTTAATCGTGCTTTTCCAACGGTGGCGTTGTCAAATCACTGTGAGAATTTTGATATAAACACCCATTTGAGGTCCTAACTTTAACTCAAAAATTAAGTATGTTATACTTAATTAAATTTGTAAAATTTATTGATAATTTAAACATCTCAATGTGGAGATGTGCATGATGTGATTAACTATCAAAATTCATCAATTGTGAATGGGAAATTGAAGCTAAAGTGGTGCGATCCAATCATGATTTAATTTTTGGATCGGACTTAATTTAATTGATTATTTTTGATAAAAAATCTTCTAGAATAATTGAGATTTTTCTAGAAATTAAATGAATGGGTGTTGTCATGTGCGATTAGACATTAATCATGTCTATTGATTTAAATTTTAAGACGAAGAGACATAATATATGTCTATTAAATTAACAGTTAGTAGGTGCAACTTTTGCATAAAGTCACATGGTAGTTTATAAATAGGGAGTGTGTTTATAGACAAAAGATATAGAAAAATATAGAGAGAAATCTATACATATTTGCTTGCATACACTACACAATAGCACACAATTTTCACTTTGCAATTTTGAGAGTTTCAAGTTAGTAATTGGATCGCAAGTCCGTCCTATTGGAGTGCTAACTTAGGTCAGAGTAGCTGTTGTATCTTAGGAGGTTTATTGCCGGAAACCTTATAGCACCGTGTGAGGGGCAATTAAAACCTTAAAGAAACTGTTGGAGCAACAGGCCTCGGCTAACATTTTTATTACATGCATTGCCTTCTCAAGTAGATTTTCTCTTATGTGTTTTATGTGTTTACTTGATGCATCTAATTTTGCATTATTTCTATGGTATATTTTTGTAAATTCAATTTTGCATTATTTCTATGGTATATTTTTGTAAATTTAATTTTGCATGCCTTTTATTTTAACACAAGTTTAACAACTCACACAAATTTCTAACAAATTTAAGGTTTTATATTTTTCATCCGGTTAAAACTTGTGTTTGAAATACTCTTTCTGTCCGAAAATTTTTTATGTGTATTACATGAAATTCGTAAATTTCCATCCAATCTATTACGACCATTCTTTACCATTTAGTAGATGGTTTAGACTAATTTCTGTTTTGAGAAATTAAATTCTAATTGAAATGTGTGTGTCAACATTCTGACTTCTTTTGAGAAATTACACCTTGTCCTATTCCAACCAAATGCATCCATTAATTACTATGTTGTTCTACTTCAAAGCCATATGCCTGCCATTTTCGGATGATTATGTCAGAATATTTGAGGAAAAAGAGTGAAAATGAATGCTTCCTGATTTCTTCTATGTTAGAACACGTGACACATACATGCATGATTTTATAATTTGCTTTTTTTCAAGTCATAGGACTCGAATGCATATACAAGTCTGATCTTGGTGTTAACTTGTTCAAAAGATTATTTTGCATTCCAGACTGATCTTTGTTGTTTTAGTTTTGTGTGTAACATTTAATAACCTTTTGTTGTTAATGTTCTTGGGGAAATCTGAATCTACTTTCCATGATGTGAATTACAGAATTAGACTGGAAAAGTTGGTTTGTGATTTTGTGGAAATTAGAGTTTATCTTAGTTTAAATTGATGGAAAATTCAGATTTCTAAGTTATGTGCAAGAGATGCATTCTTTATAAAGTAAAATACATGCCTTAATCTGTACCATATAATGTTTTTAACCACTTTGGTTATGAAGTATAGGATTTATTATCTTGATACAAAGTATAACTTTGATTTGTTTTTAATGAAATCAAGTGTGTCGTGGTGTTGTACTTTAATTGAAAAAATATTAAGTGATGTTATACTTTGATTTGAAAGTTAAATGAGATGTACTTCTTTCGATATTAAGTTAGAAATATACTGCCCATTTAATCAAGACTCGGTGAGTAAATTTTATAATCAACTTTTATGTGTTTGCATATTGCTTTAGTGCTAGTTAATTAATATATATTGTGCTTTGGTTTGAAGCCAAGCGAGGTATGCTGTACTGTGATTTAAACATTATTAAGTATCGCTGTACCAAGAAAATTATACATCAAGTGTTTGAATGATTTTATCCTAGACACTAGAACTATTTTCGTGAAAGTATCAAATGGTTAATTATAGTAAATTTCCGAGGTGGAATACATCTTCACTTGTTTGGCTCAATCCATGTCTCAATTATTATTATTATGACAACTGTGAGTCTTTGAATTAATTTCAGAATGTTCTAATTATGAATTACCGATATACTTGAACTGTTTTAGGTGTTGTCCTACTATACTGTAGCATTTTTGAATGAAAAAGTTCAATTCAATGTTTTAATTTGTGTTGTTTGTGAGACATTATTTTGGCAAAGATATATTTTCTATGCCAAAGTTATTTATTCATTTTTTGTGTCTGTAAATTTGCAAAAGGATAAAGTACAATTCAAACGCATGCTTTGGCATTCTATTATTTGAGAATTATATATATACGAACATATTATATATATATGTGTGTGTGTGTTCAAGGTGTTGAGTTGGTTGTAATTAATTGATACTTTATCATTTCAAAAGTGCTTATGGCTGCGACATTGAGGCAATGAATGTTGAAAATATTGAGTCTAACGTTGGTAATATTGGGCGTGGAGCACAAACGGCCCCTATTGTGCTTCCACTGGCTGCTTGTACTCTTGTTCTTGTCATCGTAGGATAGGCTGAGAAACCTGGAAAAAACAAATTAACGAGACAAACACATACATGCAGACTGTGGTTGCAATAGATGCATAGAATCATAGAGATTTTCTATGTGAAAATTGCATTCCAAAGGATTGGAAAATGCGCCTTATAGTGTGCATAGCCTATCATTGTGGCAAAAGAGTCATGGGAGTCACTAGAGAAAAACTATAAATTGGAATATGTCGACACGGAAAAAAAAAAAAAATCATTGTCGACAAGTTCCATGAATTCTTGAATTATCTATGTGGACTCAAACTATTATGTTAATAAATATCAAATGATATTTCATGACATGACGACTAAGGAAATGATATTTGAGAATCATTTCAAGTGGTAGCTTTAGTGCATAATTCCTGCCTCAATGGAAGGCTCCAAGAATCATCTTAAATATAAGTGCAAGAAAATATGCCTTAAAGACCTTATCTTGAGGTTGAGAAAAGATGAAGATAATCTCACAAGAAAAGCAAATGACACCTCATGAAGAGTGAAAGGTTATACATATTCCTGCCAATACCTTCAAATGTGGGGGGTGTCTAGCAAAGTAAGAGTTCTACTTCCTAAAATGGTTGAGGTAGAACCTAAATATTGTAGATGGAAACCTTATTGGGCATGCATAACTTAGTGCGGCATGTAGATTCCATCTATGCAAATCTGAGGTAGATGATTGACATGTCAATATGATGATGAAGCCAAGGAAAGCGAGTTCCTTTAAAAGAAATGTTTTCTTGAAAAATGAGAGAAAACTTAGGCATTACAAGAGAGATACAATGTCTAAGTCGTTAAGGTCAGACTTCGAACTTACATGTTTGAAGCTCAGCATGTGCACCGATGAGTACACTAGAAGCCTTTTCTTGAAGAGAAGATGCAAACATAGAGATTGTGCCAATCATGCGAAATTTCTTTTGAGAATTGGTAGATCTTGCTCCTGAAAATAAACGTTTGTGGTATAAATGAATTTTCAAGAGGAAAAGAAAAGCTCATGGCACAATAGAAAAGTATAATGCGAGCTTAGTGGTCAAAGGATATAGACAAAATAAAAGTCTTGGTTACTTTAGCACATACTCACGCTGACGAGGATCACGTCCATTAGACTATCAATAGCACTTGCTACATGTATTTATTAACTTGAGATTTATCAAATGGATGTTACGGCCGCACTCTTAAATAGTGGTATTTAAAATTTGATGAAGTCATCATGGTGAATGGCTTTGGGATTGACGAGTGTGATAAATACGTGTACGTTCAAGTACCACATCTCAATACGTTATTGTGTGTCTATACATAGATGATATACGTTGAGCGATAGTGCTAATCAACGAAAAGGAAATTGCTATGTGGCAATTTTGGTATAAAAGATATGAGAGTTACACATGTAATTCTTGAGATTATATTAGTAAAACATGTGCCGAGTTAGTATTAACACAATCTCACTGAGAAAGTGTTTCAAAAGTTCTTGAACATAGAAAAAAGTCCAGTGACAATACCTGTAGATGTGAACTTACTACTTACCAAAAATAAGAGCGAGATAAATGCTCAACTATAAAATGCGTGCATAATTGGGAGCCTCATGTAGAACATGAGTATGAGATGAGATATAGCATATGCTACTGGTAAGCTAAGAAGGTATATGTGCAATCCAAGTCAAGAGCACTGGACTGCATCTATGAGAGTTCTAAAGTATTTGAAATATAGCGTGAATTTTGAATTGTGCTATATTATATATCGAACTATAATTGAGAGATGTTTTGGAATGCTAACTCGATATTAGATTCTAATGAAACCAAATCCATGAGTGGATGTGTGTTTATATTTAGAGGAGCGATCATTTTGTATAAATCCTCGGAGTAAATTTTCATAGCCATATGAATGATGAAATATGAGTTTCATGGTGTTGAATAAAGCAAACGAGGAATTAGAATAGCCATGCCAATTTTTGGAAAATATTCAAAATTGGCAAATATCTTTGCCGGCTATTTGCTTACATTGATAGTAAAATTGCAATTTAGAAAGGCACAAAAAGCAGGTGTAATAGTAACTCTCAATACATATAGATAAGACAAAATGCCGTTAACAACTGCTCTCTAATTGAATTATCTCTATCGACTATGGGAAGTCAAAGGATAATATTGCGGATCCGCTTACAAAAGGTTTAAATAGAGAGCAAGTTAATAAATTATCGAGGGGAATGAGACTTAAGCCTTTAAAATAAAACGAGACACTATAACAGGAATCCTACCGATGTGACTGGAGATCCCAAGAAATAGGTTCAAAGGGAAAAACAAGTTATTGTGACTCGATGGGTAGGCACTGTGGAGGTAAACCCCTTCCCATTCCTATGATAAGTAGACAGTGCTACCTGCAAAAGTGATTTAGGTTAAGTTTTACTTTTAATGAATTTTTATATCTCG
>JACFYI010003776.1:1075901-1086679 GCA_014898755.1 Handroanthus guayacan
TTTGTCTTTGTTACGGGACTCTTTACGATGTGGATCACTTACTTATAATGACAATAAAGTTCCTCGTGTAGTTTGTCCGCTAGCCAAGCAGTGTCGGTTACCATTTACATTGCATAATCACTTAATGGATAAACCGTTTGACCTGATTCATTGTGACATATGGGGACCATTTCATGTTACGTCTTATAATGGCTATAGTTATTTTTTGACGTTGGTCGATGATGCCACACGCTTTACCTGGACCTTCTTGTTGCGACACAAATCTGATGCTAGCTCAGTTATTCCCAAATTTTGTGCCTTATTGGGACTCAATTTGGGTGCTCTATTAAGATGTTTAGAACTGATAATGCCAAGGAACTGACCCTGATAGCCTATTTTGAGTCACATGGGATTGCTCATCAACGGTCATGTGTTCAATGTCCTCAACAGAATTCTGTTGTCGAACGCAAGCACCAGCACCAGCACCTTTTAAATGTAGCACGAGCGCTATACTTCTAGTCACATGTTCCCCTCAGTTTCTGGTTGGAGTGTGTCTTAATAGCCACGTATTTGATCAATCGTTCGCCCTCATCTCTGCTGGGAAACAAGTCTCCGTTTGAGTTGTTGCATCAAAAGGATGTGGATTACTCTCATCTTCGAGTGTTTGGCCGTCTGGCCTTTGCTTCAACTTTGCCAGCCAAGCGACACAAGTTTGCACCTCGAGCTCGCGTTTGTGCCTTCATTGGCTATCCTCAAGGCATGAAAGGGTACAAGTTATTTGATACTCAGACTAAAGAGGTGTTTGTCTCTCGCGATGTGATCTTTCATGAAAATGAGTTCCTGTTCATGTCTAATTCTTTAAGCTCAGAACCAATGGATGATTTTCCTCTTGTGTCACTTCCGTATGCTGTTGCTGATGCCGTTCCTTGCTCTGGCCTGAATGCGGACTTGACTACAACTTCAGCTGAGCCATTGCGACGTTCCACAAGGGTGTCCAGACCCCCTTCTTATCTGCATGACTTTCATTGTCACTTACTTCAACATGGATCTCCTCCATCTTCGTCACATCCGCATTCCCTTGGTGATTTTCTACAGTATGATCGTCTTTTTCCTTCTCATCGTCATGCTGTTCTCATGGCAGCTACTCAATTACCTGACCCTAGATTTTATCATGAGGCTGTTCCCCATGCTCATTGGCGTCAGGCTATGAAGGAGGAATTGTGTGCTCTGGAGGCCAACCATACCTGGACAGTGGTTCCTCTACCATCAGGCAAGCACACAATTGGGTGTCGGTGGCTGTTCAAAACAAAGCTTAACACCGACGGCTCAGTTGCACGATATAAGGCACGTTTGGTGGCAAGGGGCTTTAGTCAGCAGGAAGGGATTGATTATACGGAAACCTTTGCTCCGGTTGCAAAAATGGTTACTTTGAAAATCCTCCTTGCTGTGGCAGCAAGCAAAGGCTAGCACTTATATCAATTGGATATAAACAACGCCTTTTTACATGGTGATTTGCGTGAAGAAGTTTTTATGGATCTTCCGCTTAGGTATAAACCTCGGGGGGAGTTTTCCACCTCTTCTAGACTTGTTTGCAGATTACACAAGTCTATTTATGGCCTGAAGCAGGCTCCCAGACAGTGGTTCAGCAAATTTTCGCAGACTCTTATCTCATTCGGCTTCAAACAATCCAAAGCTGACTATTCTATGTTCACCAAAGGCTGTGGTTCATCTTTGGTGGTGCTGTTAGTATATGTAGACGATATCATACTTGCTGGGGCCTCCCTTGAAGCCATCAAAAGCATACAGTCCCAACTTGAAGCCTGTTTCAAGCTTAAAGACCTTGGGATCCTTAAATTTTTTTTGGGCTTTGAGCTGTCTCGCTCCAAGACTAGAATCATTCTCACCCAACGTCATTACACACTGCAGTTGCTCGAAGACACAGGCTACTTGGGTTGCAAGCCTCTTCATATGCCTATGGATCCACAGCTACGCCTCTCAGCTGATAGTGGCACTCCTCTTTCAGATGCCTCTCGTTACCGTCGTCTTGTCAGCAAGCTCTTATATCTCACTGTGTCCAGACCGGACATCTGCTTTGCTATTAATCAATTGAGTCAGTTCCTTGCTCGCCCTTGCTCTCAACACCTTGATGCTGTTCATCACCTCCTTTGTTACTTGAAGGGTTGTCCAGGCGAAGGGCTCCTCTTCTCGGCTTCATCTGGTCTTGACATCAAAGCATTTTCTGACGCAGATTGGGGAACTTGTCCTGATACTAGGCGCTCAGTTACTGGTTATTGTGTGTTTCTCGGTGCTTCCTTGGTTGCTTGGCGTGCTAAGAAGCAGACAATGGTTGCCCATTCCTCTGCTGAGGCCGAGTATCGTGCCTTGGCTGCTGTCACTAGTGAAGTAACTTGGGTTAAGCAGGTCTTGGATGATCTTCATGTCTCATCTGACTCACCAAGTGTTGTTTACTGTGACAATAACTCCGCCATTCACATTGCCTCTAACCCAACCTTTCATGAGCGCACCAAGCACATTGAACTTGATCTTCATTTTGTGCGGGATAAAGTCATGGCTGGTCTGCTTAAACTTCTTCCTATTCGCTCTGAGTTTCAGCTAGCTGACATGTTTACGAAGGCCCTCCCATCCCCCAGGCTTCGCACTTTGCTGTCCAAGATGGCTGTTTTGGACATTCACCAGCCACCTTGAGGGGGAGTATTGAGGAATTCACTAAAGCTAAACACGTTTTTTGTTAGCACTATAACATATTGTTCCAATTTGTTGAGTCTCTGTTAGTTTGCTCAACAGATTCTTTTTGGTAGTTGTGGTGTTAGTTCTCTTCCTCACATAATTGTATATATAGTGATTGTGCTGTTCATTTGTAATTATTCTCTCCTTTCACATCAATAAACTTTCTCTCATTATTTACACTGATGGTGTAGATTTCAATAACTTCCTCCAATAAGGGGACAAATGGTCGAGCTCATGCCTACCACAGGTTGGACAAGGACGAGGACATTGATAAGGACCATCCGGAGATAGCATCCCGAAAATCAAAGGACTAGGCGTAAGAGCAGACCTAGCAACATTTCATGGTTACTGAAGGTAGCACTGCTAGAAGGCTTCTCGAAGATTTATGTGAAAACAAATGCAAATTTACTATACAATAGAAAAAATAATACATTATTTTTTATATAAAACTTATCCTAATTTGTCCGACATACGGCTAATTAATCCTCCACATATATGACACTATTACTCCATAACTTATGCCATTACGGATGGAATGGAGAGTGGACAAATTTCCCACAAAAGAAGTCAAAGGGAATAAAATATGACGGATGCGTTAATTCATCGTCATCTTGCATTGCGAGGTAAGTAACATTTTGAAACGCATATAACTTTAACACCATAGCATTGTACTTGGTGTGTCAATTAAAACAATGTTGAATAATCAACTTAAGAAAACTATAAAAATGCATTTTTACCTGGTGGTGATCCCTAAACTTATATCTATGATGGCCATATATTTGTCTTGGGGTACTCTTCCTTCATTATACAACGGGGTTAACATGACATCCTATTGTGTTGGACCAAAGTACTTATTGTACTCATGATAGGGGCTATGCAATTTGCGGAACAGATAGTTCCTCAGTCCTCACTAAATCTCATTTATCATAATCCCCATATATAATATTAGCTACTACTCGAAAGCTATAGTTCCCGTCAAGTTCGATATTCAGACATGAAAAAATAAATGGCAAAGTACATGTCAGAAGCTCCTTCTTGTTTGGGGATTACCATGGCTGTATTTCAATGCTACAAAAGCTAAAGATTTTGAACCACAACTTGAAGATTTGGGACCTCTATCGGATGAGCCCCGATCTTGACCTGCACTTGAATCTACTGATAATAAGCCAGTTGAACCCAACAAAGACCCACCACCATGACAAGGCTTGGATTATTTGGAGGTAGTGTTCATCGAGCTTGATTGGCACTCACTGGTTGAATTCGTCTTCATAAGAGCCATAGTCTGCTTCACTTAAGGCTCCTTAAACTCAATTTGTTCGAGTTTAGATATGAGACAAACACTCTTGTGATAGCACGACTTTCAAGACATGATATTGACCAAAACCACTTAATTGCTGTCTGTTGTACATCGTCCTTTCCTCTCTTGTGTTTGACATTTTCCTCGATTGATACAGGCAACTCCATATTTAGAGTCATCTAGAACAGGTGGATGTCTTCATTATGGAACATTCATCCTCTTCCATTTTAAAATAATCTCATGGGCACAAGGTAAGTCATTGGTCATTCTCAAATAACACCGACAAAGTTGAGGATTAGTTCCACATTTCTAACACTCGTCAAGCATCTCGTACATCTTTTTCAAGCCTTCATGAAAGACTATCGTGCCCAGTTTTGTCAAGCAATGGTTAGCATCATGTGGAGATATTTAGTCCTAATTAAATCATATTCAGCTTTGGTGTCATGGATTTGACCCTTCACGTCCAAGTGAATCTGAGTTCAAATAGTATTAAACTACCCATGAATGACCCCAGCCATCTCTTCGAGATTGAATGAGCACTCTCCAACCTGATGATAACAGTTGGAAAAGCACACAAATGTCGACAACCTTATATAAAAACAACACTAACTTAAAAGAATAATGACTATAAGACTAACAAAATAGATCTCTTGGTCATCTTGCTGCGAAGTTGACAAATTGGATTCATCCAAACATGAACAAATCTCTCATTGTGTACTAAGTATCAGAGATGTAGCTGATCAATTCCTCCTTTCGTGAATAAGCAAACAGTAGGTGATTCCAACACGTTTTGTACTCATCCTCAGTAAGAGTCTCCACCAACCCTTTCCACAATTCATTTGAGAATTTTAGCCCCAGTGATGCCTTCCCATCAAAACTTTTATTACCTTGCTCTTTACATATTTGTTTGTGGGGGATAAAGAGAGGAGTGAGCCGACGTGGAGAGAACTTTCACTAATGCTTTCATTAAACCAATGCTTTTCGTCTCACTTCCCCATCAAATAAAGACCTCAAATTATCAAGAGCCAATCATAGCTCTCCATCTCTTCATTCCTTATGAAAGAAAATGCAACATAAAATTTATGTTAATGGGGTGACTTTAATTATTTCAAGCAGTGGCATGTTATACCTTAAGAAAGAGTGACGGCACACGGTTATGAGTCGGATAATTAAAGCAATTGATAATTTAATATTTTCATAAATATAAATTATATACCTATTTCTCTTGGTAGATGACATATGAAATAATATCAATAGTTGAATAAACCATGGATGGGCAAACATCACATCGATGATTTCTTTTGTGGCTAAATCCCCATGATTCACTGAATGTAATCATGCTGAGTAATACAATGCATGAGTTCCTACACCATGATCCTACCACCTCTTTCTCCACCATTAATCTTATATTGTGTGTCGGACATGAATTTAAGAATGGTAGTGAGTTGAGAGCTTTTTCTCTAAGGTTATCTAGAATCTTCTCAGGCCCTGACATGACTCTTACCAAGCATGATAATCATCTGATATTTCTCTTGGCTCAATCTACTAGCTAAGAATGGCCATGGCTGTAAACTTCTAGATTGTGGTTGTAATTTTCATTTTGTACCGTGATGTGCGATAAACCGTCATTGTCATCCATGCCTTCAGCCTAGATGAACATCTACATCCAGTAAATTTTTGACTCTCCACATCCACATCAAATCATTGTTCTGCTTCATAGCCAAATCTACACTTCTGAGAACTATCAATAATTAGATGCGTGTTGTGTTGTTAAGCAATATCTCTTACCAAAGTTTTACCCGTTAGTTGATATAAAATATTAATTTGTCCAAAAATAGTTGCCATAGTCAACCAAGCTATAAAATCCTCCCACGTGGAATCAAGAAAAATGCACCAAAGCTAATAATTAGAATAATAAAATAGAAAAAAAGAATAAGAATAAAAATAAAAAAATACTAAAATATTAAAAAATATTGCAGCTCAGTCGTGGTGGTTGAGCTTCTACGTGACCATGGTGGTCAAGCCCCCTCAGATCTAAAGCCTATTTTTTCATACGTTATACCAAATTTTCTCCCCCTCGTATCCAAAGTCTTATTTTTTCATTTGTTATACCAGATTTTCTACATTGTCTTCTTAGTTATTTTCATGATCTTATTGGCTCATGTTGATGATTATGTGTTTAGAATGAAGTTGAATCATAATTTTGTAGAAAGAATTTGATTTTTTGCAGAAAGAATAGTGGAGAGAAAATATTTAGGGAGATAGAGAGATATGGGGTGCAAATGAGAAAGGTCAAAAGGTTGAAGTGTGTTATGTTTAGTAAAATTATATTGCATTTAGCACCACCTATTTTTAATACATAGATATGTGTAAGGGTACATTTGTAATTATCGATATACTAATGAGCAACGTGTATGCAGGTATGGGGAGTTAGATACCCATCCACGCCCAATATATATAACAGGGAAAAAAATTGCAATCTAATTCTTAGGGGAAAAACATTAGAGAAAAGTACATTAAGCAACCCAAACTTTGGCCCTTTTTACACTTTGCAACCTAATCTAAAAAACATCACACTTTGCTACCGAAACTTAACATATATTCCAACAGTGCAACTTAAATTAAATTTCAGGTGATATTTTCCAGTCGGAGTTGTTCCCATGTGGCTCACGTGTGAGATTCATGGGCAAATTTGTCATTATAGATTAACAATTATTTACTATTATTATTTTCTCTATTCTAAATAAATAATCTAAATAAAGAGGGAAAATTTTCTTGCAAAATAACATTAGAAAACGTCTTTCCACCCCCTCAACAAGAACACAAAATCTAGAAAAAGTTTCTTCACCATGTCTAAAGAAAAAGCAACTGATCTGCTATCACATCTATGCCATTATGAAAGAAATGCTTGAAAGACTTCATGGACTAATTTTAACCCCGGGAGAGGGTGTTAAGCTTGTGAACATTTTCGGGTAAGTTTGAATACAACTTTGCGATTATGGTTTTGTTTTGAATTTGGTTGGACAAAATTCTTGGGTTCGAAAATTAGGGGTTTTTGGTCATGAAAAAAAGGTATTTTTGGATTGACAATTATGGGTTATGATTTTGATTATGAAATTGATCAAATAATCTCTGATTTTGAAATTAGGGTTCGTGAATTTAAATTCAGGAATGGTGATTCTTGATTATGAAATTAGTGAGCATTTTTAATTTCTTTATTAGTTGTCATTTTCTCATCTAAAATTCAGAAAATGTTGCTCGTTTTTAGGAACCTCGTATTTTGCCTGGATTGATCTGCCAATGTGCAGTAGATCAAGACAAATCATCCCTGGCTTACTCCGGCGAATCAATAAGATTGAAGATGAATTGAAGAAGGTTAAATGTGCAATGAAACATAAAAAGAGAAGAGAGAAATGGTTGTGGGTAGCACTTGTTTTATCTTGGGCATACATGTACT
Source organism: Handroanthus guayacan (assembly GCA_014898755.1). Lineage (NCBI taxonomy): Eukaryota > Viridiplantae > Streptophyta > Magnoliopsida > Lamiales > Bignoniaceae > Handroanthus > Handroanthus guayacan. The sequence continues at coordinate 1,083,383 of JACFYI010003776.1, forward strand.
TAATTATGTGATTTTCTATGCAAGTTTAGTGTAAGTGCAAGAATGTGTAAGGTGGTGCCATCTTTTGTAATGAACTCATTTTGTAACCCTTTTATAAGTAGTAATATAAAGTAATCTTATTTATGCATTTTGTATCCTTTCTTGACAGTGTCACTAGAAAATATGAAGAGCAATTGAACAAGTTATGGTAACTTCTGACATTAGAAAGAGTGGTGGTAAATAATCACACAGCAGCAGTACAATGCGCAACTTAAAAACAGTTCACATAGCAAAGGAACAATAGACACAGTAGCACTGAACAATGAACAAAGGAATAATGAACACAGCAACATGTCACAAGCAGGTGACAAAACGGACATTGACGCTGAATCACACAACAACAGTACAATGCCCAATTCAAACAGAATTAACATAGCAAAGGAATAATAAAACAGATAAACATGAGCAACAAAACATTTCCCATTTCATAAGTAAATTCATCAGCATCAATACACTGTTGTTGTATCAACCAACAAAGATAAAGTGTAATACAACCCCTGACCAGCTAAAATATCATTGTGTTTGATAAGTCACATCTGCAAACAAAATAGTAGTGAAGAACAGTCTATTGTTGGGTACACAATGGAACACATTCTTCTGAATCTCTGACAACTTTCTTTCCCTTACTCTTGCTTGGATGCCTAACATTCCCTCCACTACTGAACCTCACATATTGAGTTATAACACTCCCACCAGGTACCCAGACAGGTTTCACCAAAGCCATTGACTGTTCAATTCTTGGAACTGTTTCTTTAGCTTTGCTTTGAACTTTTCCTTAGGATTGCTTGTTATAGTGCGCTGTTGAGTGCTTGGTATTACATCAGGAGCCTTGTAGCTTGGCATTGAGTCAACAACCTTACTTGTACTAGATGTATCTTTCCTATGCACCTATTGACCAAACAAGTATGAGTAGCCACTAAAATATACCACAACATTAACATAAATCTCATAGTTAAGAAAGAGAGTAATGTACCAACTTATACCTGCAATTTCCTTCTGACACCTAGTATTTTTCTCGAAGGCTATACTTGGTTTTTCTCTTCCTTTCCGGCTCCTTTAGGACTTTCCTTTGTTGTGCTTCTTGGACTTGCCTTTGCAGTGCTTATTGTCTCTCGTTTGGTATTAAGATCTCTTGTGGTGCTCCTGGTTACTCTTGAAGGAGTAGCAGTTGCATTCTCTTAGTCTGACCCTTTGCCCTACTAGTAGGAATAACAACTTTTGTCAATATTCAACTTATAATTAGGGGAAGGAGGGGAAGATCTAAACGATGAAGAGATTACCTTTTTGAATGCTTCTGTACTCTTTGAAGCAATGTCACTCAGTCTTCTTCCAACTACTTTCTTACTAGTTTCTTCTTTTCGCTTAACTCTTTTTCCTTAAATGTATTCAAAAAATCAGATTAAAAGAATATTTCTCAAGACATTGGCACTATGTTGATATCATGTTACCCTTGAAGATGCTTCTGCTACCAAGTTAGCCACTGAAGATGTCCCAATTTCCTCAACTGCAGTTGTCTTGGTTTTTCTCTTCTTGCCCTGGGGAAAGGAAAAAAAAAAAGAGAAAATTAAAGGAAACTATAAGTAGTAACTTGATTAAAAGACACATTAAAGTAAGAGATTAACAGCACTAACCTTATTTGAATTTGGAGTAGGAATCTCCAATCTCTCATTTTCAGTCCCTGATGAATTCTTTCTTTGACATTCTCTCATATTATGTCCTTCAGAATGACACAAAGAACATGTCATACCAACGCTTTTCTTGCCCAGCTTAGTAGAGACTTTCTTCTTCCCAGATATGGCCTTGCTCTCTACAATTCCTTTTCTTTTCTTACTCTTCTTTGATCTCCCTGGCATATTTTCAATCCTTGGAGGTAGCAGAGGTGTCAAATCCATTTGTGGCCACATATCACTGCCTTTTAGAGCTCCCATAAGGTTTCTGTAACACTTGAGGAAAGTTTCCTTCTTGTAGCAATCATCAACATACTCTTTAAGACTATAACTCATGTAATACAGTGCACAAATGGCATGCGCACAAGAAATACTAGTTGGCTCCCACCTTCTGTAGCTGCATGTTTTGTCTCCCAAATGCACTTTAATTCTGTTTCCATGGCAGCTCTCAATTTCAAATTGATCCTTTTCGTTCCAATGAGCTATGAAGTCCATTGATTTTTTTTTTCTCAATTCTTCAAGAATTTTAGCTATTTTTGGGCATAAGTCCCCACCAGTGTACCTCTCCATATGGTCCCTCCTCATGTGAACTCTCTTCATCAAAGTCAGCTTTATAATCTCTAACATGCTTACAATTGGTTTACTTCTTGCTCTCAATATCAAAGCATTAAAACTTTCACTCATGTCATTCAATAGCATATCACATTTTGAATGGGTACTAAAGTGAGATCTTGACCAACCTTGAGGTGATCTCTGCCCTAACCACTCAAATGCAGCTTTGTCCCTCTTCTTCAACTCAGACATCACCTTCTCAAAATCTACCACTCTAGTAGCCCTAGCTGCCTTCAATAAAAGATTTTTTAAGGGTAAACCCTTGAATGAAGCTTTAAAATTTTGATACAGGTGCATAATACAAAATCGATGTTCACAGCTAGGCAACAAGCTCTCTGTAGACTCTACCAATCCCTTTTGTTTGTCACTTATGAATGTCCAATGGTAAGGCCCAAGACTTTCTTTTTTCTTTCTCCACTATTGCATAAGCAAATTGGTACATGCAATTGTTTGCATCTATACCCACAGCACATAACAAGATTCCACCATAAGCTATTTTCAAGTGACAGCCATCAAGACAGATGACTGGCCTGCATTCCTCAAGTAACCCCTTCTTCAATCCCTATGTAAAATCTTTTAAACACTGGTTGACCCCCTATAAACCTACATTTGATCTTAACATTTGTTCTTGGATTAGTCCTCTAAATCTTTTCAGCATATAACCAAAGTAAACCATATTCATCTATGTCATTCCCACTACCCAAGGACAAGACCTTTCTCTTTGCCCTATACAGTTGAGACCTATTAAAATGCAATTTCACATCTTTTTGCATTATTGTCATCATGGAATCGATTGGCCAATTAGGATTATTCCAAATTTTATCTTTGTATTTTGAAGCTAGAAACCTAGAATTAGCATGTGATAGCCTTTGTAACCGAGGACATTGGTGCTTTGGATGATAAGTCTTTACTTGGATAGTATCCTCACTTTGAACCTTGGAAGCATAAATCATCCACTTGCAAGTTTTATGCTGACATT
>JACFYI010003776.1:1086779-1097153 GCA_014898755.1 Handroanthus guayacan
TATTTGATCCCTACTAACCCCCCACCAGTCTCATCCATTTCATCACTACCCACAAGCATTAGACTTTCATTTAACCGATCCCCACCCCCAAAAGTTTCAATGCCATGTTGTCCTACACTTTCTGATTGTTCAAAATCTATACTAGGAGCTGAATCAATTTGATGCTCTACAAATACCCCCATCATTCTATTTTCATCTATAAAGTTATAAAGGTTAATAGCATCCATGTCATCCTTTAAAATAATCAAGCCATTAGTATCAATAATCCTAGTGCTACTAAAATAGTAAACAAGAGAACCCTCTAACCCAATCTCAATAGCCATGCTATTTGTCTCAATTAGTGACATATCATCTGGATTACAATAATCAATGTGACTAATTTGCCCCCCAAAATAACTAGGTTTCCCAAATTAACAAATTTACCACTATGATGCATCCTTATGGTAAAAAAAAATTAGATTTTTCACCTGTCATAAATTTAAAAAAGAAAAAAAAAATCATTTTCCAATTCAACACTCAACAGCAACAATAGCATATACTTGATTAGTAAAAAAGAACACTTAGAACATTATGACATTAAAAGCACACAAACAACATAGGCAGTGGGGGCCATATACCATTTACAACGTTACAACATTAAAAGCATACAAATACCAGCAGCATCAGTAGAATTCATCAGGAAATAAAAGAAAAAAGAGAAGTGGAACCAAAAACAGTATAAAGATTTTTTTTTTTAAATATTTGAATAAGAAAACTAAAATCACGTGCAAGTGGTCCATATCTTCACCAACCAGAATAAAAGCACCATAACATAGTCAACAAAGTAGATAATGGCAGTCAACAAAGTGATGCCACATAATAAAGCCAAATGCATAATGACAGAAAAAGAAGCACGACAACAATATAAAAGGGAGAAATACTTACCATAATCTAGTGCAATTCTTCCTGTGGATATTTCAGGGTTCGTATTAGTGTGCAAAATCCAACCTATTGCGCTTTAAGACGTCATTTCAATTCTTCAAATCTATAGTTTTAACTTTGCAAATATGGGGAAAATGTTTTGGGTTTAGGGTTCAGTCTGACAAGATTTTGCTTCGCAAGATTTTGGAAAATGGTAAGAGTTTATGGTAGAGATTTAGGGTTCTTCAAAACTAGGGTTTTTCTTCTTCAATTTTGGTAGTAGAGAACGCATTGGGAACGATTGAAAGTGCAAAGATGAGAAGCCACTTATTTTTACATTTCACCATTGGTAAAAATGCTGTTAATTATGGTAAAAATGTTTTTCAAATTATATTTTCTTTTCTTTTAAAAATGCTGAGTTTTTTTTTTAAATGTCAATTTTACCCTTAGACATCTGCGTCTCATGAAAAATCGATGGAATATTCTATCGGAATGTGCTTTTAGGTGGCGTCGTGGAATATATGTTAAATTCAGGTGGCAAAGTGTGACATTTTTTAGATTAGATTGCAAAGTGTAAAAAGGGCCAAAGTTTGGGTTGCTTAATGTACTTTTGTCAAAACATTATCTTGTTACTCATCATAAACAGGTAAATACAGCATGTATCTACTCAAACTAGTAAAATCATCATCGCTAAGAAGTTGTAATTTTATAACTAAAATAGTATTTGTAAAATTTTGTAACTTGAACGAGATGTAAATGAAATGTACTTATAGTTAAATTGGTGAAAACATTGTTGTAGTGTATTGTAAGAGCTACAGAAAGAGTTGTTCGTACTGATTTTTATAATAACTTTGAGGCATAAGATGAACCAACACCATTAGTGTATCCGCTATATAAAAAGGACTTGTTGTAATACTATTAGTAAAAACTGGTCTCTTGAAGGACATTGTCAGGAAAAAAAAATGATAGTCGTTTGTCCCCCCTTTCATCCATGATATCCCATATATCCAAGTAGCTAAACAAATAGAATATTAAATAAGTCAAACTTACTTTTGAAAGAAATAAAGAATTTAAAATAAAATAATCTAATCAGATAGATAGTTTACCATTTTTGATATTATTGAAGGAACTTTGTATTTTCTCTTTTGCACAATCCATTTCTTCATAAATGAAACCCCTGGCTAGGTTCTCATCCAAATCCACCAAATGGAGAACCTTAAGCAAAGGATAAGCATCTTTTAGACAAATAACAATGTTTTTCCAAAATATATTATCTAAAACTCCATTTTCAACATCATTTCCTTCACTTGTCTTTACAAATGAACTAGATTTCATTTAGGGTGCATGAACAATCTCATCAGAGCACCCTTATTCTCATAGAGACAACTCTAAGTAAGATAGGATGTCACAAACCAAGTAATAGCTAGTCTAATCAATTTTTTCCATTTGTGAAATGCTGCAACAAAGAAATGAGAGTGGTGCTTGAATAATTGCAAGTCGTAATTTTTGTTCCCATGACAATTGTTTCTTTATGGACCTTCAACTTCTTCTTACAATCCTAGCATCAAATCAAAGCAACGTGCCACATAAAGTGTCCAAAAGAGTTTCTTTCTCTTTTGCATCAACAATTCTTTGGTAATAACTTGGACAACATTATCTTTGCCTACCTCTTCTACCATATCGTCTATTATTTTGAATATCTAATTTGTGGTCTTGTAGATACTTGATGTATCAATGGACTTTAAGAGCACTCTTCCTTTTGGACCATTCACTAAGAAGTTGCAAACAATTCTCTTTTTTTTATCCATCCAACCATCGGCCATAATGGTGTATCCTGTTCTTTTTCATTAATCTTTGTGCTCCCCAGTGGCCTCCTTATCACTTCCACTTCTTGCTTCAAATACCTCACTCTAAGTTCATGATATGAAGGTGGTTTGAATCCAAGACCATAACGTGCAATTGACTCACACATGTTAACAAATTCTTCACTTTTAACCTAGTTGAAAGGTGTGGCTTTAGCATATAAAAATATAGCAATGTCTCTACATGCTTCTTCCCTCAAATTTTTCTTCATCATTGAATTGATAGTGGCCTAACTTGTTCTTATCTTGAAAATTTCCAGTACCCTCCACATCTTTAGACTTTTTTTTTCTCACCAACTTGTTCAAAATTATAGTAATATTTGTTGCTTTCTTTTTCTTCAAGATTTTGAGATTTCTTAATCAATCTTTCTTGCATCTTGCAAAAAATTTCTAACATTTCATTTTTTATAGTATCTTGAACTGGTGTACAACTTACAACATCCTTTTGCGTACAAGCTAAATGATGTTTCAAACTGTAAATTCTCCTTGAAATTACTCTATCACAGTACTTGTGTTTTATTTTTCGAATATCTCCATTCATTGCATAATCATGATTCCATCCAAGATCAATTCTATTTCTTGGAGCATTTTTCTCGGCACTTTTTCACTCTCGGAACCATTAACATTAGGAGTAGAACTAGCAGCACCAAAAGTAGACATTTCAAATTTTCAATCTCTAGTTTCTAGTGAATCTGGAAATGATAACTATGGTAAGAAATCAAACAACAAAACGAACATAATCAATAAACCTTCCAACACTATAGAATCAAGTTTGGAAATTATACATTTAGGGCTCATTTACTTTGATAGATAGGATAAATGACTGATAGATAAAATAAGAGATTAAGTGTGGGATGGTATTTAGTAATATTAATAATGTGTTTACTTTGAGAGATTGTATGAGTGATAAATATAATAACATGTTTACATTGATTGATAAAATATTGTTGATTAGGAATAATTTTCTATAATACCCTTGACCTTAAAAGAAAAAAGAAATTGAGAATGACTTTGTCAAACTAACACGTGTTTTAACCCAAAATTTAATAAAATTTCAAAGGAAATGAAAGGAAGCTTCATCCTCTTCCATCTTCTCCACTCCAGAGAACAAGAGAAAAAAAAATGGCAATTTCCATTGTTTCAATTGTTTCCTCCGACGGTGGTTTTGACAAAACAGTAAACTCGATTTCATGTTTTTGGCATCAACTTTCACATTGATAAAAATTATGAGGTTAGTCATAAATTTTCTAATATATCCTTAACATGAATAAAATTTCAAAAAAGAAAAAAGAAAAAAGAAAAAAAGAAAAGAAAAAATATTTGCAGATCTCATCTCATCAGTCATCACCAATATGGTAGAACTCATGGGTTTCCACCCACTTGAAAATCTAGCCTAAAATCCAAACCTCCCAAATTTTGTTTGTGAACTTTCAGATCTAAACTCATACAAATTCATAAGTAATGCTTTCCAAATCTTTGTCTCTACATTGAATCAAACCAATATTTTATGATCTTGAAGGAAGTTGGAATTGAAGAAAGTCAAGAACCCAAAGCTTTTCTCCAGTTTTCATCTTCTCCGTTTGAGATGCCTTACCTGGATTTCCTCAATGCTTGCCGAATTCGCTGGATCTGATTAAAAACTCAAACCCCATCCTTTCTTGGATTTTGCCAGCTTTGTTGGATTTTGCCATTGGTGCATACAAGGGAAAATTAATTTGAAACTAAAGCTTGAACTTGGAGTGAGAGGAAAATATCCAAGGGCGTATGTGTAATTTATGTTAACATTAGTTGGGCTGGATTGTGCAATCACAGCTCCTAGCCATGATAAACTATCATGCAAAATGCCATTTGCATACCGGGCTGGCTTAATTTCACAGGCTTTAAAAATTGTAAATCCAGCAAAGTAAATAATGGATTAGGTGAGATAAAATAATAAATCCAACCTAATCAATGATAGTAAATGAGCCCTTAGAAGTTAGAGCCTTCAGCCTTACATTAGTGCATGTGCCTTCAATCAAAAGGGACTAATTACAGAAGACTTCGTCTTTGCCGTTAGGTCTAAAGAAGACTTGGGTTTTTTTCATTTTGCTTGCTATATTTTTATTTTTATTTTTATTTTCATTTATTTGTTGGATTGTGTTGTTAGGTTTTGTGTTTAATTGGGCTAGGTTTTGTTTTCTTTTTATTCGAATTGATTTGTATTGTATTTCTTGCGCTATGTTTTCTTTATCTTTGTCTATTTTTATTTTTCTTTTTGGCTGAGAGTTTTGTTGGACTCATTTTTCCTCCTTTTCTTTACCTATTTTCTACTTGAAAAGTAGAATCATTTTAAATCGTCGATTCTACTGATTTTATGTGTTAGCATGCAATTCTACTTTGAGTCAACAAAATCATTTTTGGATGGGATTAGGATCGCTAGGTATAAATGAACTCGTAAAATCAAATAATTTTACATTTAGCTCACAATTTTGACAACAATGGTGGAATGACGATTTCATAGTTTAGGATGTATAAGTCTGTAAAATATTGTCACTTTTCATTATTTGCTTTGTGAAATGTTCTGCAGCTCATTATGTATTCCCCAAATTAAAATAAGTTATTATTTTTATAATTTTGTATTTATTTGGTTAAAAATTGATATTTTTTCATTTTTTTCTATATGATGTTTTTAATCTTTAAACATGCAGTATTTGATTATTTGTTTAAAAATGAACTTACTATATTACATTTTCCTAATCACTAAAACACAAGGTAATTTTTAAACATATCATCTCTATATTTTACTTTTATATGCTAATAGAAAATTTTAAGGTTATTTTATTTAAATTTTATTTATTTAAAATTTGGATTTGATTTAAATATATTTTATAATTTTTATATAATTTTAATGACATTTTCAGGCATGTGTTTAAATTTATTGAAATTAGGAGAGATTTGATTTATACTTGATCTTTTTTGTCAATTAAGAAATAATACGTAATTAATATCATCTCAACTGTTTTGTATAGTATGGTCAAAGTTGGAGATTATATTTTTTAATCTTTCAAAATAAAGTTGTATTAACATTTAATTGTTTAATTAAATGTATGATAAGTAATTTAAAATCACTAATCTATACTAATTGAAAATATAATGATTAAGTTTTAGTGAGCTAATTTCTAAATATATTTATATTTTTAGTTTTATTAAACATTATTTGGAATTTAACACTTGAAGATTAATAAAATACTCTTATCTAGAATTACTCTATTTTTGTATAAATTTATTTCTTTTTTTTCCCCCTAGAATTATAACAGTTCTTTTTAATATACCTTTGCATGTTAGTAGAAAGTTTAACTGTATTTCTAATTAAAATTTATTCGCTATTTTATTTATAAAAAGTTTGGATTAAATATATTAAAATTCAGTGATTTATTTAAATTTATGATAAATAATTTTAGGGAGTGAAATTTTTAAGCTTGAAAATGAACATAATGTCAGTGGATGAGGTTAGGAAAAGTAATCATTCAAATGATGGTCTTCTAATTACAATATTTACTCAAAAGTGTCTTATTCAATACTTAATAACCATTAGACTATATTTGTTAAACGCATGTATTTCATTCATGTTTCAATATATATTGTAACACCCCGAAAATTTCCTAAATAAAATTTCGAATAATCTATTTTTGGAAAATATATTCGATTTTAAAATCACTAGCATCATTTTAAAAATTAAAATACGTTTCGTGCATCCAAAAGATTTTCGAGCAATCAAGTTTTATTTTCTCATCGCATCTTGACCCAAACGAGCCCTGAAAGCCCACTAAACAAGCCCAAATCCTAGCCATTATTGTTGACCAAAAATAGCATTTTTGAATTAAACAAAAAAAAGGAAAACGAAAAAAAGGCTAGAAAATCTGAGCTTCAGCTGCGGCAGCCCTATGGATGGACATCCATCCATCCACCAATCACTTCCAAGCCCCAAATCTTGCCCCAAAGTTGGATATCTAACTTGAAGGGCCTCAACTCTTTGATTCTTGCCTTTTTTACCCCAATTTCCCTCTATAAATAAGCCCCATTGTTGATAAAAAATTCTGCAAACTCTCCATTCTCTACACGTAGAAATTTCCTTCATTCAAGAGCATACACTTGCATTTTCTTCTCACCAAAAGACCCAGTTTGCTTAAAAGGGGAATTTTAGGAGGTGAACTCTCATCTTAACTATTGGTAAGTAGCTTAAGATTGGTGATTTAAGAATGTTTAATTATATGATTATATAGAGCTTGACATAAGTGTGAATATTAATATAGGTGTTGGAAACTAGGCTTGGATCATTACACTTAACAAGTTCTAGCTTTAAGAGATAAGACTTATGGCTTCCTTGAACTCCTTATGAGCATATGTTTCTAGTTTTCCTCGAAAGAATAAGCATGTTTGAGCTATTGAGTGTCTTGATATCCCTTAATGTCATGAAGCTCATGTGGTTGCCTTGTTGTTTCTTGTTTGAAGTTCTATTCTATGCGAATGTAAATCCGAAGCCTTATTCAAATTCTCTTGACATCTATACCTATGTTTTGGATTGAGTTTTGTATGATGGAAATTGGACTAAGAGGAGAATTGAATAAAAGATTGAATGAAAACGAAGGATATGGACTAAAACGTATCATTTGACTTAAAAATGATTTTTCAAAAAATCTTAAACCAAATTTTAAAATGACAATTTATAAATGTTTTTACATGAAAGAGAACCCCAAAAATGTAGTTTTGAATCAAAAATTCGAAGAAAATCAAAAAATAAAAAATCAGAATTTCACCCGAGAGCAAGCACTTAAGCTCGCAAAGTTTCTCAACAAAACAACCAGATTTTTTAGAAGCTTGGATGCTCAGGGCAGCCAGCTTCTGTTGAAAATTTTTTGTTTGGGCGCTCAAGCACCCAAGCGCCCATTCCCGTAACCAAACTTGATTTTAAAACTTCATTTCTTGACACATCAAGTCCATATCCGATCTTTCTAATGTGATTTGAACTTTGCAACGAAAACCCTCTAGTCCATGATCAAAATTCTGAAATGATTGATTTATATGTTTGGTCTATTTTGAAATGTTATTTGTAATTGATGCCCAATCAAAGTTGTGCCATAATGGCCTTATTGAACTATTGAATGTCCTATCTATTTCAAGTCTGAATGAATGAACGAATGTTGGGCCCTGGGGGTTTTCTTAGGGCCCGAACTCGGGCAATATTGGATTGTCGATTAGGATCCTTGGAAATCCCTGAATGTCGGGTAGTTTGGATGAACTCTGGAGGTAGAGTTCTAAAGAGCTACTCTGAGCACGTAGGTCAACTGTGCTCTACTGAATGAATTATGCTTCTTTGGGAGTTGGAGAGATAAGGATGAAATGTATATGTTGATATGCTTATTTATTGAATTCCAACTCCGATTTCTTGTCATAAGTTTTACTGGATTAGTGGACTTATGACTTTATAATATCTTGTAGGTTCGTGAATCATGAAGAACGATTGAATGAAGCATTATGATTAGACTGTTATCGCTTATTTTGGAATTGTACTCATTGATGTAGTTTGGATCAATTAATCATTTTTGGACTTATGGATTAATAAAATGTATAGATAGATGGATTGTAACGATAAGTTAATTGCCTCATGTACTTTGGAACTCTTTGGTATGTAATGATATCTTCTGTTGGGAATTTTAGTCAGAATTGCTAAATTGTTAGTTTCTGAATTGGTTTTAGAATGTATCCGATAGCGAGTAGCGCACCCCGGATCTCGAGGCGGAATGCTACCGGAATTTTGGGGGGTGTTACATATATGCTTTTGAACCTTTTTTTTTTTCATTTATCATAAATAGTTTCCCTTTTCATTTAACGGATTTTTTTATGCTTAATGTTGTTTTTCATAGTGGCAAAATGAATGATAATCAATTCAATTACAATATTGGAAGACTAAAGTAAAGGAGAGAGAGATATGCTAAGCGCCGCAGTGGAGTAAATGATCATTCGGCTGCTAAAGCTTTGACACACATAGATGGAGTATACGAACTAAAATTAGAATTAACTAGTAATATCATGGCTATTACTATAGAAAAACCTCTTGTACTATGTTGTCAATGCAAGGTGGGCAAATTATACAAGGACTTTAATAGCTTCTAGTCGGGCAGTACCATCATGAGCAAATTGAGGATAGACCTAATACTGTAGCAAGAATATTTAGAATAAAACATAAGCAAATGATAAAGCTACCTAGGGGGGAAAAAAGGTTTTATGGAAGCATATTAGCTGGTATATTTTTATTATCATTATATAATTTATTCAAAATAAAAAATTTCACTAACATTTGTTATATATTTTTTATTATTGGAAACAGATATCCATGAGAGTTTCAAAAACGAGGATTGTCTCAATTACATATGGCTATAACTTTGGTAGAGCAAAATAAACAAGCAGTATCGATGGTGATAATGAGTTCATATGCACAGAAATTCCTTTCAAGGATGTGATCCTTTAGCTTATGAGACTTTGATTAGATACATGATTCATGGAATGTGTAGCTTGTATAATCCCGATGCTCCATGCATGATTGATGGAAAGTGTTCAAAATATTATCTTAAAAAAATTAAATGTTGCAACTATAATAGATGAAAATGGATTTGTATCCTTTGACGGAGATATAATCCCAAAAATGTGGTGATTATAAATAGGGTGGAGATAAATAATAGATGGGTAGTTCCATATAATCGGGATCTCCTTGTGTTATTTAATGTTCACAAAAATATTGAAAAATGTGTTTCTCCTAAGGTGATAAAGTGCATGTACAAATATATGTACGAGGGCATTAATTGCGCTACAATTATAGTCAAAAATAATATTGATAGTCCTCAAGATAATAGACAACAAGTGTACAGATATGTTGATGAAATTAAGCAATATTTAGATTGTCGTTATGTATAAGCAATTAAAGCATGTTGGAGAATATGAGCTTGAGGTACAGAGGCAAAATCCAAATGTTAAATGTTTCCCCTCTTGTTCAGTGGATTATTTCCTAACAAAGGTTAAGTTGATATTTATTCTATTCTATTCGTGATAATGGAAAATCATGATTACACTTAATAATAAAATACTCAAAAAAGCCTATTATGCATTATTCATGGTGCTACCGTAGAAAATACTTTATTTGATTCAATTAAAGAGCGTTTCCACATGGCAGTACCACTTGCCAAATCAAAACCCACTATATTTCATAAAGAAGATCATTTATACATTGTTGTGAATTGGGGTAGATAGAGGTACAATGCTGACCAAATGGTTTGAAGCAAACAAAAAGTATATGGAAACTAGAACATTGACTTTTGTTGAGTTTTTTACAATATATATTTGGAAATGGAATAAGAAGGAATGGGTCATGAGAAAACAAGAAAACTGCATTGGAAGGTTGTCTTATGCACATCCAAATTTTGGGGAGAAATATTACTTGGCAAATGGTGCTATACAATGGTTATGGAGCTCAATGTTTTGAAAACATTAAAGCTTTTAATAGGTCTAGATACCTTACACTTAAGCCAGCATGTTTCACATGGTTTGTTAGACGAGGATAATGAATGGCATGACACAC
>JACFYI010003776.1:1125191-1141326 GCA_014898755.1 Handroanthus guayacan
TATTATATCCGTATCCAAAATTTTAGATAATGGATATGGATATAAATATATCCGACTATTTTTTTATACAGATAATATTGGCTAATTTTGAATACAGATACAGATGGTCGAACGGATATTCGGATATTTTTTATAGGCCTATATGAAAGTATCCTTGATCATTCATATTTTTTCAAATATTCATATTCTTAACTAAATTGCTTTACTGACATCCTTTAATAAAGAAGCCATAACTTATTCTAGAGACGTTCTTTTTTGGAACCGATTTTTTTGTTTGAAACTAGACTCATGGAGCTTTCCAACCATATATGGCACACCCTCTAAAGAATTTCCAATAAAATCAATTTTTTGTTCGAAATTACCTCTTCTGCTGGAATTATTACTGCTGATTTGCTTCTACATGAAATCTATTGATCACTTGTTTAAATTTATTACTTTTATGTTAAAAAAAAATGTAAAATAAACATGTTTTAATTTAATACAAAGATATTTAAATCAAGTAAATATATAATTAATTAATGCAAGTTTGCAACTAAAAACTTTCAAATAAAGCAAATACATAACTGAAAAAATTTAGTATATTTATCACACAAAAATTAAAATATATATTCTTAAGTTTATATGTATTAAGTTTACACACACATACATTCATTAATATACATTTCATCTTGATAGCAATAATTTTAGATTAATTAATAATTAATAAAAATATTATGATATATGAGTAATCTTTGAGTATGGGTATAGCTTTTACCCATACCCATGGGTAAATTATGGGTCTAGACCCTACCCATACCCATTAGAATATTTTCAATGGGTAAGGGTAGGGTATAGGTATAACAAGAAATGATCGAGTCCGGGTCTGGGTCTCTACCCTACTCTTTGGGTATGGGTAGGGTATTATCCTACCCATTAACAGGCCTACTTTGGATTGTCTTATCCTGAGAGGAAACCTGCTAAACCCAATGCATCATATCATAAGTGGGGAATTTTCTTCAAGGCAATCTAGCTTGTTGGAGATTTAGTCACAAGTTTGTTGCGATACAAAACTGAATGAAGTTCCATTTACTCATTTGTCTTTCTATATTATTGTTTTGATTTAGTTTATTCTTGAATTCCATTATTGATATTGTGCGTATTTTTGTTTTTGAAATTGATTTAGAACTATTTTTCTTTTCAAACGATTTATATATATACTGTTGATTGCTACTTGATTATCTGTTCAACTATTGACTTTAATTAATATAATTTGATAATCTGTAATTTATTTTCCAATAATACTGAAGAAAATCCATGTTTTATCAACTGTTTACACACACACACATATCTCTTCGTAATGGCATCATTTGTGAGGGTTTCTAGTACTATGTCTATGTTATCCACAAAAGTCAACTTATCCGGCATGCCAAAAAAGTTTTTGAGTCAACTTTTCAAATGCTGGCAAAAACAAATGAAAATCTAGTAGATGATGAAAGGAATTATGTCGGTGATTCAAGTGACTAGGCCTGACTCGACTGATAAGGATCTAGAAATGATTGAAATTTTTGAGTGGTCGGAATGGGATCAAATAGATCGAGGAGTCATACTTTCTACATTATCAAATGTTCTCTTCAACGTATATTGTTCCACTTTGTACATAACAAAGTTGTTGTGGGATAATTTAGATATGAAATACAATACTAAAGAGCAAGGGCTTCAAAATATTCAGTTTCCAAATTCCTCAAATATCATGGTTGTGAGCAATTCATGAACTCATAAATCTTAAGCACTCCTTTTCTAATGCTAAGATAAAGCTTCTCGAGAAGTTTCTAGTCATGTCCATAGTTGATAAATTTTCCAACTCTTGAAAAAATTTTGGAATAACACCCAAACATTAGAAAGGAATACTGTCTCTTAACAATTTTATGGTTAGCATAAGTATCAAAGAGAGAAGAACCAAACTGATGGTGTTCCTGTCTAGTACAGCCCAAGGCAAATATGATAACCAAAAAGAAGAAAAGTTTTAAAATGAACCAAGTAAACCCCACTCAAAGACCATTAATAAAGGAAAAACCAAAGTTAACAGGAAGCCAAAAGCAAACAAACCATGCTGGAATTGAGGACAGGCAGGCCACTAATGTAAGGAATATCCCTCAAGAAGGCTAAAGCTAAGCTTGAGTCCACTAGACCAGCCCTGTTCAATATGGTTGTGGGAGGAACTAACCAAGCTAGTGTTCCAGAAGCAACTATTGATAAGTATGTTTCTTTGAAACCCGAACTCCTTATAGTTTATGAACCTTTTGATTTGTTAATAGATACTGGGGCAAATGTACACGTTTGTGCTGATAATCTTATGAACCTTTTGATTTGTTAATAGATGCTCGGGCAAATACACATGTTTGTGCTGATAATCGATGATAAATCTGTGATGATAGCGAACTCAGATGCTACCGAAGTACCCGGGATAGGATGCGTAAACTTGAAGTTTTCTTCGGGTGTATACTATCTCTGCAAAGGGTGCACCATATTCCAGTGATTCGTGGGAACATAATTAGTAGTTCTATAATAGTTAGCGATGGTTATGAACACACTTTTAAGTTCAATAAAGTTGTAATTTTATATTATGTTCTATTGTTGGAAAGGAATATTTGTCTGATGGTTTATTGAAAGTACGAGTTGAAAAAATTGGTTTAGATTTGACAAAGTATTCCAAATTTTTTGTTATAAATACTGTTGATGTTTTACTGTTTGACATAGTCGTTTAGATCATTTAAATCTTGATTCTATTAACTATATGATGAACCTAAATTTGATTCTTAAACAAGGTATTGCACCAAAGTACAAGTGTTAAATATGTGGTAAAGCTAAACAAGTAAGAATGGTATACCATTTGGTTGAAAGGTATTTTAAAATACTTTATTTAGTTCACACAGATATTTGTGAGTCAATGGGATCTTAACTAGAGTGATTAAAGATGTCTCAGCGCCTTTGTAGATCTGCAACAAGTACTGTTATGTTTATTTGATACAACATAAAGACGATGCACTAGAAAGATTCAAAACGTTTGAGAAGGAGCCTTAAACTCAAATTGGTAAACAGACTTAAACACTTAATATCAGATAGAGGTAGAAAGTATGAGTCTAAACCCTTTGATGAATATTGTTGAAACTTTACCATTATTCATAAAGAGACTCCCCCTTACTCTTTCTCATCTAGTGGGATAGTAGAATGAAATAATAGAACTTTTAAAAACTTGATTAACAATCTGCTTTTGAATTCCAGATTGCCTAAATGTATGTGGGAGGAGGCTCTAAATACGGGTTACCATATTTTGAACAAAGTCCCTCTCAAACATAAGGAAAACACTAAATTTGAATTCTAGAATAGAAGGAAACCTAGACTAATATACTTCCGAGTATGAGGCTATATCTTGCAAAACTTCTAGTCCCATAACACAATAGGAAAAAGCTGGGTTATAAGACTGTTGATGTGATCTTTCTTATATGTGAAAACAAGCAATGCATTGCGATTTCTAGCTATTAAATCAGAAATCTCTGACATAGATTTTAACAAGATAGTTGAATTTCGTGATTTTACATTCTTTTAGGACGTGTTCCCATGAAGACGGAAATACCATAAGACATTTCTTTCGATTCAACCCTTGCTTCTTAGCTAATTCCTGAATATGTACAAAAATGGCAAATGTTGGGGTTATAATTTAGTATCTATAGGGTCTAAAGAACCAAATGAACCTAATGTAGAGGGCCAAATATTAAAAAAAGACACAAAGTTAGCATAATCAATCATTTCATTTATTACATTAAACTTGTACAATCCGTTTATAATATAACATTTCCCTATATAGTTCCCACCTTTAGAAACAATTACACTATCTAATTCAAATATCAACTTGAAACCATGCTTATCCATTAAATAAATAAATAAAAACCCTTGAAACCAAACTTATCTAGTGGGAATGAGATTTTTTTTCCTCGTCTTGAGAACATGTAAAACATCACTTAGAGTTAGTCTCCTTCTGGATGAAAGGTTGAGAACCACCATACCACTTAAGTTGTGCACATATTCTAACGTGGGACAGTAAATGCTTTATTTGTTATACCAACATAAACCTGTTTTTATGACTTTACATCTTCTTTTTCTTTCAACCGAATATTATGAGAATTATATCATTCTCATCTCTACGCAGTGAAAATTCCTAACATGTTTTTCTTGAATATCATGTTTGGGTAGTTTATATGTTGGATTTAATTTCTCCTAATCAAGTTTAAATGGTATCTTGAATTTGATATTATTGTTAAAGATAATTAAGTTTAAATGAGTTCCAAATAGAACAAAAGTAAATTAAAGTAATGCATTGACATATTTCTAAATGGGTCATCCATTTATTTAGGCATTCCCTAATTATCCAGCACCATCAATTCCAATATATCCGAATATATTGATGTCTTGTGACTTGAAAGATTTTAAATGAAGATATAAATTAAATATTTGTTCAACAACTTTCAAGTACATGATTGACTCGTAATCATATATAAAAATGATTCATCATAATCTATACTATGTACAAAGGAAATATATTCATATAATGAATATATTCAAGGAAATATATTCACATAATTGGAAATATATTATTATCTTATAAAAAAAAATCTTGTTAATTATATATATATATATATATTAAAAATTTAAGTACATAGACTGAATGTTCCAGAAGCACTATTAACTTATAATAAATTTCAAGTAGTGGATTTTTGTTGTATTTCAAAAGTTATTAGCTAACAAAATAAATTGGAACATTATATCTATACTATATATAAAATGTGAGGGGTTAAAGATAATTATTTTGATTATATATATTATCATATGTTATACTTAAAAGTACCCCTTTATATTAATTAGCCTTAACAATCATCCACATCAAAATTAAAAAAAAAAATAAAAATCACTAACTCACTAATTGAATGATGCATATATTTATATCAAATACATTGATTATATCCTATTTATTAAACACAACAAATCAAATTTGTATTATATTTTAATATATATGTATATAATATATATAATTTGTGTTAATTATTTTATGCACACGTATAACATATCGAGTGTGCGCCAAACGTACACTAGTGTTATACAATTGATACAAGTGAACAATATTTTGAAGAATTTTGATTTCTCTCTCAAAAATTAAAAAAAAAAAAAAAAAGAAATGAAATGAAGAGAATGAAGGAAAAAGTAACTTAGAATTGATTTTCTAACAATCACTCACCTCCAATTGTTGCCTCGTCAAAAAGCAAAACAACCAATTCACGTGGCAAATGGTGTCCCACAATATTTGGTGCCCTCGGGTCCCACCAATCACCATAGTTGCATTGCCCTTCACGATTGTATCCGTTTTAGACTTTTAGACCACGTGATACTAACAACTACAGGGACTCCTGGACACGTGTCGAAATCTCAGTAGTATGCAGCACAGTCATGTGGTCACCGGCGGGTGAATTAAATATTTTAGTTAACGCGTGAACTCATAGCGCACGTGCTGAGCTACCGGCTCAACCAGTCTACCGGTAATTGTACCTCCAGCTTTTATTATAAATTTAGAATTATACGACCATATTAATTATTACAAAGTAAATTAGATATCGAATAATTAGAAAGTTATCTATCCCTAAGTGCAATAGCATGCGTTGCTTAAAAAATTTATAGAGCAAATCCAAAATCATGATATAAAAATCAACCAATCAAACATTTTCTTAATATTGATGTAATTAAATTGTTCTGGTGTAATGAACCGTTTTCAAAAAGTATTTTTCAATAATATAATATTAAATAAAGAATTATTTTTTGACTCTCATTGATATATTTTACCTTTATATGTGTATTATATTATTCATTTCAATGTGCTTTCCTTTTTAAATTGAAAAATTACCAAAATTATTGCATGGGGAGATATCAATATTATATAGCATTCAACGAGAGACAGATTTAAAATGGAACGGTGAAGTCAATTGTTCCTATTGAAATTTAAGAAATTCCTTTTATAAATAATTATATTTACGATGACTGTCTTAACGAAAGATATAATATCCCTAATATATCGAGTGCGTAATAAAATGTCTCGTATATTATTTTATATTCATATTATATTTTTATACATTTATATGTTTGCTCTTATGAAAAAAGTTTATGGTTTCATTCTTACATTCAGATTTTGTTAATGTTATTGCTTACTAAAATAAAGTATTCAAAATTCGATTCTAATTTTTAAAATTATTTTGTTTCATTTTATCATCTTAATTAACTTATTAAATTTCAACATCAATATTTGACTTTTTTTTTTCGTATAAAGAGAAATTTAATAAAAATTTAAGTTCAACTTAAACTCGAGTTCAATGAAAGGGGAAAAGAAAACGGGAAGACCATTAGACCAGAATTCTTCACATATATTTTTTATAAAAATTAAAGAAGAAAAACTTAACAAAATCGAGTTGATTTAAATTTAATGATCAACCCTAACATAGAAACCTACTATATTTAAACTTTTTATTTTTGATAAGCATATTTAAACTTTAAAATGAATTTACGGAGAGTTTGGGAGACAATACTGAGCTCGTACACAGTAACAATGGTTCTTTTTGTCATTGTAACTTACTGTTTCTTCTTACTGGAACCATGGTTATCATCACTGTTAGAAAGAATAATAGTAAAGAAATACAGGAAAAGAAAAGGTAAATACACAGAGACAATACTGCCACTACAAAAGGAAAACAAATAAGGTCCCTTCTTTCTCTCTGTCTGGTATTAGCTGCTGTTGGAAGCATTCGCCTGAAATTTTTGCTCTCTTTTTTAAGAATTTTAGAGGGTTTGTTTCTGTGTGTGAATTGGGTTTCTTCTGAGGAAACAGCAGAGAAGTTTATATCCGTCTTTTATCCTCTCGAACTCTTAGAATCCTGGGATTTTTTGAACTATCGAGAGTTTTGCTTTTTGAGATATGGAGAGAGATTTCATGGGGTTGAATTGTAAGGATTCTGTTGTGGTTAAGGAAGAATTTGTTGAGGGAGGCTGCGAAGACTCTGGTGAATTCTCTTTCTTGTGTTGTATACTAAATTCTGCTTTGTTACGGTGAATTGATGGTTTTGTACTGATGAAAATTTTGAACTTAATTGTTTGAATTTGGTTTGGCATGAAGTTGGATTCAAGTTTCACTTTCTTTTTTCGGTTTCTTGAGGTTAGGTTTTCCTTTTTTAGCTTCTTTCTCCAGTTTTGTGCTCCATATCTATGCAAATTTTATTGTCAGCAGTAATTTCATGGTTTCTTCTTATGAGATTTCGGTGTTTTATGTTCAAAATTGGATTTGAAGGTCAATAGAGTTCAAGGTTCAATTGTTTTCACCCTTTTTTTCCCCTTTTCCTTTTCCTGGCTGTTACGTATGTGTTTTTACATGAAACTCTTTGGTTCCTTTGGTATTTTTATGTTGGGAGGACTGCAGTAAAGGTTGAAGGTTTTAACTGAAATTGTTAGTTTCCAAGTGCTTGAAGCTTTTCTTAACACTTGGAATATGAGCTGAAATAAATAGCTGATTAACTAATATTGTGAAGTAACTGCTTATAGTACTGGTGATTCATATCTTTTCCTTAGAAATGTCTTGACTTGTTAAAATCTTGCTTCCAATTGGCTTGAGATCTTATCCATGTTTGATAAATTTCGGTCCTGCTATGTATAGGATGAAGATCACAGGCAAAGAAACCTTGACATAGGTTTAAATCATGAATCTGCCCTTGCTACTTGCAAATTAGCGGGCTTATGTTTGATTTCATTTTTAAAAGAAGTAGAAAAATTTAATTCCCCAAGGATAAAAGCAGCAAGTTTACTATTGTTTGTAAATTTGGTATACAGTTCAGACTTCATCAATTTGATTTTTCTTATTCCTGATATCCAACCGAATTGAAAGGATCTAAATTTGATGTAGTTAATAGTGTAGAACGCTAGACTGATTCTTCTATTCCCAGATTATTGTTCTGTGAAGTGGTTTCTAACCGGGTTTTTTTTTTCTTTTTTTTTCTTTTTTGCAACCTTTTTTTATCTAAAGGATTTGTGAGAAGTTCAGGCATTCCGTGGCCATTGTCGAATAAGGTGTCTGCCATCCCTCAATTTATGTCTTTAAAGCCTGAGCAAGATGAGAAACCATCAAAGATAAAGTCTGATTTTCTTGCATCTCATGGATACATAGTGAAATCTGGTTCAGACATTTTTGAAGCCATGCATAACCGACAATCAAGCGATGTTCAGGTTATTTAATGTTCCATCATTGGATAAGATTATACTGCATTATTTCTACCTTCAAATGCATTATTTATGTTTCTTTGTACGTTTGCGGAAAAGGTTAAATTCCGATCTGTTGCATTAATACCTCTTTGAGCATCTTTATGGAGTCCCCCGTATCTTAAGAGCACATAAATGGAAACACCGGTATCTATTTTCTTTAACAGCTAATCTATGCAACAGACTGGGCACCCAGCACATCTTATCCATGACGTTAAGATGCATCCATTTTCAATGATGTCTCCTTTTTTCAAGACTCATTTCACGGGTACTTGTCCGAATTTTGGAGGTGCTACTACCATGAAGCAACAAGTTCTTAGTGGGAATCCTCTTACAGCTCCTCATTCATATCTTCCTTCAGCGTCCTCTGTTGCTGGAACAACTGAACAATGGTGAGAAGCAGCTTTAATTGACATTTCATGTGCCTTATCTATAGTTATCTGGATTTGTTGTTAGTTGTATCTCTGTATATCTCAAACTCTTAATTAAGAGAAGATCCACGAGAGAGACAAATGATTACAGTTTTACATTACTTTTCAATTCTTTACTCTTTGCAGGAGTAATTCTAAGGGTTCCACTGGTCCTGCTCAGTTGACCATCTTTTATGGTGGAACTGTGAACGTCTTTGATGACGTCTCCCCTGAGAAGGTGCTTTTTTTTCTCTCTATATTCGCTGCTCGGTTTTTTTTATTTGTTCACCTGTTCTTCTAGATATTAATTCTTTATCCTTCCTTGGGATTTTTTCCAGGCTCAGGCGATCATGTTTTTGGCTGGAAGTGGTTGTATCCCATCTAACGTGGCTCAGCCGAAACATCATATGCAAGCACCTGCCTCCAAACTTCCAGCAGCAGATCACGCATTTGTTAAAAAATCCATGAATATGTCGCCATGCTCCGGTCTTCCGAGCCCTATGTCTGTTACTTCACACCCCATTGATCAGTCTTGTGGTCCAGCCGCTAACAATGATGACGTCAAGGTTTCAAAGACCGCTGGAATGCCAACTACTCTTGCTAATAAAGTGGAGCCGCCTAGAGTGATGTCATCAATAGGGTCCGTTGCCGCATCTGCTATGATATCATCAGGTATCTCATCAAAATTTAGCAAGCAGAATTATTTTTCCCCCCATAATATTGTGTTTTTGCAAATCTTGATGTTTCATTTTACGTAGTGATTCTTTTTCCTTCGCTCAAGTGGTTCACACCCGTTCTCATTTTGCTAGAATCCTCCTTTTGGAAAATATGTTTCTGCCATTGATGATGTTCTAAAATGGTGACATGTACCAAATCGCATCTTATTCCGTTGATCTATGGACATATCTGTTTAACTATTTGAGGGAACAAGATACATGCAACCTATTGCAACTTCCATCTCAAATTAAATTTCCTTCTGTTGGGTTCTCTTTGGAGTTGCGAACAACTTCTCTATCCTGTTATTTCTCAAGTGCTCCTTACCTAGACTAAGAGATGGTGCTTTTTCTGCAGCTGTTCCACAGGCACGCAAAGCATCCCTTGCTCGATTCTTGGAGAAGCGTAAGGAGAGGTACTTGGACATATCTTTTCTTCTACTTTTCCTAGACGAATAAATAATTCATGAGTTGGTTCTTTTCTATGGCAAATCTTTTACTCGTCCCCTTTCTTTCTCACCTTTTCTCTTTTTTAAGAGATTGCTTTGCTTAGTGGGAACCCTTTTTTTAATTGACTTTGAACAAGAAAAAGTTGTGTGATATTCAAGAGAAAACAGGAACAATGGCTTCATGTGGTAGTCCATATTATTCAGTGAACACTTCTGTTCCGTTATTAAGTTGAGATGACTGTTAAATCAACAGTTGATCAGTACGTAAACTAGTACCGGACCATTAACTTCTTTGGCCCATTTATTTTCAGAGCAATGAATGCAGCACCATACAACCTGAGCAAGAATGCCGATGATTGTGGGACTCCAGATTCCGTAGGTTTTGGCTTCTCGTCTACTTCCGGCGTGGGCTCTAGTTCCGCCTCCATCAACAAGGAGATTAACGGTGATATCCGGGATCTTTAGTATTATACTTATGTAGTAGCAAGTAAATCTCTAAGAACTTAAATTATGTTGTCACTAGCAACTTACTAATAGCTTGTATTATGAAACTCCTGATCTACAAATTTGTATTAATTTGAGCAAACTTTGAAGTACTAGTACATTAATCCATAGATATTAAATTCTTACTCATCTTTCTTTCCCTTCTCAGATAGTCAATAATTCCGTAAGATTTGCAATAAATTCATATTTAGGCTTTTGATATAAAGTTGTGCGGGCTATAAGTGCATCCAAGGTGGATTAACTTAAGATGGGATATTTTATTTTATTTCATTTTATTCTTTTTTAAAGTGGAGATGATACTAAATTGATTATGATATATCCACATTTCTCATGTGCCTGAGGGATGTGATGATTCGTGGGTTATGAGTGGCTGTCCTTTACTCTCTTTTTCAAGTCTAGTGGTGGTGGTGGTGGGGCAGTTGACATAATTTCATGTCATGTCTCGCTTTCATTTTTTTAAAGCTGAATGGGACTCTCTTGTCTTCCTTGAGAAGAAATTGAAACACGTTTTATTTTGATGGTGTGAATAAAACATACTCTCATATGACATATATCTTGTAATAAATAATAAAATAACTTATAAATACTTTTTCACTTCAACCTAATTAGCTGACGAAAGTCTTTGTGCCCTAAGTGGATTTCCACTGCCCTTCAAGTAAATTTTCAACGAAATATATAATTAAATATAAATTATCTTGTCAAATGGCATTTTCGTAGTTTTGTTCTCTTGCTGCTCAAAGAACTATTTGATTTTCTTCGATGGAAGATGGCAATGGACTTTTTAACAGAAAAAAGAGAGGATTGATGAGAACGCTTTTTAGTAAGGATTCTTTTCAAATTTTCACCTTAAAGAAGAAGTGAAAATTTTTTCACATAAAAATCGAACTAGAAATAAAGTGTTTTAATAACTTTAAATTGAAAGAATGATGATTTCTTTTTTTTTTTTTTATCTTTTTTTCCTTAGGGGATAATATATTAAAATAAATTAGTTCGGTGCTCAAGCTCTTGTACCTTTTCTCTTCAAATACAAAAGAGTGCACATACATTAACAATATTTCTAATATAGGACAGAGAGAATATCTAACGATGGAAATTTTATCTCTTCGTACAAAAACTCATGAAAAAATGTGAACATAACCAGATCTTGTTTATAATATTATTAACTTTTATATCAAAATAAGGATTTAAAATTACTAAAAGCATATATCAAACTATATATACACTAATTAAGACTAGTGCCATCCTCACTAACCCTACAAAAGCCATCGTTACACAGAAACACCCTTTGTCATCACTTCATATATGTCCATGTTTTTATGTTGTCTATTTCATATGGCCCCATTTTTGGTGGATATTTGATTGGCTTGTATATGTTATCTCTAAACTGTTAATAACAGAACATCATACCTAGAACTTTCATTGCATATCATATATACATATATATTTTTCCATAGTTATCTCAAACACTAATTGGAATCTTGTCTAATACCACACTTCTCTTTGATGTATTACATTTTGTCAATCTTTCGACCAATGAAGAATAGATTCCTCATTTTGTGGACCTGCGTGAGCTTCTTTGCAATTGCAAAGTCTATCGCCGAAAATATCAATTGACTGATGTGATCTTTTTTGTAACATACGTACCTGGATAAAACTCCAGGTGTACGGTATAGGCTAACCCAAATAATTGTACACACATGTGTGTGTATTTTTATTTGTGAGTTTCTGTATGTTTCTATTTATTTTTTCTATGTAGGTATATATTTTTAATTAGTTTTGCGGCATCAGTATTGGTATATGAACTCCAGGTAAAGTAATATGATCAATGATGATATTCCAAAACTGATGTAAGAAACCGTGTGTGGGGATGTTTTTTGTCCAGATTTAGACATATGTATGATTTAAGAAAACTGTGTGTAGGTATGCATTTGTGCGTGTCTAAATGTGTGTATAAATACATGTATGTTGTATCTATATTCATATATTTGGATATAGACCAGAGACAATCGAATTAGATTAAATACGTAGGAGTTTTGGGGTCACATGTGAATGTACATTCATTTTGGATCCTAATCCACTATACACTTTCTACTGCAAGAATTTATTTCTTATGCTGATTTACACAGTAAGGAAATGCCTCTCACTAATGGAAAATTTATTATGGATAATATTTTATCATAAATGGACAACATATGTTACGGATATATGATAAAAAATAAATGGGTTTAGAAAATGAGCAAATTTTGTTTGAACGAGGGCATCTGTAACGAACTTGTGATAAATTTCTTTAACAATTTTGTAATTTTTGGTGCAAGTTTCATCACAAAAGTTAATTTTATGATAGAATATTTAATTAGTGTAAATCATATAATATTAAAATTCGTCACAAACCATGTTTTTTATGGTTTTCTTTATATTTGATATGGATGTTTCCTTTGTCAAGGGATGCTTTCTTGTAGTGTCAAGTATCTAATGCGTGTTGAAATATTGAAGTTTATTTTTCGGTTAAAGAACTTAATTAGTTTTTATTAGACTGACTTTCTATTCAGCTTCTGAATTGGTAGGTAATTAGTAATACCCAACTCAGATTGAAAGAAAAGGTCCAATTCTCGTATCTATATCCATTCATAAACTATGAGACCCGACATTACCGATGCTCATTAGAAAATATTGGAATAGGTGTGTTTAAGGTATTACCCAGAAATTACTCATGTACCCATAACCAAATATTACGCATGTATACATATACCTAAAATTAAATAATTAATATATATAATTTAAATTACTTAGAGTTAATTACATCTAGACCCCTCTGAGTTTGTGAAATTAATTATAGGTTATACTCCTTGTTATTTGAAAATTATAGTTACACCCACTGGGAGGAATTTTTGGCAGAACCCTAACAAGAGGGGGTAATGTGTAATAAAAATTCTCTTGGGTGGGCATAATGGTAATTTTGAAAGAATGAGGCGGTGCAACCTGTAATTTTGCAAACTCATAGGGGTCTAGATGTAATCAATCCAAATATTTGTATCTATTGTACATAAAAAAAGTGTAGTTTAGAACAAAAATGCACAACATTAAGATCTTTATATGATTTAATCATTTCTTCTGTAAAGCTCAAGATTAAATATTATTTTTTATTTTTTCGTTATAATACCCAAGATTAATTATTATAAATTAACTAAATTAAATTAAATAGCCAAATCAATAGTACACAATAAAAGTGAATTTGAGTATTTGTTTTAATTTCATATAACAAAAATTGATTTAAAATTTTTAATTTCTATTACTTCAAACAGAATTCATGGTTTATAAGATTTGTTGATTATCATTATACATTTTCTTTTTCACATAAACAACATGATTGATTAATGCATGTTGCTTATTTAAACTTTTTTATTTGTTTAAATTTCATTTAAATTTATTTTTTATTGAGTTTGTTATGTCGGTGTTTACAATAATATTTAGTTCATTCATACTTAAGTAACCTTTTTTTTAAATTAATTTTATTGCAAACATAGCATGGAGTATTGCTTAATTTTAAAATTTAATATTTTGGTTAAAAATACGAAATTTGAAACAACATGAATGATCAAGCCATCAAGGACGCTTTCATAAAACCAATGTATCTTTGATAAAATAGGGTAGACACTATGGTAGGCTGTATGCGCTGAGGTTGGAGTGGTTTTTGCTCATGTTTTGATTCAACCCAAGAAGTTGCGGTTTGTAAATATCTTAACCCAATCTAATCCGATAAGAACTAAATCCGAACTTTGCGGTCCTTTTGAATTGGAGCAGTCTTCCAAATAAGTTTTTTTGCCAATAAAGTGATGTAACATATACAAAAATCATTAAAATGTCTTCACTCATCCAATAATATACAAAAATCATTAAAATGTCTTCACTCATCCAATAAACAATCAGTATAATATTGTTCTTACTTAGAGAGTAAACTATTAAGTTGTTTGTACTTTATAGGATATTCAAAAAGAACTTTATCTTCCTCATCATGTTAGAATCATATGCACACAACACACGCACATAAGTATAAGCGTATACAATCATACATGAATAAAGCAAATCCCACAAATCAGAGACTAAATCATGGAATACAATTCACAAAATGGTGAAAAAGAACTTAATACTAAGCACCAAATGATCCTTTAGATAATAGTTACGTTAGAATTAGTTTTTATTTTTTTTTATAGATTTATCTTAGACTTAGTCTTAAAGTACAAAGAAAATTTCAAAGTTAGAATTTGAAACTCAGCCACTAGAATTTAGAGTAATGTAAAATTCAAAATGGGAGAGGGCAAATATTTCATTATTTCATTCATCTTAACAGACTTATTACCCATAAAAGGAGCCCGAAAAAAAAAAAAAAACAGACTTAGGCTTGTTGTTAACTTCGTTTATGGACTTATTTGGGTAGAAATTAGTAAATCGGGCTAACAGATACGTTGACTTATGGGTTGTAGATATTATTTTGTAAAGATCTTACAACCTATTTAAAACTAAAAATATTAATAACATTTTAACTTTAAATTTAATATTTTTAGTGTAATATAAATATAAATATAATATATATATATTTAAATTGCGGTTGGGAAGGTTTTATTGGCCTTGTCATTTTTAAGGAGAAAATGAATTTTATCCATTAATAAAATTATCATATATAAAAATAAATTTGTAATATTGAACATAATATATAAAAGTATCAATTCATTGTAAATTTCTTAGATAAATATATGTATAAATAAGTTAGTATGATTCTTAATTTTCATTAAATTTTATTGATCTAATCTTGATCCCCCAATGTTTATTAGTTATCTATACGTAAATGGTTTGGTTGGATTCTTATTGAGCAAAATATTTGATCAAGTTTTGTGTATTTTGCATCATTCATCAATTTTGTGGGAAAAAAAAAATTAAGCACATCAACTATATATTCTTTAAGGAATTTAATTTAGGTGGTTGGGAATAAAATTACTTTAGTTAGAAGTGGTTATCTTAAAAGTATCTTAAAATTAATAAAGTTTGATAAATTTTGAACCTTTGTGTCAACGAATAAAAAACTATCCATTTCTCAAATATTAGTATCTTTTATTGAAAAATGACGATTTAATGCTTCAAAAAAAATATATTCTGACATTTTTACGTGAACAAAATAGGATGAAGTTTTCTAAGCATATCAAAATACTTTAAACTATAATAGTAGTTTGTATTTTTTTTTTCCTTTTTTTTCTTTTTGCTTGTGGATTTGAATAGATATTTTTTGATAAATTTAATATATTATGTACTGAATATACCATAAGATTTTTTCGGAAAAAATCGAATTATGCATAGTTGTATATACATAATTCTATGTATAATAGAAAATTAAGCAAATTAAAGAAATATAAAAAATTATAAAAATCTCCCATCTTATAAAGTTATAAATTAGACTAACAAAAAAATATTCAAAAATAAATATAAAATAAACAAATGATCTTATGACTTAAAAGAAAAAAATGATTTAAAAAAATAAAAAAAAGTTATAAAATTTTAAAACAGAAGTAAAATTAACAATAAACATATAATAAATATTTATACTGCAACTTTGGGGATCGAACCCGTAGCCTTCCCTTAAAGAGGAATTATTCTACTTAATAGAAAAAACTCAAAATTACAATCTTGGAGGATTGAATCCATGATTTAATTTCTACTTAATAAAAATAATTTTAAATTCTAAGAA
>JACFYI010003776.1:1192196-1205386 GCA_014898755.1 Handroanthus guayacan
AGGGGTTGGAATTTGGAAAGAAACCAAGCACCTCATTTCATTTCTTCCCTTCTTTTCGGCAGCTCGCATTTCAAACACACATTCACCAAAATTCTTCTTACCTTAAGCAAGATTTAAAAGAGAAAATCAAGGGTGTTTGCTCAAGCCTCGGCAAGTAAGTTTTAGTAATTATTAGGTGTTATGATTTGTTAAGACATGAGTTTGAATAGGAGCTTATTTTTTGTCTAGACGTTGATTTTTCAGATTTGCTCGGTCTCTAGCATCTTAAGCTCCGGACGACAAGTAAGACTTATAGAACCTCGTCTCTCTGTTAGCATGCTTATATTTTCTTTCATGACTTATCCATCGTGCTATGATGAGTCTATTTTGATTCGAGTATGTCGTTCATTACTGTCTAAATCTTGTTGCCTTGATTATTATTGTCGCTAGTATGAATTTAATGTATTGAAATCGTGATCCATTGTCTTGTGATTATTCTTGATACTCATTTTATACTTGGACTGAAATCGTGAATGGGATTACGGACTAAAGAGGAGGACTTAAACAATTAAAAAACGTAAGAAAATAAAAAAATGACAGCCTCTCGTCTAGCTTCGGTCAGCACAACACTTAACTTCGTAACTGTCGAAACTCGACTTTCGCTCGTCCAAATGACTCATATAATATACCGTTGGAAACCTCTTTAAGTATAGATAATATTAGAGTTTTGATTCACTCAAAAATATGAAAAATTATAGCCAGAAATATCTATAGAACACAACCTGCCAGATTTTCAAGAAGCTGAAAGGAATCTGCTTTAACTTTCACTTTCAAAAATTTAAAAATCAAACTTTTTCTTACCAAATTAACTCGAAAAATATACCATTAGAAAGATTATCAAGTCTAGTTAATTATGGAGTTAAAATACGAATTTTTACTCATTAAAATGAATTTTTAAAATAATCAAAAAGTGAATTACCGCTAAAAAAAAAATATTGATTTGGAGCTATTTTGATATTATTCTTCTCCAAATGAAGTATCTTTAAATTTAAAACCCTTACATTTTTTTTAAAAGAAAATTATTTTTATTATTCGAATGAGTTTTTTTCCAAATGAATTTTGAAATTTATATTTATTCCAAATATTTTCTTTCGTATTTTACCCCCTTAACAAGATAAAGATTTCAAACTAAATATCCTCTAGTTCATAGTCCACTTCCGATTTAGTTGTCTTCTACAGTCCATAGTCCATTCCTAATTTGTTCGAACTAAACGATTGACTAAGTTTCCGAATTGTCCGTTCTATCGTTTGTAGTCAATCAGAACGCGTTAATAGCTTTCTGATTCTGATATAACTGAACTGTCCTGATTAATCATAGCCTACTGTTCTGATTGTCTGTTGGGCTCTGGGGATTTATATGAGTATCGGATTGGACAACGTCGGGTTTTCAATACGAGCCCATGTGAATCCTCATCTGTGGGATAATTCGGATGACCCTAGAGGTAGGGTTCTGAAGGGTTATTCTAAAGCACGTATGTCGGCTGTGCTTTACTGTATCTGTTGCTCTTTCGAGAGTTTGGAGGGATAAGGATCTTATGTGATTATATTGAAGATATAAGGGTGATAGACCTACCAAAAATATTTGTTTCAGCCATACGACTTGAATGTGATAAATATTATTGATAAATGCTTGATTTGCTCGTTCTGTTCATTCTAGTTTGTTTATGAAAATCACATTCTCGTCTTGTTATCGATATATTTTTTATTTGGAACTCTCTTGTTTCTGTCCTCATGCCATAAGTTTTGCTGGGTCAGTGGACTCATAATTTCACCATATCATGTAGGTTCATAAATCACGATGACTGACTGATAGCTCAAGTTTGATCGAGTTAGTTTCTTTTGGAATTGTATTAAGTATGAATTTTAGCCAGTTCGGACCTTTGAACTCATAAGTTGTATTATTATAACGGCTTGTAATAGATAATTAGATGCTTATGTATTGTGGACTACTTTATTGTCTCTAATGATATTTTGGGATTTTAGTTCGAATTGTTCTCGTTAGTTCCTATATTTGAGTTCTCGCTCGTTTTTAGTTCGCGAGTAGCGTCTCGGGTTGCGCGGCAGAATGCTGTCATAACACAGGGCGTTACAATGATGAACAAGTCATGAAGGAACGTATAAGCATGCCAAAAGAGAGACGAGGTTCCATAAGTCTTATCTTAGTCCTAAGTTTGATTTGAACAAATACTCCGAGTTTCGAGTTTATCAACCGAATCAATGCCTAAACCAAGTCATAAATACTTGTGTCAAGCTCTAAAATTTCATTATCAAAGTGATTTGAACTTAATCGAATTCTACTTACCCAGTGGGAGAGGATGCACTACCAAGATTTCCTTTAGCTTCCCTTTGAATCTTGAATTTAAAATGTGCAAGTGTGTGTATTGTGCTTTGGCCGAGAGTGAGGGTGGATGGAGAGGAAAGGGGCTGAATTTTCAGATTTTTGTGGAATGTGTAAAGTGTGGCTTGCAAATCCATGTTCTACTTGTAATGAAGGGGGATTGTGGAATGGTTCACTTGTCAAGTTTGAAGCATAGGTTTCCTACCCACCACTATGGGTTTTCTACCAAAAGGGGAAGGTTGGCCATGCTTATTTCAATTCCTAAAAATCTGATTTGGATGTGTGTATATGTATATATATATACATTCATTTTGAGTGTTTTATGTACATACATATGTATATATCTGTAGGCCAAAGTTGTGGGTAATGTTTTGGGAATATTAATTGAGCTAAACAGAGTTTAATTGGGGTGAAATGTTGAAGAATTTTGAGGCCTAACGAGATGAAATATTTGAGACGTGTGATACATGGTTTTGAAAATATCTCATTGCTCGTTTTATCGAAATAGTTTTGTAAATTTCAATCAAGGAAATCTCGGGGTATTACACCAAGAGTTCAAGAAACAAAGATCGTGATTTAGCTCAAACTTTAACATATTCTAAATATTATTTCAAAAATTTTTAAACTCTTAATACTAATCATGATGGTATTGTGGAGATGTACAATATATTTATTTACACACACACACACACATAGGGAAGTCCGAAAATTTTTCAAAAATTCTTAATAAATATTTTGGTACTATTTTTTTTATTGTAAAGGTTTATTTATCTAATTAGTTACATATAAATAGAATATATATATATATATATATTGTAATGCTCCAGATCCTAGAGCATCTGCTCCTAGGTCGGAAACGCTATATTCATAAATAATAAAACTAAACCTTAAAATCAATATGAATACAATCATTTTTAATACTTTGTTCAGTCGTACAATTACATCTTTGAGTCTCAACCCTACCTAATGCTATTACATAGTCATTGATACCAAGAAATTGTGATTTCTAGCCTTTGAACTAGTCGTGACATTTTCTGAAATTAATTTCCTACAATAGTATAGTAAAAGGACGTGAGTCCACTGACTCAGCAAGAATTATTACCATAATCATGAGCAAGGGTAGCAAAGACATATTTTCCAGGATTCTGAGATATCAATGCGATTAAATAGATCTCAAGAATCACTGATATCATGATTTCACAAACATTCAGTTAGCCCAAAGGCTCGGTAACATAAATTCGATATTCATAATATTACGATCCGTAACAAAATTAAACCATGAGCTCAAATTTCAACAACAAATATGAATATCGAACTACATATGGTTGGACTAGCCCTTTGGAAACCTACCTCCAGGTTCTCGCAGAACTATCCAATGGAGAGACTTCCAGGGGACCCACTGCGGTCTGATACCGCACAATTGTCCCTCCTGAACCTCCTCGGGCCCAACAATCATGCAATGGGTTTCGAAAATTCGGACATAACAATGAAATTATCATTATATCAATAATGAAGGTTCTTGAACATTGGATATGGCATTTAGAACGAGTCATCAGACATAGAAAAATCAATTGAAAATCAAAACATTTATAGGAGATGAGGTATGGACGATGGACATATCGGACAGTTTTTCCAAAAATATTTCAAAAGAGTATTCTGTGGTTATTTTAAACAATATTTTGAAAATATTTCAAAAAAGTAAAATTAACAAATAAGGCAAATACAAGCTATTTTTATTGAAAATATTTTTAAAGAGTAAAAATACGAACGTTACTTTGAAAACGTTTCAACTATTGATCCTAAGATTTAATGAGACAACATGAAATTGAAATCATGAAAAGAGGTTCAAAAATTCAGTATCGTAATTTTGTAAAACAAACGATGTACATTCATGTTTATATTTTTCAGCAAAACAGTACGTATTTGATAATGATCAAAACTTTTCCAAAAATCAAATTATCAAATCTTGAACAAGTAAAAGAAATGATTGCAATAATAGCCGAATGTCCACAATAACCATCAACCAAGGCAAGGGATTCATAATAATCCAACAATAAGAACAAGTATCAACACTTGATCATGGTAGGAAAATTCAAGAATGATTACAGTAATAACCCTTACCTCTGGTCCTTAAGCTTTAATTCCCAAGATAATATTGAGATCATCTAATCCATCGAGTAAATTTAACCTATTAGCATAAAAATCATTTAGATGCTAGACCACAATTTCACATCATATAAGATCTTACGTTTCCATTCTGGCAGTCTAATATCTAGTATATTCCTAGATACATCCTAATGAGTTAAAATTAGAAATTTAGTTCTATGCTTATCTAGACTCAATAATCTTTTTAACGGTGGTTTTATATTGAAAATCAGACTAGTAGATTTTTAGTTATAAATTTTTAAATTAGAATGATGGTTCTGCCATAAATCAGAGGTGGTTTGACATGTTTGGCTTTAAAGAATTTTCTGGACAAATTTCTTAATATATTTCAAGGATTCTTGGTTCTATCATCATCTAAACTTAATAGGGTTTCTAATGAATATTTTTGGGGCTGATTTGGTAAAGAAATGAGTGGTTTCTAATGAGTTAAATTTGAGAGATGCGTTAGGCTGGGTTCCAGTGGGTACTCTGTTTCCCAAGTCCACTGGCATGTTCGGATTAAATGGTGTTTCTGGTCTTGTTTCTTCATGAATTTGGGTGATTCTTGATTGTAATGAAACTACTCTCAATAGAGTTTCCAATGGTGGGTCTTGTTGATTTTTTGGATATAAGGATCTCCAGATATAAATTTTTAAACTTAGGGTAGTGATAGAGACTTTCCCTATTTTTGGTAAAACGGTAGGTTCATTTCAAACTGATTTATCTCCCATTTTCCTCATTATTTTCGGGTGATTCTTGAGTCTAACATCATCTAGACTCAAAGAGGTTTCTAACGGTACCTTATTTGAAATTTATGGAGCAAGGAAACTTAAGTTATGAATTTTCAAAATGAGAGGTTGTGCTGTGACAGTAGCAAATCCGAGACAACTTGGTTGTGTGTGTGTGTTGGAATTTAAGCTTAAATCTTCAAGTTTCAACACTTCTATGCCAAATCTAAACATCATTCTAAATCAATCATCAAGATTCCTAATTCTAAATCAATCATCAAGATCCCCAAATCAAGTAACATAATAGGTTTCAAGGTAAAGTAAAAGCATATAAAACCCATGAATCAATCAAGATTTTTACCTCTTTAGCTTATAATCATCAAGAATTTTATAGTAAACTCCAACTTCACAAGTAATTCCTACAATAATCAATATCATAAGAGATTATACCATGTTTCCCATATCTTAACTTATAATTCTAAGAACTTAACTAAACTTACCAAGTGACAACCTTACTTCTTCCCCTTTTGATTGATCTTTATAAACTTGGAACTCTATCTCTTGAACAAGGGGAAAAGATGAAGGAAAATGTTCTTATTCTTGGGGAAGAGAGGGACGATAGCAAGAAGAGGAAAGAGGGGTGATGTTGTCTTGTAATTCACATGAAATTTCATAGAAATAAAATTAAAGTTCTTTTGCTAATTTATCACATGCACAAAGACTCCCAAGTCTTTACTTAATAATTAAGTATAGAAGTTTGTTTTCAAGTGGGGGAGGTGGACGGCTGGGCATATATATACATATGCATGTGTACATATTATTTTATATATAGCATTTAATGTAATGTATAAAAGGTGATATGTGATGAATTTAGTTTTGGGCTAAATCCATAGACTAAAAATTGAGCAAAAATTAATTCTTGGCTAAAATAATACATATAATAAATTTTGGGTGTAAAACAAATTTCTTGAAAGTGATAAAAGATTTTTGATTGTGAGAAAAATCTCAAATCAGCGAAAAACGTCTACCGATTGAAATTTTCTCAAAAATATTGTAAAAATGTTTACCGATTGTGAACAATGATGAAATTTTCTCATTTTATAATTAGAGAATTTTTGGTTACAATAATATTTTCGGGTGCTAAGTTGAAATAATTTTTGCCGTTTTAATATTTTTCAAACAATGGCGATTAAAAGTGTTTAAAACGGCGCTAGGTTTTAAATTTTTAAAACTTGGGGTTTAAATTGAAATTTCAAAAATCTTTTGAGCCCAAAATATATTTTGAAGTTAGTAAGGTCATTTTAATTAATTTTTTGGGCTGAAGAAAATTTTTAAAACGAATTTCTCTTTACCGAGAAATTTAATCGTGAAGAAATAGCAAAAAAAATTCTTAAATTGAGATGCAATAAATTTTCAAGTGAAAAGAAAATTATTTAATTAGAATTAAGGGAATTTTCGGAGTCTCACATATATATACATATATTTGTATATTACTATTATTATTTTTTTTTTTCAAATAGGCTGAGAGTAACAAAGAGGGGAGAAAAAAAGAAATGAAAGAAAAAAAAATCATTTTTGGTTTATTTTTCCTTTCAAGGCCGAGAGGTGTTAAGGTAAATAAATTATTTTTGCTTCTTTCTTTCTTTCTCTTTTTGGTTTTTTTTTTTGTTTTTTTGTTTTTTTTTTTTTTTTTTTTTTTTTTTTTTTTTTTTGTGCATATGGCCGAAAGTGGCCAAGATAAAGGATAACAAATAAAATTTATTTTCTAGTAAGTCTTTCATGAGACAATAAAGACAATGCCTATCATATCTAAAAAAAATTTGTTTGTTTTGAAATAATATAGTTAATAAACGTATTAGTAAGCCAAAGGGCCAAAAAAGTTTTCGAGTATGTATACAACGGATTTTCTTAAAATTTTCAAGAAACTATCTCATCAATATTTCCAAACATAATAAAATAAAATATATTTTCAAAATATCATTTGTAAATCATAGTCTAACTTTCTCAATAGAGCATGAAGACATGTATGACTCATAATATTATTCCTCAAACAAATAAACATGCCAAAGAATTTAAATTATGACATAGCTTCCAAATCATCATATAACATAAAATAGCATGGACAAACATGATATGCACATCTTAGTCACGATTTCAAATATTTATATTTATATTTTCAGGTCTTTTCCAATTAACCAACAACCAACATTTTAAAAATTAATTTATATTTTGATCACAGAGGTCAAACAAAGGTCATGAATCCACACATATTTATGTGTTTTTCTTTTGAAGAATATAGGAGCAAATGAGAATGGGATTAATTTGACACTACTGCAAAATTGCAAAATTCTGATGGAACATTTCGATGGAACTAATGTCGTCACACAATTCCGACGACCCTTATCGGAATTTTGAAAACTTGGGGAATAAAAATTTCCGATGGACCATCCATTGGACAAAATAAATGTAAATTATTTTTTAAAATTTCTTCACATTTTTCAACGGAGCCGCCGTAAGAATACTTGGAAAAAGATATTTTCCGATTGCAGGTTTGTCGAAATTTCGTTGTTAATATATTGTTTAAATTTTTTGAATTCATCCGATGGCACTGCCATCAGAATAGTTAATATTTTGTTTTTTTTTTCCACTTTCCTTGGAAGATGTCAGACGGCTTGTCGCCGTCAGAATTATTTAACCGAAAATATTTTCTTTTCAAGATGTTCGATGGCGCGTTGCCGTTGGAATTATTTCACAAATTTTAATTTTTTTTTTTAAATTTGCTGACGTCGGACAGAAATTCCGACGAAGGCCGTCGGAATATTTCAATTTAGTTTCAAATTTTCAGATCCCCTTTCTTCCTATGATTTTTTCTTTTCTCTCTCTTCTCTACTTTCTCCTTACACTATCCCTCCCCCAATTTTTCCCTTCAATTCCCCTCACAATTTCTCTCATTTTTCTTCCTTTTTATCTTCTTCCCCTTCTCATTCTTTCTATCTCCCACTCAGTTCCTCACATTTTTCTCTATGAATCTCCCCTTCTCCCACCCCTATCCCGCTATTGCCCCCTGGGCTCCTCCCTCCCGGCTGTACGCCGGTGCTGCCCGCAACCCACCGTGCATCGCCGCCTGCCGCTGCCCATTTCAGTGGGTCAGTTAGTGTTTTTTTACCTTTATTTATGCATTATGTTTATATTGAAATGTATTAATTTGTAGTGAATTAGTTACAATTAATTGTCCATTAGCCAGATTTTGTTATGCATTGTTGTTTTGAAATGTTTGTTGTATGTTTTATTTGTGAGTTTTTAGAGAATTATAGATATTTTTGTTTTGTGATTTAATGAAAGTGAAAGAAAATGGTTTAAAGAAATTAATGAAAGGAAAATTTTGCGCAGATCTGTGTTTGTAGAGTTTTATGTATGAGTTACTGAGTTTTAGGACTTGGGTTGAAATTTATCCTTTTTGGGAATTTGCCTCAAAACTTATTCTTTTTCGTTTCACTATATATAATTGCCTTTTTTTTTAGAACATAATATATTGTCACTAATTTTTATTTCTTTTCTTGTACTGATTTGTAATTAGGATATCTCATTTGGGACCAATAATTCCTTATCATGCATAGATATCGCCTATTTTTGCTCAAAAAATTCTTTTATCCTTACTTAGAACTATGTTAGTACAATAATTAGACAATAAGAACAAATTCTGTCACTTCTTTTCATGTCTTTTTCACTATATCAAATGCACATAATATATATTTGTTGTTTCCCACTCATTTAAGTCATTTTTCATGACATTAATGGTATCTTTATTCATGGCTAAAAGTCAGGCTTTTTAACATTAAATCTTGGGTTTTATGCAATTTACCTACAATTAATGTCGCTAACTTATGTTAATCTACCATGTGTCTTCTATTTCTCTATTGCTATCAACAAATGTTAGACTTACGCCCAACCCCTCCAAGATCAAGCAATTTTAAATAATTAAATTTACTGATCCTTGATGGATAAAATGTATAGTCCAATAATTTCACCAATAATAGGTAAGTTGACATTATTAATATTCTTTTTATTTTTTCTTTGAGACAATATATTGATAAGTTGTAAATAGCAAATCCAGAGAATATCGCTGTA
Organism: Handroanthus guayacan; assembly: GCA_014898755.1. NCBI lineage: Eukaryota > Viridiplantae > Streptophyta > Magnoliopsida > Lamiales > Bignoniaceae > Handroanthus > Handroanthus guayacan. The sequence continues at coordinate 1,201,575 of JACFYI010003776.1, forward strand.
ATTTCAAAAAAGCCTGTTTCATAATGACTATTTTGTGCTTGTAGATTCAACACATAGCTTTTAAGATTAATTAATTATTCATAAAATTTTAGGGTATGTTATAAGTTAAGCATCCAATTTCCAAATGCATGTATTTAGCTTCTTGATTAATTAGTTAATTATAGTTTAGTTTTTCAATCTTTTTTAATATATTTTCATATATTTATAGGTTACTTTGGCTCGTAGGTCATGTTTTTACGTTGTCACTTATCTTTGCTTTCGAGATATTTTGCTAACCGAACTATATTTATATTTTATTAGAACTTTTAAAAAATTATGATGATAAATATGGATATGCATGTATGTTAGATAGAATTGGTAGACTAGGAAGGAGGATGGGATTTGGGAGAAGGGGTGGAGTCTTCCCATTGTTTGCTGTGGCTTAATTATGTGCTGTGCATGTTTGAAACGGAGATATAAGGGGTGTGTTTAATTGTTGAAATTTTGTTTAATACATTTGAATTTATATCAGCATTCTTACAAATTTATAGCATAATTTTTAATTATAATAGACATGCTAATGAATTATTGATAGATTTATTTAATATGAATTTTAGACAAAAATTTGCCGAAAAATTGTTGTAGCAGGGAACACTCTATCGATTGATTTTTTAGACCTCTTCATGGGGGACTCTATCAAAATTTTTAATATAAATCGATTTAGGGGAGACTTTTTCAAGATTGTCTAATAAGAAATTAGTGGCAAAAATATTTGGTAAAAAATTGCGCTAAAAAATGTGAATTCTTTTAAATAATCCTATTGAATAATGAAACCAAATGTACATAATATAAGTATTATTTTTTACAGAATAATGGACCACCGAATTTTGCGCAGTTGGATGTATATTAGATTTTTACCAAACCAGCACGAATATACTCACGAATTTCTGGATGGGATTGTCGAATTCATCGAATTTGCATGCACTCAACCAAAGTTTATAAGAAACCAAAAACTTAGATGCCTTTCTTCTAAGTGTCGAAATTTGAGATTTTTCATTTCTAATGAAGTTCATGAACATCTTTTAAGACAAGGGTTTGAACATGATTGTTGGTATTGGACTGAACATGGGGAGTGTGAACCAAATGATTTCAATGATGTTGGAGCTTTGAGTAGTGGTCCGATTTGTTCTGATCATGGGCATAATAATTATGAGTTTATGGTGTTTGATGCTATAGGGCAAAAAGCGTATGAACAATTTTTTCAAGAAAATGAAGGAATGAATTCGAATATAGAGGAACCTCCTAATCAAGATACCCAACACTTTTATGATATGTTGAATTCTGCCAAGCGACCGTTGTGGCCAGGATGGGAATCTCATTCCGAGTTTTCTATGGCTATTTAGATGATGTCTCTAAAATTGGAATACAATATGTCACAAGGGTGTTTTAATGGAATGGCTCAACTATTAAAGAAGTCAAATCCTTCAGGAAATTGTGTTCCAAAATCCTTTCATGAGGCAAAAAAATTAATAAAAAATTGGGTCTAACTTTTATTAAGCATGACTGTTGCATTAACGGATGCATGTTGTATTACAAAGACGATACAGATTTGACCATGTGCAAGTTTTTTTGGCCATAATTGGTTTAAACTATCTGCAAATAATAAGTCGGTGCCTTATAAAAGGAGCCACTATTTGTCTTTGATTCCAAGACTGAAGAGATTGTACGCCTCAATGCAATCAGCAGTACACATGAGATGACACTCTGAGAACAAAAGACATCCTGGTTATCTTTTATGCCAACTCCAGAATTATTTCCACCGTTCCAAAATGCCTCAACCTGTGCTTGATCATCCTCACCTACAAATGAAGATAATGAAGATAATGATGAGGATTGATTGATTTTCGATATTCCAGTTGTGTATTTGGAGATAATGTTTAATATTCAACACCTTGTTTATGACATCTTTTGATTATTTGTTGAGAATTGATGTTAAGTTAAGTTTATCCATTTGGTTTGTTTTGTGATTTTGATGAAAGTTATTATCATATTTGAATTTTTGTTTGTATAGTAATTTAATATTATAATTGTGACCATTATAATTGTGGTGATTGTAATGGTTTAATTATAGTTTTAGAAAATTTTAATTGATATTTTATAAGTACTACATTTTTTTAAGAGATAATTACATTAACCAACCCAAACTATGAGCGTTTTTACACTTTGCAACCTAAACAAAAAAAAATTGCCGATCACCACCTGAACTTCGCGAAATTTATTTCCGGTGGAAAATCATCTCACACGCTACGCACGTGTGAATAGCAAGGCAAAATTGGCGATGAAAAGTTTCACTTCACCACCTGAACTTTGCGAAATTTTGCACATTGCAATCTAATAGCATATTCCGGCCGAATATTCCATCGGAAAATGCACTTAGGTTGCAATGTGCAAAATTTCGTGAAATTCAGGTGGTGATCGATAATTTTTTTTTGTTTAGGTTGCAAAATGTAAAAACGCCCATAGTTTGGGTTGGTTAATGTAATTATCTCTTTTTTTAAAACCCAATGAAATGCCCAATTGCCCATAAAAAATAAAAATAAAACTTCCGACGGACAAGCCATCGGACAATTTATTAAATTTTTTTAAATATATATTCTGACAGCATGGCCGTCGGAATTCTTAATTATTTTATAAAATTCTGACAGCCAAAACATCGGAACTCATTCGTAATAATTTTTTAATTCAACTTATTAAATTTTTTCAAAATATATTCCCACAGCAACACTGTCGGAATTCTAGCAGAAAAATTTTCTTTAAAAATAAAACATATTCCGACGGTAGTGCCATCGGAATTCTTTCGTATTAATTTTTTATTCAATTTATTAATTTTTTTTGAATAATATTCCGACGGCACAAATATTATTTTTTTTAAAAAAAAATTCGATGGCCACGCCGTCAGAATCTTTCGTTTATTCCGATGGACTAGCGGTCGAAAAATTGTCCGATCTTCCTTCCCTCGGAAAAACTTGGCTCGTGATCCGGCCGTTGGATTCGTTGGTCGGAAAATGGTCCGTCGGATTTGTCGTCGGAATTTTGTTCCGACTAGCATTTTTCCAACGACCCGTGGCGGTTGGAAATTCGGTCGGAATATCATTTTTTCGACGGATATTTAGAATAATCCGTCTGAATTTTCATCGAAATATCCGATTTTCTAGTAGTGTGATAATTGGAAAATGACATTATACCGTTTGATATACAATTATTTTGCACTTTATCATGTAAATAAAAAAAAATATTTTATTCTACAAATTTGGCAAAAATTTGCATGGTACGGCTTAAGTGCATTTTCCAATAGTGTATTCCACTAGGAATCCTTCAATAATATGCGGCGCATGTGGCGCATTCTTGCATCTTTTGGTCTATTTAGGTTGTTATGTGCAAATCTTGAAATAGTTTGGATAATAAAATGTATTTAGGATGAAAATTTTGCCCTTATGATTCATATATCCATCGCATGTGATAAGATTTTGATGAAATACTGAAAAATGCACATAAATGATAGTGTGCAAATTTCTGTCAAGAATATTGGACTGTAATTAAAGTGAAGTTTTATTTTATTTTATTTTTTTTTAACCCAATTTAAGTGGTAAAATGCAATAAGGTGCCATAATCTGAGAACAAAATTTCATTATCCATTAAAAAGAATATTTTCCTTAAATTAAATAATAAAAAATTTATTCTTCAAGATCAAAACTAACAATCCATTCATGTAATTAATCTAGTTGATCCCAGTCCAGTAGTTTAATTCATATTCATATTTGGCCACATTTAGG
>JACFYI010003776.1:1211273-1224761 GCA_014898755.1 Handroanthus guayacan
TCGCTTCTCTCAAAAAAAAAAAAACAAAAAACAAAAAAAAATTTACTTTCCATTCATATTATTCTGTGTGATAAATCTAACGAAAAATATTCACTAACTAAGAATACATTATATAGAATTAGTGAATTAGTGGAACGAATACTGTACAGTGGCTTCATCTTTGATGGGGCTTTGGCGGATCCTTGAACAAGTTCTTACATTTCAAGTTTATTTTTTATACAATAATATATTTTCTATAGTTAAATGAAATTGAAAAGAGGATAAAAAAAATATATATTTGGAAACAATAAATCTAGAAAAAAAAAAAAAAGAAATGAAGAGGTCACAAAAGTAAAAACACTCCCAATATCTAGCCAATCACAGAGCGAGATTTGATAATCTCATGGGTGAAGTCAAGGTTCTAAATCTCACCTAATTACTAAACAGTGACGAGCCCTACACCAAAAGTTGGCTGGCTTATTACCCTAATTTGACCTATCAAACAAGAGATTAGATGAGATTACTGCACTTATCAAACAAGGCCTTTTACAATTTCATATGATAGGCAAGAGTTGATTGCCGGATCAAATTATTAGTTCGTCTTTTGCAATTCTCCGAAAAAAAAAAATGTCTTTTCAAAAGAATAGTAGAATCATGCCTCTGTGAAAGGTTGTGTCAATCCAATGCAAAGAGTACTGATAATTAGAAATAATAACTCCAAGCATATATACAAGCGACAGCTCATATTTTTAATGCAGCTGCACAAATGCCACTGAAGTAAATTTCTTGTCTGGGTTATTTTTGCTAATGTAGAATGTGCTCTAGCACAAGTTCAAATATGTACGGATTTAGAATTAAATTAAATTTTAATTTATTTTTTTGGAATGGCATACAAATATCAAAATTGGTCCATTACCGACATAGTGAACACGTGAGCAACATGATTTACATTATGATAAAAGTGTAGAGGCGTACCATTAAATTACAAGTTCAAACTACAAGCCAGATAGTTTCGAATAAAAGTGAATGTTGCAAACGAGAGTAAAACAATGCCTAAGGCACTATACACAACTTAGATAAACATAAAGTAGATGGAAACCTAATTGTCATTACCACCATCATTGACAGCATATTTGTGATGGGCTCAAGAAAGCTAATCCCATGGCTGCACCCCTCCTAGGGCCTACGCATAAGCAATGTGATATAGCTTATAGGCAGGGGCCTAGTAACTCTACATTAGAGCACAATTACTTAATGCTTGGATTAATTTTCTACCACAACATTTGAGACAGGGTGCACATAAAACTCACCCTTGCACATTAGCTACTATAAAGCTCAAAACATATATTTTGGACCTTACATACTGCCACGTGATTTATTTTTTTTTTAATTTTTTAATTTTCGCAGTGGCTGATTGCTCACTTGTCTTAAATATTTTTGAAATGTCGCGCTGCAGTGCATTCTTTACTGACTTTAATTTTCACACAGACGCGTAAATGTGATGTACAAGATGAGTTTTCTCCTAAAAAATGAAACAAAACCTGATTCTGAAATGAGGTGGGCTGATTGGGTTTTTTTCACCATATTTTTCAGTATCAAAATGGTAGAAAGGACTTGTGCAATAAGCTAATCTTCCGAGGGAGAGTATCTGTCTCACTTAATTCATGTCATAATGTGGCCCTGGAGCAAAATCTCATGACCAAACCCAATACCTTAATTTTGATCAAATGCACAATTATATATGGTATTTGAAACACCATAATTTACCTTTGTCTCCGATATTAAATGCAATCTTAAAATCTTATTACAATATGGCATGGAAAAGAAAATAATTCTATATATAAATTTTTAAATGGCTATAATTTTTAATTTAAAAGAATATTGGATAAACCACATAGGTATTTTTCAGGTGAATTTATTGCCATCATAACTCCTGCCATATATTTTTCTAATATATAATCTCAGCAATTTTTCTATAAATATTTTTCAAGGGCTATAATTTTTGATTTAAAAGAACATTGGATAAACCACATGTATTTTTCAGGTGAATTTATTGCCATCATAACTCCTGCCATATATTTTCCTAATATATAATCTCAGCAATTTTCTATAAATATTTGTCAAGCTTGATTTTTATCATATACTTTTGTCATTTGTTATAGCATTACACATCTGAAGAAATAGCCTACGAGTGTGTTACTCTTGATATGAAAGAAAAGCCCTCACTTCGTCGATCGATTGCATATTCTAGCTGTAGTAGTAGCATTTCATTGTGAATTAAGACCATATAAAGCCCAAAAAAAAAAAATACCAAAAGAAAGACGATGTCTTTGCTCTCTTTGACAACTTTCATGGTTTAACGAAGACCATATTCCATTTGCAACGTACAGTCCATGGACCATAAAATATTGAGAAAAAGAGAAAGCAGAGGGCCTGTCCACCTATCTTGTCATTCCCCCTTGAACAAATGGGGCCATTGTCACTCCTTGATTTTGTTGTTCAACATTTCCCTGCCACCCTAGCAATATTCACATAGAAGACAATACCACAAATATTATTATATGTTACCCTAGGAAGCAATATTGTATTCAGAGTAATGTTATATATGTGTGTGTGTTCTGAACTCAAATGCAGCTCAAACTCAAACATAAATATATTTTTCTCCTCAAATTCTGCTTATCCTTACGCATTCCATAAAATTTTTAATTAATTAATGTATCTGGATATTATTGTGTGGAGAGAAATTACCAGCAAACATGTCGAAACCTCGGTCTTTGAGCTCACGATACTCTTGGCATAAAGCGCACAATTCGCAACAACAGTGGACGAGACAATCGGCACAGGGGGTTTCGGGCAGCATGTATTGCCTTCTCATCTTGGAACGATAGAAGCAAGAGTAAATGCATGCTGCTCCCGTTACATACGCTATTAGAGCATAAAGTACTGCACTAGCTCCACAAGCTGCAAACATATCATTGATGTATGATTAATTTTGACCTTTTACTTATAACTAAAATGGCACTACTAAATTAAGTGAAGTGATGTTGGTTTTGTTTTGGAACTCTATTTCATTGTAATGTACTATAACTTATTTCGCAAGCAAAAATTTTAAGATTTTCTAAGGTAAAAGACAAATTAAATGAAACAATAGAATTTAGAATAGCTATTTGAAAAATTGGACCATGCCTTTCGAGCCTATTACAACATGACACTACATATATATGACTTCACTTACAAGTGGAACCTCTGTCTACAATCTCGGCGATCTGTCCGAATGTTATGCATGGGCACCAACATGTTATGCAACCTGCAGAAAATTTAATAAACTTTGTAACTATGCAAATAACTACGCATTCAACAATTTGCAAATAATATATTTAAATGCCTCAAATAACCAAGCGTTCAATGATCTATTCGCAAATCAATATGTGTGCGTGTGTGTACATTATTCTAAATTTATTGCTTTTTTATTTTTTAAAAAAATAAAATAAAATTCTATTTTTCAAAGTGAGATTTGCCCCCCTCCCCCCTCGTTAATAAAATCGCTCAAGATACTAATGTAATAGGACCGGTTTTTGGTGGGGCTTTCTTCCTCAAACCCCGCCCGGGGGCCCCTTTTTCTCCTCTCTCTCTCTCCCTCTCTCTCCGCCCAAAAGATATATATAATAAAAACTTAAGTTCAAAACTTTTCCTTTTGGTTTCATTTATATTTTCAATTTTGCCTTTATAACAGTCACTATAAAAATTTGAATAATTAATATGGTTGGAAGTTGATGTTAATAGAAACTAGTAGTAGCACAGAGTTAATTGCTAAGATTTCACCACTCAAATAATCTGTAGTTTCTATTAGAGTAACGAAATATTCACCATGTTATATGGCTAAGATGGGTGTTTTTACTTCAGTGTAGCCATAGAAAATGATGTTTTTATCTTGTTTTTTTTTTTTTTTTTTTTTTTTTTATCTTGACTATTTCATACACCATGGCTCGTAATTTTGAATTATTGACTACTACTTTCGCCATGAATATTAATTTTTGATTAAAAATATTGAATATTTTTTTAGCGACTTTAGAAATTTTGATTTATTTTTTTCATTTTTCAATAACAACATCGTTTATTTTCGTTTGTACACAACTAGACAACGCCCTTTTACTAATGGTGAAATATTAAAGATTCATTGAAGTGACATATATTTAAAAATTATGGAACACATAATAAACTAAATAATAAACTTTTTATTTTAACATTACTTTAATAATATGACATGAGAAACAATTTGAACCTAGATATAATTATTCAATACTATGTAAATCTCATGATCAAATTATACCACTAATTCAACTAAATTTCACATCTACACAAAATTAATTGAAAAAATACTTTTTTGTTGTCACTCGTATAAACATAAAAAAGTTGAAACCAAAAGGCACAAGCACTTTCCTACTATTCCTCTAAAGCTCCTTGATGATCAAACTGAACTCATAATTTTGGAATGATGGATATATATGTAGCAATTATAAAATAATGTAGCATAGATATAAAATTGATATGTATTTAAACTTACAACTGGGGACATCAGAGAAACAGTCACAAAGGCCCGTGGACCAAGGCCCCGGAACGACGCCGCGAACTTGCACTGCCGGTGGCGGTGCTTGCCAGTGATACATAAAGTGATAGTTACTAGGAGGTGCCGCGGTTGGTATACCTATGGCGGGCGGTGGCTCTGCGCCGTAGAGTGGTGGCGCTGTAGGTGGTGGAGAATTTTCTGGGGCCATGATTCAGATTTTCTTGGGAAAAATACAGCTAATGTCTAGTGATGAAATTTTTATATACAATTTAGAGTGTGAAAATAATACAAATAAGACAACTGATGGGATTGCCACAAAAAAAAAAAAACAAAAGGAGAAAGTCATTTGCCGGGTCAATGGGTTGTGAGTGACTACTGCTAGGTTTATCGAACACGTAATCGAGCATGCGTTTCCCTGTGTTAGGTTTTGAACAACTAAATTTTCATGTATTTAACTATTTATTGTTGAGCAGTAATATTATAACTTCTGGTCTTTTTCCTTTTTATTTTTTATTTATTTATTTTTTTTTGTTTTGAGGATACTTTTACTTTTTCCTCGGATACTGGAATTTGAGTATGTGGAGACTGGAGTATTGGAACACGGCAAAGAAAGTTTAATGAAAAAGTCCAAATGCCAATATCAGAAATGTCAATAATAAAAGAATATTTAACATATAATAGTTGTTATTAGCTTGATAAAATTATGAAACTTTGTATCAAAATTATTTTCTATTGGTTCAGATTAACAGAAATTATCACTAAAATATGTGCTAAAAGTTTTGGCTATCGAAGAGTGTGGCTTTTTCTATCTCACCAGTTTTTGCTGAGGTGCTGGCAGCAAATATGGCTTCTGACTTTGCTAAATCATATGCTTGGCCGAGGGTGGTGCTTGAAGGAGATTGCATTGCTGTCATGACAGCTTTGGAGCAAAATGATCCAGACATGTCTTCCATTGGAAACTTACTGCAATATGCTGACACAGTCCAATTTCAACATGTCAAGAGGGAAGCCAATAGAGCAGCTGATTTCCTAGCTAAATCTTCTATTTCTGTTGATGCTAATGTTGTTGAATTACCTTCTCATATTTTGAACATTGTACTTCTGAAGCAATTTGATAATGAATGGTACCGTTTCTTCTCAAAAAAAAAAAAAAAAAAAAAAAGTTAATCATAATAATTTAAATACAAATTGTTATTATTATTTTTCAAAACTATTAAGATATTTTTTTTTGTTTTAATATGTTTGATGAAAAATAAATTTTACATTTACTTTCTTTTTTTTGATGAGAAATTTTACATTTACATTCACTAGATTGTTATGATTGTTTTCTTATAACCAATTACTCAACATAATTGATCATTTACATGTATAGGTCCCCTCAGTTGCACTCTGGATCCTCTATTTTAATTCGTGTTTTATTTTTACTTCGCTATAGAAATCTTTCAAAGTGTATGTCATCACCAATCCTGTGATTTTATTAAAAAATAAAAAATTAATACGTTTAATATGTATTCAGAAATATAAATACAAGATAAAATATTATTTTAAAATAGAGAATTCTGATTTCCCCATATGCTTAAGCTAGTTAGGTTTTGTTTTTTCTTTTTTGTCTACTGGAAGAAATATTGTCGCGCCTAAACTCCAGGGGTCCACGTGCAAGTCTACACAATAACCGTAAAGCCGATCGTGCGTTTACCAACACCAGTAGCAGAAACTACTCAATAGTTAAGACTTCATATTTCTAGTTAATTTCAAACTTAATCCATTAATTTATTTAATCGTGTAATGTTTGTAAGAATTTATTAATTAATTTTTTTATTATTTTTTTAAAATTTTCTGTAATTTTTAAAAGATTAATAAGTTTAATTGTTGAGTTTTTTAGATTAAAATTCTAACCTTAATGTAAATTGACGCGTCCTCTTCACTTAGAATTTTAAACTACATAGGAAAAAATGATGATTAATTGACTATTTTAACCTTTGATTGTGGATACTCTCACAGGGCTTTTTGTTTTCAACGAGAGAGATAAATGTAGGTTTCAATCATGTCAAACGTGGCAGAAATATTATAATACATCCGGATAATTTATCTAAGGATTCCTCCTAATGTATAAAATCATTGTTTATTCTCCAAAAAAAAGACCATCATCACTAAGGACATTGTTATGACGATAATTAATTTCACAATCATAATGAAAATTACTTCCGACTTACCACTATATATATTAAAAACAAATGAAAAGAAAAATGAAACATAAAATGTCATAATCAGTAATAACAAAATTCTTGCAATAAGTCAAGTTAACACATAATTATCGTGGTCAATGGGTTTGTAGCCTCGCTAAATTCTCTAATATGATATCATTCAAATTGCTACAACTCTTACATTTGTAAAAAGGAGAAATATAGTCATTTTAATATGTAATTGGTGACAAATTTTTAAACAAAATTCTGATAACCAAAAATTGATCTAACTTGGCATGAGTGTCAAAATTCAACCCATTTTCGTGATGTCTTTGAAAGTTTCTTCTATTTGAGAAACAATAAACATAAGCATTTGATCATAATGCCCTTTTTTTTTTCTTTTTTTTTCCTTTCCTTTTGAGTTATAGTATCTTTGTAATATTGCTGATTTAGTGAGATTAAGAATAATGGTTTGCTAATTGGCTGGGAGGTACCATAATTATATACTAGCAAAAATCGCACACTCGATGTGTATGTATAAGATAAATATAATGCAGACTTGATTTGTATATATTTAAAAATTAGTATATGATCAATATGTTTAATTTAAACGTACATATAATTTAATATAAATAGATACCTTAGTGAGTTAATGATTTTTAATTGTATCGTAAGTGATTATTAAAGTAAATTAATATTAAGGCGTATTTTAGGTATAGTACATGAAAACATATAACTAAAATAACTACTTTTTGACCTCACACCTTATATATAGTATAGATGAGATTATTTGTTTTGATTCCTATCAAGCACATGCGGGTCTTGATTCTATTGATGGTAACTTTGTCTGATTTTCTACTACATAATAGCTTTAAAGGTTTTTTTTTTATAGTTATTGATTTTGATGTAATTAATTTGATGTATTGATGTAAGAATTACATGTACTAATTGTCTCTTTGAAAACAACAAAAAAAAAAAAAAAAAAAAAAAGAAGAAAAGAAAAGAAAAGGAACAAAAAAAAAAAAAGAATAGTGGCTGACAATAAATTTTGGCCCTATAGACACTCAAATGTTAACTATCCAAAAAAGAAAGTTAGGTCCAAGCCCAGTCCCAAGCTTCACCTTTGCCCATCAAATACAAGTCCATCTGGAAACTTATTTTGAGGCCATCTGGAAATTTAATGGGCTTTTTCTGAAATTGAATGAAAAAGAAAAGTCCATAGCATGTTCTATGAAATTCACATTTTCGTATCAACTCGAGTTGGTTTACTTTTATTTTTATTTTTATCTTTTCAATATGTTTATCTTCTATACGTGTCAATTTTATTGTTATTATTTCTTTATATAAACACATGGTTGTGAATTAAATGCATTTGATATATAATCTATGAATAGAATATAAAATGAAATATCTCTTATTTTCAGAATCTTGTAGCAATATTTTTTGCGCCGATGATGTTTGCAATGGAAAGCTTTACGTAATTATGTTGTCGTGAAAAGCTTATAGTTATGTCAAAGAAAATTGCTACATTGGTCACATCTCCCTCATTTTATATCATGGAGAAGTTAATTTATTGCAAATATATTTTCAGATTTGATACGACTACTAAGAGAGTGTTAGGATTTTTTTTATTTTTTTAAAAAGAGCTTATAAGTTCTCAACATCTTATTTTGGGAGCTAATAAGATATTTTTTAAAAAAATTACTAAATATTTGATGACAACTTACAAGCACTTAAATATCTTATAAGAGAGTGTTTGGGTGAGCTTATGAGCTTTTTAAAATATCTTATAAGATGTATGTTTAAGAGTTTATAAGATGTTATGAAATATTTATAATTTTTTTTTTAATTTTATTAACTTTCAAAATAAAATGTTAGGATCTTATACTCTTTTTGGAAAAATGAAGAGTTCTTAATTTATTTGTAAAATTTTAACATGCACCTTCAACTTTAATAGTATCAGTTACAAAATTATTGTAACTAACATCTTATAAGCTAAAGTATCTTAGTTTATTCAAATATTTTAACGACTTATTTTTAAAATAAGATCTAACATAGATTCAAAAATATGTAGGGGTAAAATATTTTAAATAAACTTAAACAAGCATCCTCTTCTAAGTAACTTTATAGGCACTAGTGAACATTGAAGAGTGGAGAGTGCTCAACTGCTATCCTAATAAATAATAAGATTGTGCTTTCTTTGGATTCCACATAATGCCATAACGACTTTTAAAGGAAAATTACACCATAGTTGGAGCCTAAACGAGATATTATTTTTGCTAAGTTGGTAACCCATTCATTATTCCTCCTTTCCGCGAAGAAATATCAATTAAAATGAGGTTAAATTTCCTTCTAGAATCATCCTTTTACAAAATGTGTCACTCTACATATTGATATTTTATCTAATACATAACTACAATGTGTGACGTGAGTTAAGCCTGAAAAGGACTTGAAACACCCAGAATGCCTCTAAAGGTGGTTTACATGACCAAACTGCCATCAGGTTCGGCACTTTTTTATTCAGGTCGAAATCTAACCTAAACTCAACCCGACAATGCGATTGATTTCTAAATCGCTGAGTCGGCATCTTGAGAGACTATGATATGATTATACATATGGTACTAATTGTAATAAGTACCTCATTCATCATTGCCGACGCTAGCTTTTCATATTGTAAAAGAGCTCGTATTTCGTATTACTCTCATACAATTAAATGCCCTGTAACAAGTCTTTCTTTATCTTTTTAACTATTTGAAATTGCACAATAGAAAATTTGAAAAAGATAGAAGTTGGATTGAATGTTGAGTGATGATTTTTGGTGAAAGGAAGAGAGTTTTTGAAAAAAGAAAGAGAGAGTTGAGAGAATGGGTTTGTAGTGAAAGAAATTTTTAGGGGTAAAAGGTTATTATAAAATAGGCAAAAAGTCCAAATGTACTGAATTTAAAGAATGGAATATTGAAAATAGTATTTTAAAAATAATAACTCGAAGCATATACACAAGCTACAGCTCATATTTTTAATGCAGCTGCACAAATGCCACTGGAGCAAATTTCTTGTCTGGGTTATTTTTGCTAATGTAGAATGTGTTCTAGCACAAGTTCAATCATGTAGGGATTTAGAATTAAATTAAATTTTAATTTATTTGTTTGGAATGGCATATAAATATCAAAATTGGTCCATTACCGACATAGTGAAAATGCGAGCAACATGATTTACATTATGATAAAAGCGTAGAGGCGTACCATTAAATTACAAGTTCAAACTAAAAGCTAAATAGTTTCGAAAAAAAGTGAACGTTGCAAACGAGAGAAAAACAATGCCTAAGGCACTATACACAACTTAAATAAAGTAGATGGAAACCCATTTGCCATTATCACCATCATTGACAACATATTTGTGAAGGGCTCGAGAAAACTAATCCCATGGCTGCACCCCTCCTAGGGCCTACTCATAAGTAATGTGATATAGCTTACCCCAGAGGCCTAGTAACTCTACATTAGAGCACAATTGCTTAGTGCTTGGATTAATTTTTGATGTGGGTTAAAAATGGGATTAAATAAAAATATCCTAAAAGCCCATTGGGCCTAGCCCAAGAGCTTTCAGCATAAGGATCCGCGTCTTCCTACACGGGTCCCGAAGGACCCGACCCCAACCTCGACCCAAGTGACCCGAAGTACAAGATTCGATTTTGTCACCGTAGATTGGACTGACAAGGGTCCCAGATGACTCCACGTGTAAAGGTATGATAGTACAACTTTAGTACTATAAATACCTTATTTGGTCACCATTGTGAGACCAAGCACTATTCATTGGGTCACTCCCACCTTCATATAATACTCTTGGCTTCTAGCATTGTTCAACTAGTCAAGATCATGTTCTACTTTTAGACCTCCACTAAGGTCTTGTAATATTGTAGACCTTCAAATAAGGCCATTCTTATAAAACTCCCTCATATCAATACAAAACTCATATACATTGACCTCGCACACTTTATTATTTAGCATCTCATCTAGCATCCCACCTTGTCACACTGAGCACTAGACAGATTATACGTCCAAGTGGTCAAGATCACGTGACTCCTGTAAGACCTTATCTTGAGGTCATATTAGTAACTACTATGCACTCATATACTCTACTTATATTATGACCTTGATTGCTTAATCATTTGGCGCCATTTGTGAGAACGAGGTTCTAGCTGCTTAGTGTTTTGCTTGAAGGATGGAGGATGATAGAGGAGACTCTAATGCGCCCAGCCTCGACCCTGACCTACCTTCAGTCGAGCCAACCCAAAATTAGCGGAGTTGCAACCTTCATCAAGTAGGTCACCTGTGGATGGATTAGCAAACATGACCACGATAGAGTTGGAGAATATTATTTACGAAACGAACAAAAAGATGCTACAAGAGATGAGATGGGGAATGACCTCCGTAACTTACACCTCAATGCCTTATGCTTCAACACCTCTTACACCAGTGCTATTTACACCACTGTAACTTCTTGCCCGACCACCAACATACAAACAATTATTTGCTAAGTGACCACTCCCAACAGAAAAAGGGTCTCAATATAGGAGCATCATTAAAGATCCTTCAAAGGGTCACATGAGGGAGAGGGTAGTGGATTATGAAGATCTAACCAGTAGGAACGCTGAGAGATGACCTCAACCATCCAATGTATATCATCGACCAGAACAAAAAGGTAGGTCTAGCCCGAACGTACATCAAGGGTCGGAGCATATCGAGAGGTCTCGAGCAAGGAATCACCCAATTGTTTCGAAAAATGTACATCAACATTCAGGGCATATGGAAAGGTCTCAAGCGAAGAATAACCTTGTCGTTCCGAAGAACAAGCATGTTTTATCAAAGGCGAAGATCAATGAGACTAATTATGAGGCGACGAGATCTGTCGAAAAGCTTAATAAGGTCATGATCAAGGGAAAGCTGAAAAAGATCCCAAGTACATAAAGTCATGATCTAAGGAAGTGAAAAAAATCCAAGTACATATGGTCATGATCAAAAGAAATCTAAAAAAGATCCTAAGATCTCACCATCACAATGAGGTCCTGATAAGAAGGAATCTGAAAAAGATCCCAAGATCAAGCATCACAAGGAAGTCATGACAAAAGGAAATCTGAAAAAGATCCCAAGATCTCACCATCACAATGAGGTCCTAACAAAAGGGAATCTGAAAAAGATCCCAAAATCTTGTTAACACTATGAGGTCATAATAGAAGGAAATTTGAAAAAGATCTTAAGATCTCACTATCACAATGAGGTCATGACAAAAGGGAATCTGAAAAAGATCCCAAGACCTTGCTATCATAATGAGGTCATGATAGAAGGGAGTCTGAAAAAGATCCCAAGATCTTGCTAACACAATGAGATCTCGCTAACATAATGAGGTCATGATAGAAGGGAATCTGAAAAAGATGCCAAAACCTCGCTATCACAATGAGGTCATAATAGGAGGGAATCTGAAAAAGATGCCAAGATCTCATAACACAATGAGGTCATGATAGAAGGGAATCTGAAAAAGATTCCAAGTATGTTATCATAAGATCATTATGATATAAAAAAATCTCAAGTATATAAGGTCATGTCACTGCCATGGGATCTGAAAAGGACCTTAAGCGTAGATGATATAGTCTGAAAAAGATTCCAAGTATATGAGTTCATGATACTATTATAAGATCTCGAGTATACAAGGTTAGTCATTACCTAGGGACCTGAAAAAGACACCAGCCTTATAAGTTCATGATATTACTATAAGATCTGGAATTCATGATACTATCATGAGATCAGAGAAAGATCGGGGGAGTATATGAGTTCATGTTACTACCATGGAAGAGAGTTCATGGAAAGGTACATGAGTTCATGACATTACCGTCTTGTATAAGCTCAAAAAGGGAGGGGAGAGGGAGGGCTTGAGAGAAGAGAAAAAGTAGAAGAGAGATCATGTTGCATTAAAGATCAAGCCAAAAGCTTTCTGCTAAACATCGAGTGCTTACAAGTCAAGGTCAAAGGTCATGTACCATAAGTTAGAACCTTGCAAGATATTCTACAAGGTTGCATATCACCTTCTTCATATCATGACCTCAAAAAGTTCAAAAGGAAAACAAAATAAATTTAAAAGACCCTATCAACTATGGAGAGCCACCCTCAGCATTGTCTTTCCCAAGTTCAGCAAACTCTTCCTCTTCAGGATCATTAACACCACCCTCATCTTGATCAGGTTCATATTTTTCATATCGACGGTCTTGGTAGGATTGAGCTGGGTCATGTTGAACCCTGGCGTGACCCCATCGAGATATTGCAATTGAGCTTGGCATCTCATGAAGGAAAGAAACCCTTCCTCATCACCTTCGTCCGCAAGAAGAGCTCGATAAGTTGGTGACTTTTTAAAAGAGTGAGCTCCCTCTAAGCGAGTTTGACGAATGAGCTCAGTGTGCTCAGTTGACCTCAGATACTTGTTCTTGCCATCTGCACAGCCGAGGTCATAGGTCTGCTTCTTCTCCTCGTCATGCTTCTGAACCAACTGCTCAAGGTCATAAACATGATGCTCTTTATCTTGCAACTCTTGCCTAAGAGCAGCAATCTCCTCATCTTTGGTCAACTCAATAGACTTCCTAAAGTTCAACCTCATTCTTCTTCAAGTCCCTGATCTCAAGTTTGCAAGCTTCATTGAGGTTGTACAAGTAAGAGCATTGAGTGCTCATTTGATAGAATATGAGCATGGACTATGCCAAAAAAAAAGGGGGGG
>JACFYI010003776.1:1224861-1237089 GCA_014898755.1 Handroanthus guayacan
GATTTTGTCACCGTAGATTGGACTGACAAGGGTCCCAGATGACTCCACGTGTAAAGGTATGATAGTACAACTTTAGTACTATAAATACCTTATTTGGTCACCATTGTGAGACCAAGCACTATTCATTGGGTCACTCCCACCTTCATATAATACTCTTGGCTTCTAGCATTGTTCAACTAGTCAAGATCATGTTCTACTTTTAGACCTCCACTAAGGTCCTGTAATATTGTAGACCTTCAAATAAGGTCATTCTTATGAAACTCCCCCATATCAATACAAAACTCATATACATTGACCTCGCACACTTTTTTATTTAGCATCTCATCTAGCATCCCACCTTGTCACACTGAACACTAGACAGATTATACGTTCAAGTGGTCAAGATCACGTGACTCCTGTAAGACCTTATCTTGAGGTCATATTAGTAACTAATATGCACTCATATACTCCACTTATATTGTGCCCTTGATTGCTTAATCAATTTTCTACCACAACATTTGAGACGGAGTGCATATAAAACTCACCCTTGCACATTAGCTACTATAAAGCCCAAAACATATATTTTGGACCTTATATACTCGCACGTGATTTTTTTTTTTTTTTCGCGGTGGCTGATTGCTTACTTATCTTAAATATTTTTGAAATGTCGTGCTGCAGTGTATTCTTTGCTGACTTTAATTTTCAGACAGACACATAAATGTGATGGACAAGATGAGTTTCTCCTCAAAAATGAAATAAACCTGATTCTGATATGAGGTGGGCTGATTGGGTTTTTTTCATCATATTTTTCAGTATCAAAATGGTAGAAAGGACTTGTGCAATAAGCTAATCTTCCGAGGAAGATTATCAGTCTCACTTAATTCATGTCACAATGTGGCCCTGGAGCAAATCTCATGACCAAACCCAATACCTTAATTTTGATCAAATGCACAATTATATATGGTATTTAAAACACCATAATTTACCTTTGTCTCCGATATTAAATGCAATCTTAAAATCTTATTACAATATGGCATGGAAAAGAAAATAATTCTGTATATAATTTTTAAATGGCTTTAATTTTTTATTTAAAACAATATTGGATAAGCCACATGTATTTTTCAGGTGAATTTATTGCCATCATATTTTTCTGATAAATAATCTCAGCAACTTTTCTATAAATAGATCTTCGGGGAAAAAAAAAAAACAAACAAACAAACAAACTTTTCTATAAATATCTTTGAAGCTTGATTTTTATCACATACTTGTCATTTGTAATAGCATTGCACGTCTAAAGAAGTAGCCTAAGAGTGTGTTACTCTTGATATGAGTAACACAAAAAAAAACAAAAAAAAGTCTGAACTTCCTCGTTCTATTCCACATGTTCTAGCTGTAGTAGTAGCATTTCATTGTGAATTAAGACCATATAAAGCCCAAAAAACAAATATCAAAAGAAAGACAGTGTCTTTGGTCTCTTTGACAACATTCATGGTTTAACTAAGACCATATTCCATGTCCAACGTACAGTCCATGGAACATAAAATATTGAGAAAAAGAGAAAGCAGTGGGGCTTCCAACCTATCTTATCATTCCCCCTTGAACAAATGGGGCCATTGTCACTCCTTGATTATGTTGTTCAACATTTCCTTGCCACCCTAACAATATTCACACAGAAGACCATACCACAAATATTATTATATGTTAACCTAGAAAGCAATATTGAATTTAGACATGTGTGTGTGTGTGTTCTGAACGTAAATCCACCTCAAACTCAAACATGAATATATGTTTCTCCTCAAATTGTGCTCAATTTAACTTGATCAATACCACCCTATCCAACCCCTTTATCCTGACGCTTACCATAAAATTTTCAAATAATTCATATTTGGAGATTAATAAGTAGAAAGAAATTACCAGCAGGCATGTTGAAACCTCGGTGTTTGAGCTCACGATACTCTTGGCATAAAGCGCACAATTCGCAACAACAGTGGACAAGACAATCGGCACAAGGGGTTTCAGGCAATGTGTATTGCTTTCTCATCCTGGAACGATAGAAGCAAGAGTATATGCATGGTGCTCCCGTTATAAATGCTATTAGAGTATAAAGTGCTCCACTAGCTCCACAAGCTGCAAACATATCATTAATGTATGATTAGTTTTGACCTTTTACTTACAACTGAAATGGCACTACTTAATTAAACGAAGCAATGTTGGTTTTGTTTTCGAACCGTATTCCATTGTAATGTACTATAACTTATTTCGCAAGCAAAAATTTTAAGATTTTCTAAGGTAAAAGATAAATTAAATGAAACAATAGAATTTAGAATAGCTATTCAATTTGAAAAATTGGATCATGCAGTCTGAATCTATTACAACATGACACTAAATATATGTAACTTACAAGTGGAACCTCTGTCGACAATCTCGGCGATCTGTCCGAATGTTATGCATGGGCACCAACATGTCATGCAACCTGCAAAAAATTTAATAAACGTTGTAACTATGCAAATAACTACGCATTCAATAATTCACAAATAAGATGTTTAAATGCCTCAAATAACCAAGCAATTCAATGATCTATTCACAAATCGCAATGTGTGTGTGTGTGTGCATTATTACAAATTTATTGCTTTTTTATTTTTTTAAAATATAAAATAAAATTCTATTTTTCAAAGTGAGACCCCCCCCCTTTTCGTTAATAAAATCGCCCAAAAGATATATATAAAAATTAAGTTCATAGACTTTTCCTTTTGGTTTCATTTATATTTTCAATTTTGTCTTTTTAACACTCAATACAAAAATTTGAGTAATTAACATGGTTGAAAATTGATATTAATAAGAATTAGTGGCAGCACAGAGTTATTTACTATAGTTTTACCATGCAAATAATGTGTAGTTTCTGTTAGAGTAGCGGAATATTCACCATGTTATATAGTTATGGTGGATATTTTCACCTCAATATATATAGTCATAGAAAATGATATTTTTACCTTGATTTTTTTGGATCAATGTTATTACATCCACCATGGTTCTTAATTTTGAGTTATTGACTACTACTTTCACCGCAACTATTAATTTTTGATTAAAAATATTCAATATTTTTTTACTGACTTTATCATTTTCATTTTTCAACAACAACATCGTTTATTTCGTTTTTACACAACTAGACAACGCCCTTTTACTAATGGTGAAATATTAATGATTCATTGAAGCGACATATATTTAAAAATTATGGAACACACAATAAATTAAATAATAAACGTTTTATTTTAACTTTAATAATATAACATAAGAAAATATTTGAACCTAGTTATAATTATTCAATACCATGTGAATCTCATGATCAAATTATATCAACTACTTTTTACATCCATACAAATTTAATGAAAAAAAAAATTACTTTTATATTTTCACAGTATAAACATTAAAATTTTGAAAAATGAAACCAAAAAGCACAAACACTGTCTTAACATTCCTCTGAAACTCCTTGCTGATCAAACTGAACCCAAAATAATGTAGCATAGGCATAAAATTGATATATATTTAAACTTACAACTGGGGACATCAGAGAAACAGTCACAAAGGCCAGTGGACCAAGGCCCCGGAACGCCGCCGCGAACTTGCACTGCCGGTGGCGGTGCTTCCCCTTTATCCATAAACTGATAGTTACTAGGAGGTGCCGCAGTTGGTATACCTACGGCGGGCGGTGGCTCTGCGCCGTAGAGTGGTGGCGCTGTAGGTGGTGGAGATTTTTCTGGGGCCATGATTCAGATTTTTCTTGGGAAAAATACAACTCATGTCGAATGATGAAATTTTTATATACTATTTAGAGTGTGAAAATAATACAGATAGGATAAAGTAATGGGGGGAAAAGTCATTTACCGGGTCAATAGGTTGTGAGTAACTAGTGCAAGGTTTATCGAACACGTAATAGGGCCTGTGTCTCCCAATATTAGGTTTTGAACAACTAAATTTTCATGTATTTATTGTTGAGCAATCGTACTATGACTTTTGGTCTTTTGACTTTCCTTCTGATGTTGGAATTTGAGTTTGTGGAGCATTGGAACACGGCAAAGAAAGTTTAGTGAAAAAGTTCAAATGACAATATTAGAAATGTTGCTAATAAAAAAGTATATTACATATAGTAGTTGTTATTAGTTTGATGAAATTATGAAACTATGTATCAAAATTATTTTTTATTGATAATTGGTTAACAGAAATTATCACTAAAATATGTGCTAAAAGTTTTGCTGTCATCACGAGTAGAGTAATTATTAATCATAATAATTTAAATACGAATTGTTATTAATTTTTTTTTAAAAAAACTATTAAGATAATAATTTTTTTTTGTTTTAATATGTATGATTAAAAATAAATTTTACATTTACATTCACTATATTGTTATGATTATTTTCTTATAACTAATTACTCAACGTGATTGATCATTTACATGCACAGGTCTCCTTAGTTGCATTTTGGATCCTGTATTTCAATTCATGTTTCATTTTTATTTTACTACAAAAATGTTTACTAAGTATATGTTATCACCAACCCTGTGATTTTATTAGAAAAAAAAAATTAATATACTTGACATATATTAAAAATATGAAATAAAAAGTAAAATATCATTTTAAAATAAAGGATTCAAATTACCCCTATTGCTTGAGCTAGTTAGATTTTCTTTTTTCTTTTGTCTACTAGAAGAAATATTGTCACTTCACGGGTCCACGTGCAAGTCTATACGTACTACCTGGCGGCAC
Source organism: Handroanthus guayacan (assembly GCA_014898755.1). NCBI lineage: Eukaryota > Viridiplantae > Streptophyta > Magnoliopsida > Lamiales > Bignoniaceae > Handroanthus > Handroanthus guayacan. The sequence goes on from JACFYI010003776.1 coordinate 1,229,601, forward strand.
AATACACGTAAGGTCGATCACGCGTTTACCAACACCAGTAGCAGAAACTGCTCAATGGTTAAGACTTCATATTTCTTATTTCTAGTTAATTTCAAACTTAATCAATTAATTTATTTAATCGTGTAATGTTTATAAGAATTAATTAATTTATTATTTTTTATAATTTTTAAAAGATTAGTAAGTTTGTTGAGTTTTTTAAATTAAAATTCTAATCTTCTTAAGGTAAATTGACACGCCCTCTTTACTTGGAATTTTAAATTGTATGGAGAAAAATGATGATTAATTTACCATTGTGACCTTTCGTTGTGGATACTCTCATGGGGCTCTTTGTTTTCAACAAGATAGATATATGTGGGTTTGAATTATGTCAAACGTGGTAGAAATAATGTAGTACATCTAACCTCTAGGAATGCCTGTAATTTTCCTTTGAATTGCAGGGATCTACGTACCTACGATCATCTATATATTTTATTTGAAAATTGCTCTTAATTTATAAAATCATTGTTTATTGTCGAAAAAAAAGATCATCATCACTAAAGATATTGTTACGACAATAATTATTTTCACAATCATAATGAGAATTACTTCCGACTTACCACTATATATATTAAAAACAATTGAAAAGAAAAATAAAACATAAAATGTCATAATCAGTAATAACAAAATTCTTGCAATAAGTCAAATTCACACATAATTGTCGTCATCAATGGATTAGTAGCTTGGCCAAATTCTCCAAGATGATATCATTCAAATTGCTACAACTCTTACATTTGTAAAAGGAAGAAATATAGTCATTTTAATATGTAACTAGTGACCAAATTTTCAACAAAATTCTGATAACCAAAAATTGATCTAACCTGGTATAAGTGTGAAAACTCAACCCAATCTTGTGATATCTTTGAATGTTTCTTCTATTTGAGAAACAGTAAAATAAGCATTTGATCATAATGCCCTTTCTTTTCTTTTTTTGAGTTATAATATCTTAGTAATATTGCTGATTTAGTGAGATTAAGAATAATAGGTGGCTAATTGGCTGGGAAGTCTCATAAATATATGTGAAGTTATTAGTTTCGATTCCTATGGAGCACGTGTGGATCTTTAATTGTTTGATTTTCTACTATATAATAGTTCTAATATTTTCTTGATAGTTATTGATTTCAATATTATTATTTGATATATTGATGCAAGAATTGTATTTACTCATTGAGAAAGGAGACCAAAGAAAGAAAAAAAGAAAAAAGAAAGAAAAAAAGAAGAAAAGAATGGTGGCTGGCAATAAATTTTAGACTTATAGACACTCAAATGCTAACTATCCAAGAGAGACTTAAGTCCAAGCCCAGTTGCATAGCTTGACCTTTGCCCATCGAATACAAGTCCATCCGGCAACTTAATGGACTTTTTCTGAAATTGAAAGGAAAAAAGTCCATAGCATGTTAAAAAAAAAATATAGTAAAAATAGTGCTACAATGGCTGCAAATTTATGGGCAACCAATTAACTCATAAAGAGTTTCTTCTATCTGAAAAAGTAATAGGTTACTTAATTTAAAGAAAGATTTTACAAAACCTAAAATTTAAAGAAAATCTTTATTACTTTGAAAAAAGAATATGTAGTCAATATTAATTAAAATAAAAGACCAAAATCGTACAAGATTTATAATTTTTGGTAAATGACACATTACCAAGAGGTTATGAATTTAATTCTACTTTTGTGTGGGGTTCATTGCCTTAATCCCTTAAACGGAATAATTAATCATAGGAATTTTTGCTTTCTTTATGTCTGTTAGGCAAGAATGGAATCGAACACTACGAATACGAATTATTGCATGCGGGAATTTTCAAATAAATTATTAGACAAATAGGGCACTAGAATGCTATTCTTCCTTCTTTCCCACTTAGGCCATGGGGTGATAGATCTGCGCATCTCCACTGAATGATAACTTTGACAATTTCTACTGCATGGTACTTTTTGAATTAAGGATTTTCTTGTATCATTGTTGCACCTGATTTTTGAATATATTGATGTATCTATTTAATGATTAATGTATAAAGTGCTTATCTAAATTTTTTTTTAATCATTATTAGTTATTTTCGGTAAACTTTCAACTTGCAATTATAATTTATGATTTACGAGCAATCATCGTATGCTCTTCGATGAGAATTGGGCTCTCATTCTTGTAATTTGCATTTTGCAATGGGTCAAATTAATAGAGACCCCATTAGGCATAGGAGATTGACACAATGATTGATTTGACTCGTAATTTCTCATAAGAAAATCACATCTTCCTATCAACTCGAGTTGTTTTTTATCTTTTTTTTTAAAAATATTTATTTATCTCTTGTCCATGTCAATTTTTTTTTTTTATTATTATTTTCTTTTTTTAAATATAAACACATGATTGTGAATTATATGCATTTGACATATAATTTATGAATAGAATATAAAACGAAACATATATTAAAATGGAATATCTTGATTTGTTCGAATCTTGTGGTAAAACTTTTTGCACCAATCACTTTTGTAATGGAAAGCTTTACATTAAGTTTGTTGTGGTGATAAGCTTAAAATTACATCAAAGAAAATTGCAATATTTGTCACATCTCCCTCATTTTATATTATATAGAAGTTTATATTATACGTTTGGGTGAGCTTATAAGCTCTTTATAACATTTTATAAGATGTATGTTTAAGAGTTTATAAGAAGTTAATTATGAAGTAATTTGTAATTTTTTTTTTAAAAAAATCTTATTAGCTCCCAAAATAAGATGTTAAGATTTTATATTCTTTTTGGAAAAATGAAGAGTTCTTAATTTATTTTTAAAATTTTAACATGCACTTTCCATTTTAATAGTCTTTGTTACAAAATTATCATAATTAACATCTTATAAGTTCAAAAATCTTACTTTATCCAAATACTTTAATGACTTATTTTTAAAATAAGATATAACATCTTATAAGATGAAAAGACATCTCACAAAATGTAGAGGAAAGATGTTTTAACAAACTTAACCAAATACCCTCTTTTAAGTAATTTGATCGGCACAAGTGAATACTGAAGACTGCTAAATTGCTATCCTAATAAATAATAAGATTTTGCTTTCTTTGAATTCCACATAATGCCATAACGACTTTTACAGAAAAATCACACCACAGTTGGAGCCTAAATGAGAAATTATTATTGCTAAGTTGCTTACGCATTTATTATTTCTTCCTTTCTGCGAAGAAATATCAATTAAAACGAGGTTAAATTTCCTTGTAAAATCATCCTTTTACAAATGCTTCACTCTATATATTGATATTTTATTTAGTACATAACTATAATATGTGACGTGAGTTAAGTATGAAAAGAACCCGAAACACTCAAAATACCTCTAAAAGTGGTTTGCATGGGCAGATTGCCATCAGGTTTGTGCCTTTTTGTTCAGGTCCAAATTTGACTTAAAGTCGACCCAACAATGCGACTAATTTCTAAATCTCTAAGCTGGCATCTTAAGAGACAATGATATGATTACACAAATGGTACTAACTGCTATAAATACCCAATTTGTCATCGATGACACCATTTTTTCATACTGTAAGAGAGCTCGTATTTTGTATTACTCACCTACCATTAAACGTCATGTAGCAAGTTATTCATAGTCTTTTTAAGTATTTGAAATTGCACAACAAAGAATCTATAATATATTATATTTGACCTCGATCTCTTTTACTTATCAATGTATAGGATAAGTGAACAAATTTACAATATCAAAGTACACGAACATTACAAATAAAGTGTACATCAACATAAAATTGAACATCTTTTTAAGAATGCCATACAACTTCTGTCATCTTTTGACCAAGGTGCCATGATTTGCGGTGGCTAAGTTTTTACATTGCCTTGGGGTCATGTGTTAGTTATAGCATCGTTATGTTTGACTTTATAAGTTTTGAAATTACTTGTCAACCTTCTTGTTTGTAGGGTTCACATTGTCCCATTCAAAGGTACAAAAAGTTCTTGGTTCCGGTTAATTGTTAAAGTAATTGTAATTGGTCTGATTTAAAATTTTGACATAAATTCTCATAAAGAAATGATAGTGAACTGTTGAAACTGTAGTATACCACAAGAATTTGTGTTTGGATAATAATTATGATTCAAAACAATCACAGATTTGAATCATAGGACATGGTTGTGGGGACACACATTTTTTGTAAAAGTTCGTCTTGTTCAGACTGGACTAAATATTTAATTTAACAAATTGGAAAAAAAGACCGAATATTTAAATATTTTGACTGAGTGGAGAGATTGAACGTCCACGTGACAACACACCACCTTGCCACATTAGAACTAGTCAAATTCAACGTGGTGCCCAGCCTCATCGACCATACATAGAAGGCTTTTAGCGCGCAACTTCAGGGTCGCCCATGGACAAACGTCACCTCTAAACCCCAGTCCTACAACCTCAATAGTGGTAAATTTACTTTTATGACAGTAAGAAAATCCATCCTTTTGGTACTTCTATCTGCTGAGTTTCATTGCTGTAAATACTTGGCTCATAAATGCTACAAATACATTTTTGTGACCTCATGTAACTTTCAGTCTTTATCTATTTTTTCCCCTGAATTTTTCGACCTGTCTTAGACATCTAAAAGTTATAGTTGAGAGCCACTTCCAAAAGCCTTTTGTGCTTTCCTAATGTTATGGGTTCAACCAAGGTAAGTTCTACCCACCCAACCAAGCACGGTCTCCCATTTCTTTTCTTTTCTAGATAAAATAGTGGAATTTGGATTAACTCAACTAAAAGCAGGGTCTCTGTTATAGAAAGAGGGCATCCCTTATCACAAAAGGCAGACAAATTTAGGTAAAATATAAAGAGGTATCCTACCAACATCACCATTTTCAGTCCACTTTAACTGAACGCAGAGTCAGTGTCCTCAATTTGATTCCACCTCCAATTTTTCACCTAAACACTACCCACCAAAAGCAACCTTAACATTGACAGATCATAATAGCATACAATTATGGAGGTGCTAATATCTTGTCCTGGAGCTAATCCAGCCAGGATTGAATCTTCTATTCTAAAATAATGTTTCATCTTCTATTTTATAACTTTAAATATATGCCATATGTATAGCATTGATTACTAAATATTTCTCTAAGAAAATATTTCATATATGTGACATGTATTTAAAACATGGAATATGAGATAAAATACAGTTTGAAATAGGGGATCTAATTGGAGTCTAGTATGGTGTTAGTAATAGTATATTCCTGATCGCATTAATGCCAGATATTAGGCTCATATTTGAGGCATTTACTGGTGCAAAACGCATATCCGGTGTAATCACTCATTAATTACCCAAATTACACTATTACCAAAACTCTTGTTTGCTTTAGTTATGATTAATTAATTGGACTTAGTGAGGAATCATCTTCTCGATCAAGCTTGCCGCTTTCCTTACAAGAAATAAGACAAAATTAATTAAGGTAAATGTTGGGAGAAAATAAGGAAAATGGAGCGGGACAGGCAAACTCAATGAGATATATGTATGGAAGTTCTTGGTTGGCCCTCGGACGAAGTGCTGATTTGTGGGACTTGTGTTATGCGGCTCTTGCAGAACTCCATGTTTATGCCAGTGCCTTGGATATTCTTAAAAAAGTGCTTAAAAGCTGAAAAAGCACTGTTCAAGTGTTTTCGAAAGGAGTTTTTGTTGGGGGTCCATCCCATATGGTAGAACCCACCCTCATTAATTGAAACAAAAAAAAAAAGAAGGGAAAATGGAGGTAAAAAATTGAGGCTGCAAATTTGTAGCTTTGTGAAATTGTTGGCGGCTCATTAATTGAAACATTGAAAATGAAGCGAAAATTTGTAGCCTAATTGCGCTAGGCCATGCTGCTACATGCAATTTTTCTTTATCAAAATTTATTGAATTCACATGAAATGGACAGGGCTCTCTTAATCTATAAAAGGGAGCATACGGTAGAGGAAAATTGTAGACTGAGTTGCATTTGAGGAGTGTAAAAATTAAGGGAAACAAGGGCTTTCCCATTTTGTGTAGAGAGGAAAATATAATCACTTTGTGAGATTCCTTTAGGGTATTTTTAATTTCTCAAATCTTAGAGATTTGGAGTATTTTATTTTTTTAGTGAGGTACCCAAAAAGAGAGTATTTTTGTGTTGTATTTTTCTACTCATTGTAATTTTTCAAGCTTGGAGCATAAAGCTTGAGCGTTGTATTTGTTCACTGTGACAGTAGATCTTGTGTGTTCTTGCCCTCCACGTAAATCTCGTGTCTCACTCTCGCCTATTATTTTTGGTATTCCTTTTATTGCGGTTAGCATATTTTGTTGTCTAAATTATTCCACTGCTTGATTGGGCCCACAACCCCAACAAGTGGTATTAGAGCCAGGTTCATACAAAAGCCTGGTTATTTTGTCTTTGTTCATGATGGACACAAAGGAGAAGGTAATTTGTATCATGATTAAATTGGCGACAACAAATTATGTGATTTGGAAGCCAAGAATGGAAGATATTTTATTCTCAAAAGATCTATATGATTCTCTCGAGGATGGTGGGAATAAGCCCATTGATATGGACGAGAAAAAATGGAACAGGCTAAATTGAAAGACTGTTGGAATAATCCAACAGTGCATTGATCAAAGTGGGTTTCATCAATTTGCTCAAAAAACAAATGCCTATAGCCTGTGGAAGAAATTGGAAGCCATGTACGAGAGAAAACACGCTCAGAACAAAATTTTCTTGATCAGACAACTTCACAATGCAAAGTACAATGAAGGGAGTTCTGTTGCTGAACACTTGAGTTCTTTCCAGAGCATCTTAAACCAAATGACTGCCATGGGCATAAAATTCGATGATGAGATGCAATCGTTATTTCTTTTGGGATCCTTGCCTGAAAGTTTTGAAATATTGGTGGTGTCACTCACTAGTTTTGCTCTTGATGGTGTTTTGACTATGGATATGATCAAAAATAGCTTGTTTGACGAAGAAATGAGGCAAAAAGGACAAGCTGCTGTTGAAAGTTCTCAGGCTCTCGTAGTTGACTCACGAGAAAGGTAGAAAAATGGCAAGGGACAAGAAAAAGGACGATCAAAATCCTATGATCCGAGAAGATGTTTCTATTGCAATAAAGTTGGACACATTGAAAGGAATTACTTTGAAAAGCAAAGGGATGAGAAAAACGGGAAGAAGGGTAAGAAAAAGGTGAATCAGAAAATGGTGGATAGTAACAATGATAATGATGGTGAAGGCACGTCAGCCACCCTTTTTTGTGATGGTGATATTATAGTCTCAGAGGAGCAGGAATGTGGAGATATGGCTAGTTCGAGTACTGACTGGGTGATTGACACTGCAGCCATTTTCACGCCACTTCCAACAAAGAGTTTTTCAGTACTTATAAATCTGGTGATTTTGGTACTGTAAGAATGGGGAGCACAAGTCAGTCAAAAATTGTTGGGATTGGAGATGTGTGTATTCGAACAAATGTTGGTTGC